>JAPQRP010000008.1:10150632-10188513 GCA_037367295.1 Apogon hyalosoma
AATGGTGATTATATTTTTATTTATATATATATTTTTTTTTTTTACACCCCCCCCAAAAAAAACAACAACTCCAATATCTATAAACCATCTTTGTGAGGGTCTTAGATATGGTACAAAAGAAAAAAAAAAGTTCTTAGTCATAGACAAAAAGACCCAATTGCAATACTATACAGATTAATAACTACTCTTTAACAGTTAAAACATTGTATGTTAGTTAAATTAAATCAGAAAAGAAGAAAACAATAAAATGTCACTTAAGTGTTTACTTTTTATTCACTTCTGAGTCTTTTTAGGGTCATGACATCATATTGCCAGGTGACATTGAGTGTTAAGGTGCATCACTTTATTTCATCTCCAGTGTTAGAATGACGACTAAAAACAGTCTGCTCAGTTTGACATTAACACACACACGAACGCACACATGCACGCACGTGCACACAACTGTCTTCTTTTGTATTGTAATTTTACCAGCATCGCTTGCTGTGGCTCACTGTTTGGATTTGCTTCTTGGCAAAAATAAACACAGATCTGTCGCTGTAAACCAAAAACTGACCTGAAATAACCTAAAACATCATTTATCTTTTTGCAGCCATAACAGTTCAGCCACTCCCTCCTCCTGTGAGCCCCACAGAGTCACCATCTCAATCATTCTGTATAGTGCTGGAGCTTGATGTATATACAGTGTTCAGTTTGCCTAGATGATGCCAAGTGAAACAGATGACAGCTGGTGTTCAATTGGGAGGAAATCTCTGGTCAAATACCAATCTGTGTCAGTCTTCTGCTCTAGCTGTGGCCGAAGCACTTTATCAATAGTCTTATAGACAAAGACTCACATACAAATCAGACTGGACACAGATTTACGGTGTTTTATGCACATGTTTCACCCTTCAGTCTAATGGCCTTGACTGTTGGGTCGAAGGTGCTTTTTGACTTTCCTGCACCTGGAAATGTACAAACTCTGCCAAGATGTTTCCTGGATTTCAGCTGTAACGATCCAACTGCCACACCAGGGGGTGGAATAAATGCTTTAAGCTGAACAATTTAATCCTTTTCTTCAAACATTCTCACTGATAAAACAGGAATGAACCACAGCACAAAACCCCTGAATTATGAACTTAAATAAAGTCAAATCCCGCTAAATGTTTGCAGTCTTACCTTTTTTTAGCCTAAATGTCTTCATTTTGAAAAATCATTTGGGGTTTCCATCAATTATTGTGAAATATTTGTTTCTGAAAATATCCTGGATACTTGTCAGGTTTAGATTGTACATGTGTTGCCATTTTAAAAAGTGAACTTATGTGACCCAAATTACCCAGCAGTGCATGCATTCTATCAGTACCAGATGCAGATTTGTGATCGAGCTTGCTTGCTGCTGACTGTGATATTTAGCAGTGATGCAGATAGGGATGTTTAGCCCAAGTTTGACCCTATTGATTATCCCTTTATCATCCTGACCCCCTTATATTGTTTGGAGCTGCCCTATTGACAAAGTAGACACCCAAAAGGATCGCAAAAAGCTGAATTTAGACATTACAGAAATAAATGCTCATTTTTCTTTCTTTATTT
Organism: Apogon hyalosoma; assembly: GCA_037367295.1. Taxonomy (NCBI): domain Eukaryota; kingdom Metazoa; phylum Chordata; class Actinopteri; order Kurtiformes; family Apogonidae; genus Apogon; species Apogon hyalosoma. The sequence continues at coordinate 10,152,199 of JAPQRP010000008.1, forward strand.
TTTTAAAGATGGTAACAGAAGTAGACAGAGACACTAAAAAGTTTTTCATGTAAAACCCTGACCAGTGCTTTTAATCATTAGATCTGATTATTGAGCCAAACTTTCCATAAAGGAAGGAAAGGTCATTTTAGCTGTGATATAAAAGAAAAGCACTATACGCCATTGGTTTTTCCACTCCTACTGCTGAACAATGGTTATGGTTTCCGAAAATCAGCATTCTCAATCTATCCAAAAAAACCAGAGAAGTTTTTGGAGCCAAGTACCTTCTGGTCCCCAAGTCAGCCCTACAAAGCGACCACAACGCTATTGTTCTTCAAGATTTATGGACAATATGTCATTGACAGACACACTGAAATATTTCCTTCCACTTACTGACTGAGTCTGGGGTTGACCTCTCAAACTGGGCTCAACAAGCCTTGACTAATTAGCTAAAATTCCAGTAAAAATGCGTTGTTTTCAGCAAATGTGTGTTTTAAGCAAAGAACATGTTAAACTCTATCCGACCTGCATGAATAACACAGTTTAAAACACTTTGCAGGCCTGACACCAGGACAGTAGGCTCAGATTTTGCAAAAACATACCCAGACTAATCACTGTTTTGACACAGTTTTAAGGGTGAGTTATCTCATAGTGTGTTGCTTCATGCTAGGTGTGTGGATCCCTTTATGTTTATTAGGAGGTTTCTTGAGCAGACATGACCTTTGGGATACTCTAGGGAGTAAGTTTAGCAGGCAGCCAGAGTTTACACAGTAGTCAGAGCTTTGATGAGGTCTGTTGCTGCCCTCTGTATATAAAAAATAGCCCCATGCTAAAAAGCCAAGCACTGACCCTGCTCCAAGCACACATCCTAAACACAGATTTTGTAAATTACAGCCTATGCACAGACCTCCTTTAAAAAGGCTAACACTCTCTGATGCACTTTAATGGAAAGCAGACCACAAGCCTACACACATTTACTGTATGTATACATGCAGTGGACTGGGGTCTCCTGAGGTCAGCAGTGTTGTTATAGGATGTCCTGTTGATGTCACTTGAAGGATGAGGATGGCGTTAATGAGGAACACACAGCTGGAGCTCCTTAGGGTGGCTCTTTGATCTGCATGTTTGTGGGCAATGTCGAAGGTGCAATTTAATGTCTCTCATTCAGTGTAATTCTTTAATTTAATGTCACAGGCAAACTGGGAGCTTGAAATTTCAAACACACATGAAAAAATTGACTTATTTCTAATCAAATGTCTGTGGTTTTTAAGCTGCTGTGTGCAAACCTTGAAGTAAAATGAGAGGAAACCAACAGAATAATCACAGACCCAAATTGTTCCAAATACCTGGCTTAACCCAAAGGAGATTTTTTTTTGAGATAAGACGTCCTTGATCCTCGGAGAAAGAAAGCTTTTCTTTCTGGCTTCGCTTCCCGCTGCTCGCTCTAATAATTCCCATTCAGACTTCAAATGTTGGAACCTAGAGAACAGCAAACCAAAACCTTGTGCTCTCTCTGATCATATTCATTTAATTGTGTTGTAAATATCTGTAAAGCTATATGCACTGGAGTCATTCAAAATGCAGCACTCCTGCTATCTCCATGTGGAGGTTGTATCTGGAACAGGAATTTGGTTGCAGAGGATGAGACTTTCCAGACCCCTTTGGTCCTGCACAAAATGAAATGATATAATTAGGTGAAGGAGAAAGAAGAAACAGATTCAAAGTCTGTCAACACAAACTCGTCCATGGACTAACGTGCCCAAACTATTATATAAACAAAATTTGATCAATGATCTCGAGGGTTTTTTTTTTTTTATTCATCTGTCAAGACTTGTTTTATGTACTAATAACAGATTGAGGTTCAGTGAGCGATAGTCAGATTTATCAATGACTGAGGATCAGAAGATTTAATATGTGCGTACGTGGACAGTTTTGCAGGCACACAACATTCTGACTATCTCACAGCAATGGGAGCTTACTGCAAGTGTATCTCACAACTCTGACCACATTTTCCATAAACCTCTTTCTTTTGCCTCGATGGTTTTCTTTGTTTGACAGTGATTCTTTGCTTTGCCGACAAAGATACAGGCAGATATCACCAGGGGTCTCTTAAAATCCCCCCCATTTGTCACAATATGCAACCATTGCTCTGTTCGCACTGTAGGAGCTGAACCCTCATCTTAATTTAAATCATAAAAACAACCCATGCGGTGAATTCTGACATGGAACACAATTTGAGAAACTGGTTTAGACAATGCTCAATTCTCAGTTACAGTCCTTGTTTTCTGTTGACAGAAATATAAAGGCATTTTTACTTTGACCCCACGATGATTTGTTGTTAAAATGCTGAACTTGGCGCTGTGTTAAAGCTCCTGAGTGTAACTTATTTGTCACCACTCATGACTGACTGTGCCTTCTTTTTAGTTCCACTGCACAGAATTAGAGTGGCGCAGAGATGAAGGAAAGAAGGGAGAAAAACAAGACTTTGTAGAGGGTAAGTGGGGTCATGAGTTAGGTAATGTTGAGGAGGGAGGGGTGTGTCCAGGAGAATGGGGCCAGACAGCCAGAGAGGACAAGAATCTGAGGATGATACTGTCACTAAAATGAAAACCACCTGTGAATTAAAATGACTGAGGCAACCAAATCTTCCCTGTAGCCTGGGACTGATCACAGTGTCCTCAGGGTGGGGGTTATATTCGCTCTACAGAATGAGCTCCAAATTAAACTCTCTCACACTAACAGACAGACACACAGCAGGAATGAACTACTTTACTGAAACGAAGCTGCTGTATATTAAGCGTAACACGCACACACGCAAAATACAGGCACAAAACCTGCACGCACAGGCAAATTCAAAGCCATGTTGGTATATTTTGGATATACCCCTTAAGGTTTTCTGGACCCTTTCTTCACTTGCCTATTATCAAGTATGATCTGAAATCCACTTGCTTGTTCCCCCCTTCAATATCCTTTTTTTTTTTGAGTCACCCTCAGAGAACCACCACATCAGAAGACAAACAGGCCTTAAGCATTAGACAGAACTGAACAATGCTGGCATGTTCGACAGTGTGACAGATGGACAAAATGAAAGAAAGAACATGACTACCCACAAGCCATATGAGGGGTCTCATAAAAATCACAACCCCTTACTGGCTTTATTGGGCAGCAATCATCACGGCGGCTGCATGAAAGCATGGATGCCTGATAAATCTTCATAGAGAAATATGTTGCTTTCAGTTTTTTGGATTATTCAAACCAATAATGCAGTGAAATGTTATTGCATGATTCAATTAGTATGAACAAGAAGTCCTGTGTTCAGAGATTTTTATGGACCCATGAGCACCTGGAACATGCTGTGAGGTGCCTCTGGAGTCATCAAAGCTGTTGCAGTGTGTGTGTGGATCTAATGGCGTACAAATGAAAAGGCCTGTTAGGCTTCTTCTCACACCTCCAACCCCACATGGCAGCCATATTTCCCCTCACCCACACTCATACAGGCACAGAAAAAGTGCTTGCTTTGCACAGTAAAGTCATAACTATCAAAGACTTCCACTTCTCCAACTCTTTCCTGTCTTTGTTGTCGAACCCACCCCGGTACTCTCAGATGTGGGGGAAATTAACCAGTTGTATTGCAGGTGAGTGTGTAGCTGCTCAGCCTGAAAAGTGATTAGAGGCCTGGTCGCTTGCTGGAAAATTAGATAAAGCGCACAGAAAAAAACACCCAGTAATCACCTTAAGTGATGGCATGTGGTCAAAATCAATACCACATAACTTCACACATAACCAAACGAAGGGAGACGTGAGAAGAAAGAAAGAGAGTGTAAATGATGCTTTCAGTTCCAGTTTCTGTTCCAAACATGCACAAATGAGAACCGATGAAAAGAAAGTGATTTCTTGCTATGTGATTTATTTATTTAGTTATATTTTGGAATGGAAGGTAATGATCAAAAATGAGTGAATCAAAACATGGGTGCAGCCTCATTTAGTGACTATTCCAACACTGACCCAGTTCCTGCTGAGCTGAATCATTACATGCTGATGTTTTCCCCTCAATTATTTACACGACTATCACTGATAGTGCCAGAGCAGATTATTTCTTTTTTTTGCTTGATACACATGCCATCTGCTTACAGACTTCTAGAGTTTACCAGAACTCTGGATCTTTTGTCTTATAAACAAGCTCTGACATGGGGTGGTTACATAAGGATGAGAGAAAAATAGCTTAATATATCCATCATGCAGTAGAATTTCATTGTAACTTAAAAAATTCCATGCAAAGTAGAAAAAGATGCATGTCTTCTTCAATTGTTTTTGTTGAAACATTACACTGAAGTTATGCTGAAGTTGTGACAAGGACTATATTTTGTAGCTGTGGTGGATAGGAAGCATCTGACAGGAGATGTAGCAATGTCAAGGAATGCATGTTGAGGTTTTCAGCTCAGATTTTTCTGTTTGTGTGTGAGAGCGTGTTTTCATAGTTTATTCCCTTCCCTGATGCTCTGAGTGATGGTCCACATGTTAACTATATATTTCTGTGGTATATCTATGCATATGCGGGCGAGTACATACAGCATGAGTACCAATCTCTCATCAAACTGACAGTTGATGGAAGCCACATTTAATAAATGTCACTCAGTGTAGACATTCTGACAGAGTTTTCATAATTTTATTCATTAAAGAAAGTAATTGCTGGGTTGGACTGACTTCCATGACAGTCAGGACCACAAACTCGGCAATGAATTCAACTTTGAGAAGACTTTGGGTACATTTATGGGTCTATGATGCATATATGTGCCTGACGGAGCATAAACATTTAACTGCGTCAGCTTGTCATTACACTCGACTGATTAATAGTCAATGAAGAAGAAGTCATCAGTTAAGCGTCCACAAATGAGGTGATTATGTGTGAGGGTAAAGTCGAAAAGTCATCTTTGCTCTGCTTGTGTTTCTCCCACGTTAACATCTACTCGCTTTCTACCGTAGGCTTTTAATAATCACTCGCCGTTGCACACAAATACACACCCGCACAGCTGCCACCACTCTTCGACCGTCATGTCTAATCTTAATCTAACTCTGTTTATTATTCCTTACAAGCAACTTCCACCCTCTCCATGGAAACGCTCACTATCCCTGGCAATTTGCTGTCTAATCCATAGTCCAATTGTACCAGAATAGCCCAGTGTACGGTGATTACAGAGCTCAGAAATCAGTGGTCACTGTGATGTGGACAGCCGGTGGGTATCCTAAGCGGTGCAGCAGATTTTCTGGTTGTGGTTATAAACACACACACCACCTTGCTTTTCCATTTAGGGTTATCTATGTATGCAGAGAATGATGGGAAATACAGTGACCGCTCTGTCCCCATGTACGCCTGCATGGCTTACACCGCTGACTCTATGGGGATGATGGAGTGCACGTGTATGGTGGATTTGAGTGTGTGAGAATGAAATCTGCAAGAGTTAAATATCAAGTATCTAATTCATGGAAAATTTGAGTATAAAACAGTGGAAAACCTGTTAAAGATGAACTGTACCTCTGTGCCACAACCTCAATATCCCCAAATCCCTTCACTTCACACCCGACACCCTTCACCGACATGAAGCAGACGCCACAAAGGGATATTTCAGCAGAGAGCATTAATCAGTGCCTTCAAGGCAAACTCAGGGAGAAAAACAACAATTGGGTTAAGAGAGAGTGACAAATTGGTAAAGACTTTTTGAGCAAGACAAAATAAAAGAGCAGAGGGGTGCCAGGTGGTGTAACAAATGTCAGGACCCTTGAGCATCCGCGTTTGCAAATCTCTGACTTCTACTGACTGTGAAAAGCAGAGAACAGGCAAAAATGAAGTCATGATGATGTCAGCCTTGTGTTCAAAGGTGCCTGGCAGCTCACTGTCTGCCTGATAGGCACCATCATTACAGTACAGGGACTCTGGGAAATGAAGTCTGCCTCATTAGGTTTCATGGAAAGGATGAAGAAATGGGTGGATTGCGACCAAAGCACTTAAAATAAACAAAACATAGTAATTTTCTCACAAAATAAGCATTAGGGTGGATCCCACACACAAAAGGAAGTTCAGGGAAGTTCTTGCATTTTGAATTAAAATGAGCCGGTAGAATGTCTTTTGGGAAAATTAACACATTTGACTTGGTGGTTCATACTGTCACTGTTAGCTATTTAGCATTGTATGACACTAGGCACAAATAATGTTAAGGTTGTGTCCGCTATAGTGTATCTGTGGTAGTAGCATGTATTGTAATGACATCAACAGATATTTGACAAATGAAAGTAAAACCAATCCTGCACAAAACTGATCAAAATGCTGTCCTGAATGATCTTTTCAGTTGTGTAATATCTTCCATTTGTTGACCTGTGTAACCGTATGCATTATGTTGCAATCTCTGTTGTCAGTACTGGCTTCATTAAGTGTTCACTTATTCAAAAGAAATACCATAAAAATAAGAATTGTTGCAAAAATATTAAATCATTTCCGAACACACCCTAATTATTTTCCCAGGTTCTGGTTGTAAAGGAGTACTTGGAGCACTTACATACTTGCAAACTTGAAAAGCTCACTGCCATGTGTTGTGGCCTGACTTTTCATGAACTTGTAGATGAATGCATGCTCAATACAAATGTTCAATAAAAGAGAACTATGACTGTAAATCGGGGAATATCTCCCTGGTGGTAAGTAATCACTGGTAGCTCATACAGTGCTCTTTGTAAAGCCAAAGGCCTGTTTCCAAAAAACACCTCACCACACTGTCTGCTCCAAGCATACCTGGACCTTGAATCGTGCAAAAGTAGTGTTTATGATTTCCTCACTAGTCAAAATGGTTTACGGAGAGTATTTAACAAATGTCATACATGCGTCCAAAGGCTCTCTCCGTCTGTTCTGAATCAAAGCCATGGGGACTATACAGTTGTTGGTGGAAAATGCTCACAACTTGGCCAGAACCTGCAGTACTCTTTTTGTCTCTGTGAAACGAAGCATAATTGAATAAATATGTCATGTAGAAAGGGTGTTTAGATGGCAGACAAGACGTTGTAAATATTTAGGTCTCACTGACTGCCAAGCTGCCAGGAGAGGAGAGAGTTAAAACCTCTGAGGACAGCCCCGCCGATTGAAACTCAACATGAACTTACAGTACAGTTCTGTCTCAGTATATCTAAAATCATACAAATATGCTCACTGTTCTTATTTTCTTCATTAGACAATGCATATCAAGCAACATTACTGTAAAACTGCAAGCTCTAATGGTCAATATTCAGCTGTTGTCTCTTGCCCAAACAAGAAATTAGCCATAAAACATTCAAAGTTAGTAAAGAAAAAGCAGCCAAATAAAGACGACAGTTTAAAGGAATGAAACCAGAATCATGTAGTACAAAACAAATACAGTATACATCAGCATCATCCTAGAATGTGCTATGAGTTTTAATTATTTGCAAGTGGCCCCTTCATAACCTTTTTTTTTTTTTTAAAGAACAAACAGAAATGGCTCCTGTTTGTCTCCTGCTCTTATCAGTGTGGAGTCTGGACTTAACCTTGTTTACGGTGTTTACTATGCACCCAGGTCCATCTAAATATGTTTAAAACATTAGGTTTGTGACTCTCTCTTTATGCGTGTCCATGAACCGTTTAGTAAAACAAGACTGTGGATGATGCAGACTCTACGGTCCAGGTCACATGTTATGGGGGTCACATGACTTGTCTTCAGAGATGTACACGATAAAGCATCGATGAATAACCCCGCTGTGCTGAAGTCTGCAGGGACACTCCAAACGGCTGTAGATCCAACAGGAATTCGTTGCATCGCTGTTTCCAGAATCAAAGTAAATCAGTCTCGGCTTGCTATTCATACACGGTTATCGGCCTGTTGTGGCTTTTATTTTGTCTTTTTCCTCTGTTTCCTCATGTAAACTTTGTTAATGGCTGCAGCCTCTGAGAAAGCAGTGAGTTGTTTTGTAAGAGTGGTCCAAAACAGATAAAACATCCGGCTTTTGAAGTGGAGGTTCTAGAGGTTCTCACCGTACAGATTTACAGTACATATGCGCAAAATCTGAGCTGCTCAAGTTTGACTTATTTCTAACTGTAGCCTCAACTTAACTTTACTGTTGCTTTCCATCTTTCTCCAAGTCTCCATATAGGCTACTTTTGTCAACTTGCCAAACTAGCCCAAACATCCTTATGAACAAATATGAACTCTGTTGGAGCGTTTCCATCTCCTGGCTTTAATCCCACTAAAAGCTCAGAAAGCCCTTTCTAATGTAATCATATTGTGACCTGTGCTGTGTGTGGCACTGGTTTGGAAACCTGCATCACCTTATCTTGATTATTGTTCTCCTCCATCCAGTAAGCAGTTTATTGGAAAAGTTACTCCGATGTCTTCCAAAAAACAAACAATCAAACAAAGTCCGAGCACTGGGAGAATCTTGGACTGGACATAAATCACACTCTAGGAGGACTGTAGGAAATTCTCCAGCTTCTGCCCTGACTCCAGCCACAGACAGCTGTGAGAGTTACAGAGGAGATTTTAGTTTTTCTTGACTGTTTTCCAGACTCAAAGTGGCCTTAAGTTTCTGGTCTCTGATTCCAAGAAGATAGGCAAAGTTTGAGAACACTGTATCATAAAACTTTGAATACAATCCATCAACTCCTTCTGGCTGTAGATAAACTTACACTCTCTTTACCTTACTGAAAAAATAACATATTGTGTGAAAGCGATAGCTTCCTATGCTGGGCACTGAAGCCAAAATGTTTAATATATGATATGAAAAATGTAATCAGATCTTTTAAAAATAAAAAGCAGGTTGCATAAATTCAAATATGCCTTACTAATTTATCATCATTATTGTAAGCAATGTATTGGGACCTGACATAAAGGTTAACTCACATTATTATCATTGTATCTGTATGTATCCCATCTTAATACACACTGCACCTCACATTAGCATTAGTGATTAGCATTTACCATTATCATTTAGTACGTTAGCAGTGAGCTGCCATTGAAGGTGCTCAGGGAACAACACCAGATCTTTATCAGTACCTTGGTCAAAGACAATGATAAGAGAATAATCTTATGTACACCTGTTTTTAATGACAGGATGAGGAGGGAACCTGCGGCAAAATTTTAGCCTAAAAAGATAAGAGATTTGTTTCAGTGGCTGAGAAACACTGGAAAATTTGCCACTCTTTCATTCTTCCAAACCTCACCCCATTTTCTGTTAAGTTAATAATAATCTTTATTTATAGAGTACTTTTAACCCATAAAGACCCAAGCAGCCACCGGCGACACAAACCATCTACAGATATAAATGGTTTGATACCCGTTGATCCTCTAATCCTATCAATACATGTAAATAATTGGTGTAAAATACATCTTTTCATGGTCATCAGATATGGCCCATTTGGATGTTCAGAGGCTCTGTAGTTACCATGGAAACACCGTCATCTTCTACAACATTGATTCACCAGTAAAACCAATGGAGTTGGATCAGTGACAGTGGATGGACACACTGGGTTATATTCAGTTATTTACAGCTTTGCTGAAAAAGTCACTTTTTCTTCAGTTTTCTTTGTTTCTGATATAATAACCCTCAGCTTTAATCTGAGGTTTTATGAACATCTACATGATCAGTAAATCAAGTACAAGAAAATACAAGATTTACACTGAGAAAATGCTAACTAAGGAGGATAATATTATAATAAATGGTGATAAATAGCTTAAGAAAGGTTAAATAGAGAGAAAAATTCATTTGGGAACTTCCGCAAAAGTAACACTGTGTATTTATGGGTTAAAACAATGAAAAAACTAAGGGGTAAAAGCATTAAAACACTACATTAAAACTAAATAATAAACATGGAGTTCAGATAAAACCAGGATTTGCTCTCCAGTAAAAGTATGCTTTAAGAAGAGATAGATGCAGACTGCCTGATTTCTTGGGCAGGTCATTCCAGAGCTTGGTTCCCTTTAGTTTTCAGCCTGGACATGGGGATACACAGAGGACCCCTGCCTGAGGACCTCATACTGTACGTCAACTGATACAAAGTTAAAGGTCTGAAATATATTCATGAGGCGTGAAAAGAAGAGCTTTAAAAATGTTCAATCCGTCCTGAAACAAGATGGGTAGTCAGTGTAAAGAAGCTAATGTGTAAAGTGTTCATGTCTTTTGGGGTTCGGTAAAAGCTGAACAGGACTGGTGACATGTCCAGGATGTACACCGCCTTCACCCACTGGATGGAAAAGTCGAGCAGCTGAGTTCTGTACAGTTTGTAAGCATTTCATGGATTATTAGTCAAGTTTGGTTGAGTTAACAACTACTTCTGACACCTTTTACTCTAACACACTCATGTCTGAGGATGAACTAACACTGATTTGTTACATTTTTGACACAGTACACACTAATGGAGCTCTATGTAATCATAATATTACAGTATGGTCTACTGTGACGTGTCCGAATATGAGCAGATCACAGGTCAAAGTGGCTGAGTATTTAAGATTTGAGCCGCTGAACAATATGGCATCCGTTACAGGATGTGCTTCTGTTCCGCTGGAGTCAAAGGGCAAAGCCTTGTTATCTCTGTAGGACAACATTTCAGCACAACAATAAATAGGAAGCAGCTGATCAACGACAGCAACGTGACGGATGACTTATCTCCCCCGACGCACTTGACCTCCTCATCTTCCTCTTCCTCTGAAGTGTCTGACACACGCTTTTACGGTCTTAGCCAAGGTTCATGTATCCCAAAACATACGCACTGTACACACGCATGAACATAAACAAAAGAGTAACTGCTGTCACATAAAGCTGCAAATTTTATAACGGAAGGAAGGGAGTGTGTCCATGTGTAATGCTCCACAAATCCTGTCCAGAACATTAACCTTCGACATGTAAAGAAAATTAGATAAAAGGGCCAAAATAACAAAATAGCTGTGAGTCAAACAACATTCTTAACAGTTCACCTCTCCAATAGGCATGCGTCTACACTCTCACTATCATTCTGTCATTAACTCTAGAGAAATGAATATTTGTAGCACAACATCGGCACAAAACGACAACACATGTGCTTCAAGACACCCATTAAAACTGTCCCAGTCTCTGCTGCTTTATGTATGTGGTGAGTGAGCGAGTGTGGCGTGTAGAGGTGAGACTCAGCCTTTCCCACGATGCCGACATCAGCAAGCCAGAGGCGGGGAAGGAAGCAGAGGGGATGGAATGCTGAATGCCAAACACGCACACGCACACACACACACACACACGCACACACACACATACACACACACACACTGAAGTTTGCTGCACACTCATACGCAGGTGCACGCATTCACACACATTCAGGAACCTCCGGTGCCCATAGTGCAGAAGCTGGCCAGTAGATGGGCTTATACAGGAAGTTCTCAGCTCTGGCCACTTCCTGTTTGCTCGACGCTTGTATTAGGAGCACATTGTGAAGCAAAAAAGGCTTTCAGCAACTATTCTGCAAGTGTAATGAACCAGTGAATGTGTACTGACCAGGACTAGTATGGACAACACTCATTTATGATCAGTAAGAGTGACCATGAACTTTTTTCTTTTTAGAACTCAATACTGTGAAATACTAAATAATATAAATTAACTGGTTTAAACTACGTATTACGTCTATGAAATCATTATTTTGCCAACTGAAATCTCAAACATACAAAAAATTAAAATTAATTACAATGAATAATGAACCACAAGCTAAAACAAAATAGAACTGCAGCTTTAGTTTAGTTTTATTCTCATCAGGTAAAACTGTTCTAATTTCCTTTAATGTTAGAATAAAAATGGTTGACACACAACAACAATTTTGTCATTTTAGATATCACTCATTCTTCAACTTCTACCCTTTTCATCTCTGATAAATGAAGGCTTTTTTCATTAAAACTGAAACAAATAATGGAAACTAAGCTAACAAAAACTAATCCAGTCAAAAATAAAACTAAAGCTATTTATACAGTCATAAAACTAAACTGAAATCAAAACTGAAAAACTAAGAATGAAACTTGAAAAACTACTATAACTTTTGTTCCTACTAGAATATGCATTGAGTTGTGTGGTGATATGTATATGTATAATAGAAATTTAATAATTAACTAAATAAGCAAACAAATTTAAGAATTAAGAATCTTTATTTTGTCAGTGGGGGTTCACACATGTAAACATGCACATGCACCGCACAACAAACTTTGTCTTTGGCCTTTAACCCATCACTAGATCATGCATGCGTGCATCACACACTGCATAGGCCTACTAGGAGCAGTGGGCTCACCATATTAGGCACCCGGGGAGCAAATGGGGCGGGGGAGGTTAAGCACCTTGCTCAAGGGTAGATCAGCCAACACCTCCCACAGATGCTCAATTGTTCTGAGACTGGGATGTCCTCCCTTAGTCCATTTATGGTTGGCACTAACCACTGCAGGCCAGAAACACCCAACAAGATCTGCAGTTGTGGAGATGCTCTGACCCAGCATTTCAATATGGACTCCGTCAAAGTCACTCAGTTCCTTCCTGCTTGTTTTGCTGCTTACAACAAACAGCTTAGAGTGCTAAATGTTCACTTGCTGCCTAATATGTCCTACCCATTTACAGATTCCATTGTAATGAAATAATCAATATGTATATGTATATGTATAAGTATGTATGTTCTGTATATTAACATAATATCTCCTCTCCTCCTTCACACACCCACCCTCACCTACACAGGACTGCTCCCAGGGGCAATATAACTGTGCAATGTTCACTACTGAATATAGTTTTTTCTTTTCATCAGAGAACAATTGTTTTTTATACTTCACACACAGTTTTTAGAAGCATATTTATTCTGTCCTGTATATATTATCCTGTATTTATAGTGCCTGTTGTATTAATTGCTGCTGCCTTCTGAGCCAACTGCATCGAAATGTCATTTTTGATGTAAAATCTGGAATGACAAATGAAGTCTGTCTACGTCTATGTCTACATGTATATGTATATATATTTGTATATGTAGATGTATATCTATATCTATACATATATGTATGTATGTAAATGTGTGTAAAATGTGTATGTGTTCCTTTTGATTTGTTTTTCTACTTTCATATGCTTGAAATGAATAATAAATCAATCAATCAGTCAATCAGTTGAAGGTGTTTAAGATAGGAGGGCCAGTCAGTTATTGTATTGCAATCTGTCGTTAGATCCTGGTCATACTGAAGTAGTGGATCTGCCTGCTTACTGCATTTGCTTTGATACTATAAAACATTGTAATAGAAGCAGGAAGAGAGGTCTAATGGACGCATAAATTAGCGAGGAGAGGAAGAGTCAAGTACAGAGCAGGAGGCTAAGATGAGGCCCGCAGGTACTGTGTTGATGTGATTCCATGTCATACTGAGAAAAAGTAAAGACATAATGAGAAAAGAGGAAGAGGAGGGAAGAGGTGAGCTGTAAAAGGTGTCATCGCAAAAGGATTTTTAAGCTAGGGATGTATAATGTTAGTTGCCAAAACACCTCTTGGATCACAGATCATTGACACTGATATTTAAACCAGCTTCCGTGGATTCCGTCATGATTTCCTTGGAGCAAATCCCAACCTTTTCACAACAGCTAAGGGATCGCACAGAAATGTTGAGGATGTCGAAAGCAGAAAAATGATTAGTGAGATGAGAGAAACAAGTGCAATTATCCTCCCAAGAACTGAAAAGAACCACGGATTGATTTTGACATTTCCTCCATCATACAAAACCTGGAAGCTCGTCAGAGGAACAGTTTAATCTCCTGTTTTGATATCGGCCTGAATGTAAAGATAGTAAGAGAGTAGAGGGCATTAGAGCTGCAGAGCAAAATGTGGACATTTGCTTTCCTGTTTTCACTCTCTACCTCATGATCACTTCTTGATAAAAGACAGTTATGACCTCCATGCTTGAATGTATGAGATAAGTTTCTGAGTAACTGTTTAGCTAATGCAGGGAGGCCTTGTTCAGGTAAGGTTTGCCAAGTGGAAGTAGGCCAGCCTCTGAGGCTAGAACAGTCGCCTTACTTAAAGACAGATTTGAACATTTCTTTCAACTCTATGCACATTATAAAGGTGACGTAATTCAAGATAAGGTTAAGATACAAAGCTTGGAATCAGCGGAAATCTTAGCCGAGTGAAAAGGGGATTTAATGATGGATTTTGGAAAGTACTGTATGTAGCAGGCTTTTAAGGGGTGAGTAGCAGTCTTGATGATATCACCAATTTAAACTATTTCTTTTCAGACATTATTTCTGTTTGGATGTGGAACATTTTGTGTGATTTAATTCTACAAACCTCTGGGGAAAGACTTTGAGCTCCTAATAACAATGCCATTTTCCTGCTCTGTCATCTCTGTCTATTTATCGTCATGGTCTTTCCCTATTTAGTCCAAAAGAAAGGAAAACTGACAAAAACAATGAACATGTAAAAGCTCTGCAAAAGCTAAAAAGGCAGCCTGCCTCTCCGGAGGAAACCACATATAACCAACAGGAAATGGGCTGCTAACACACAAAAAAAGGAAGCACTTTTTTTCTTCTTCTTTTGGGTTAACAAAATCAATTCTCCTACACTCTAGATTTACTTTCAATTGAATTCATTCTCATACACTTTCCCTTTTTAGTGACATCTGCAAAAATGCACAATAGTAACTTTGAAAGAACAGCCAAAGTCATTGAGCCGGTGTGTGGTTGCATGGTAGGAAAACTGGCCTCAGAGTAAAGGAGGCTATAATAATCTCCCTAAGAATACCCTGCAGGCACAGAAGAAGACAAATGCAACAGTATTTGCTACCAACGGTGAGGGAAGACTCCTGAAATAAATAAAGAAGCCTGTGATAGTGCACATAGAGGTACAGTGTGTTAATGAGTTCAAAGAGCACTGTATCAGCTCTGTACCATTTTGTACTTTATCATTATATTATAGGCCTTTTATCGTGGCAAAAGTTATTTTAATGCATTAGTTTTATGCATCTGAATCCCATAATATAAACTTATTTGTATATAGGTTCAAGAAGCCTGAACTTCTCTGTTTTGCTACATTTTAAAGCTAATTTGTGTTTTTATGGTTTTTCGTTACACCACTGTTTTACTAGTTTAAAGTGTATTTCAAATAGTGCTGCATTCAATGGACATAGGATCTAAAAAATACCCTTAACCCATTAAGACCCAAACCTCCACCATTAACCAAAAGCATCTACTGATCTAAAATATTTAATACCTGTCGATCCATTAATCCTACTAATAGATGTAAATAATTGGTGTAAAATGCGGTTTTTCACGGTCATCAGATATGACCCATTTGGACGTTCAGAGGCTCCGAAGTGAACGTGGAAACACCGTCGTTCTCTACAACATTGATTCACCAGTAAAACCAGTGGAGTTGGATCACTGACAATGGATGGAGACACATGGTTTATGTTCAGTTTGTGATTTATTTGCGGCAAAACTCACTTTTTCTTTAGTTTTTGATATAATAACCTTCGAATTAACTCTGTTTTCATGAAAATCTAAATCAAATATAGGAAGTTGAATATAGGGAAAAAAAACATGATTTACAGTGAAAAATGCACAATATAGAGGATAATATAAAAAAATTGCTAAATCTCTACAAAAGTAGCACTGGGTCTTTCTGGGTTAAAAAAAGCATTCAACAACTTACAGTGGGATAAAATGGGATACTTTCTGTGACAGTTCTAAGAACTATGACGGTTCGTCTAGTGCAGAATCGTCTAATGCCAGCAACACATCAATTTCTCAACACTGGCTGATTTATTCTATCTTTAGCCCCATGATAGTCAAAACATTTACAAACTGTTAATACCCCCTAAACAGCCATGCTTTGCAGTATGATAATGATTATAGCAACTGTTTCTGAGAACATAGTAGAATTGGTGGGGAATATTTTCAACCGTGGATCAATGCACACATGGCAGTGCGTAGAGCTGCACAGTTTATATGGGATTGATTTAAAATACTTGCACATATTTATTGTAATGGAACATGTCGCCCAGTGCAATAACTCATTCATATTTTGGGAGAACAATAGAGGTCTTTGTGGAATATGCATCAGCCTGACACAGTAGCTACACAAGAAATACTAGTTTTCTGGATTAACTCAGTATTTGTTTTGGATTTTGATTTGGTACATTTGATTCTGATATTGCCATGAACATGTTTGCCCAGTTATTTCTGAATTAAACCTTTTTTAAGGACAGGCAGTGATATTTTGGCCATGGGAAAGGAAGGTCTGATGAACCACCACTGTTTCCTCTCTTGGCACAAAGTCAGTGAGTAAAGTGACGACCTCATCTCATCCTGAAGCACAGGAAAGGTGATCAGACAGCTGGGTCCGACACCTGCGTGGGCACAGGGTCATGTGTACGCTTAAAAAAGAGACAGAGAAACCCAGAAGTGACAAAAAAGTTCACACATGAGTTGCACTTGTGCGTCAGGAAAGGAACTGAATCCAGAGAGATGAAGTGATAAGAGCTAAATGAAATAAGACATGGTGGAAATAGACCCATCAAGCCCCTTTTAGGACAGAGCTGCCAGGATATACAGAACTCGGATATAGTGTTGCTTGCCAGTAGGAATTATTTAAGAAATATTTTCCAGAGGATTTTGCTCAGAGGAAGAATAAGTGTTATGTTAAAGTCTTCATCAGCCTGTTATTAAAAAGAAAGAGATGTGATGAAATCTGAAAATTAGCTTTGGGCCATTGCATATGTAAACATGTCCATTAGCTAATTTACTGGTTTGATTAACATCAGAGGCATCACAGTCCTGCGGTCAAATGTGTGTGTGAGTATTTGTAAAGAGGAAGAAGCCCAGCCAACAAGTCCAAGTGTATAGCCAACATAGACAGGCCCCTCCATTAGCTCCTAATGATTCATTTCCAAATGACCTCACAGCTACTAGTTGTAAAGCTAACCACCAGCATGTCACTCTTATTTATATGTTGTATTCATCATAAAAGAGGTCAAATCCAAAAGATGGTTGAAAAATCTGATTTACTCATTTCTAAGCGGTTTCCGGGAATAACTCTGTAACTGCTGGTTTAATTACTTTTGTCGTGATTGTATGGAGTTGGAAGAAATACAAATCTTATCTAAGTCCTGACTGACACACTATAAATCGGAGAAGTGTGCTAAAAGTTTGCGATGTGGGCTGGGGGTTATCATGGTCAGGCTGTGGATTTTTAGGTTAGAGGGAGGAACTGACAAACAGGATAGACACAGGAGCCAAATGAATCCTTTAACTGTATTCGCTGTTCATGATATATGTGTATGTGAGTGTATGCATATGAGTGTGTGTGTGTGTTTGTATTTGACATAGAAGCAAAGAGTGATTTTACACTTATGAATGTGTGCGGCAGTGTAATAAATCTTACGCTGGTTTCCGCCATCGACGGGAACCCCACCAAAAGTGTCACTCTTCAGCCATCTGCTTTCAGTTAAAGCTGTGTAATTGCGACTCTGTGGCAAGTGTTCACACAACAAGATCGATGATGAATAAATTTGGCTATGCACACAAACACATGCAGTACATTTGCTTGCACGCAGGCACACACACACACACACACACACACGCACACACGCACACACACACACACACACACACACACACACAAATGCCATCTCTACAAGTACATGAGTGGCGACGAGATGTGAGACACAGTATTTTGAGATGTGAGATCAGCAAAAGAAAAGGCATGTTCGTTTACATATTTATTAATTTATTTATTCAGTCGTGTCAAATCTAAAGACGGTATTAATTGGAAATTAAAGAAAAAGATCAGTTCTTAAGCAAATGCTGACGATTGTCAATTTAATCAGAGTTTTGTGGATTTGCGCTGCTGGATCTTCCTTCCAAACAGTCTTAATATTTCCAAATGTCTACATGTCATTTATAGATAACAGATGCAAGTCACAATAAAGTGGTGGATCTTTCTCTATATCTCTGTAATAAAGTTTAACTTTTATGTTAACCCTTTAGGATTTTTTGTCTTTTAGCACTACAAAGACATCGGTGGCCTGGGATTCAGTTAAAGAGTGAGAACAAAAGGGGAAACACCAGAGTTTTATCAAGTGATGGTCTTATCTCTTACATCCCATCATCACAAAATTCTAAGATGAGTTTGCAAGGATAGACTTTGCTTCTAGTTTAAGCCCTAGGCCATTTGTTTTTGGTCGGAAACATTTCAAAACAACATGAAAACAGGGATTAGTAGAAAACAGAGGGTTCATTCATATAAAGACAAATTATGATCAGAAAACAGCAAAGCTAAGACAAAATTGGTTATCGTCACTTCATAATGCGGCCTTTATTTTTGCACTTCTTCGGCATGTTCAATGAGTTTTACTTTTTCTTAATGTTAGCGCTGCAAAGTTTGTTGCATTAGTCTGTTTTATAAAATTATTCATAACATAGGCTGGTCTCAGACTGTTTTCTTGGTTTAGATATTTGCTCATTTAACCCATAAAAACCCAAACATCCACCGTCAACCAAAAGCATCTACTGATCTAAACTGTTGATCCACTAATCCTATCAATTCATGTAAATAATTGGTGTAAAATACAGTTTGTCATCTTTTCATGGTCATCAGATATGACCCATTTGGATGTTCAGAGGCTCTGGAGTGAACGTGGAAACACCGTCATCTTCTACAACATTGATTCACCAGTAAAACCCATGGAGTTGGGTCAGTGACAGTAGATGGAGATACTGGGTTTATGTTCAGTTAATGATATGTTCTACTGAAAAAGTCACTTTTTCTTCAGTTTTTTTCTGTTTTGATATAATAACCCTTAACTTTAGTCTGAGCTTTTATGAACATCTACATGATCAGTCATTAAACATAGGAAAATAAAAATTTTCCCAGGAAAAAAGTACTAAATTCAGAGGATAATACCGTAATAAATGGTGATAAATCACTTAGGAAAGGTTAAATACAGAGAAGAATTCATTTGGGAACTACCACAAAAGTCACATTGGGTCCTTATGGGTTAAGTGCATTTTATTTGGGTTGTGTTCTGTTGTTTATTGGTTCTGTTGAGTTTTTAGCTGATGTTCTTACGGTTACATGGATTTATAGAATGTATATATTGCTACAAGTATTGTGGAGCGTTACCATGGTAACACAGACAGAACCGTGGCTGCCCCTGGTACTGTGGGCAACTGGGCATAAGTTGTCTGTCCAATGAAGGCCATTAATGTTTTCTGCTGCAATGAAACAAACTAAATTCATCCAAAATTTAAATATTCTTACATCCAAGAAAAACATTTCTCTTCTCACATGTCTGATTTAACTCTTCATCAGTTCTTTTTTCACTGTTTGACCTACTGTTAATAAATTCACCGGAACTATTTCTTCTATTAATCATTTTAAACATTCATTAAATCATATTCCTCTTTGTCATGATTTTACATGTTCTGTGTTTTTTCTCTCAGTATTTCCATATTTTTTTATGATTTTACTGTCCTCTGTGCTCCATTTATTTATTTATTCATAAGCACATTTAAATTCCTTTGCGTATGAATTTCCCCATTTAATGTAAATAAACCTGTTTCATCTTGCCTAACAAGATCACCTCATAATTCTATTTAAATGCATTTTGCACTGGCAAAATGGTTGGCTTTTTATTTTCATTTGTCACTGAATTATTTGTAGTTAAGATCGGTTCATTGTCATTTACTGGCATTTTAAACAAACTTGCGCAGAGGATTGTGGGTGTTTCATCAGCACCGAGGATCCACAGATGTATCTTTGAAATTTCTCAGATGGAGGAACCCATTCCTTGGAAGGATCCAAGATACTGGAACAATCCTCCAGATAAAACTGATGACTTAGCTTTATGTAAATGAATCCTTGAAGGAGCCTTACTTGAGATTATGAAACGACCAATATGCTATTAGAAAAGTGGAAATATTCAAAGAAATTTTCAAAGTTAGTGCTAAAGCTAAAGGATGTTTGTTTTTATTGGATGTTCTAATTTTATTGGATGTTTGATCTTATTGGATGTTTTGATTTTTTGAGATGCCTTATTTATTGCTATTCATCATTTTATTTTGTGGCACTGAAGAGGATATGCTCTACCCAGCTTCGTTATATAGCCATTGTGCAATGACAATTAACTTATTCTATTCTATTCTATTCTATTCTATTCTATTCTATTCTATTCTATTCTATTCTATTCTATTCTATTCTATTCTATTTCTAAAGCAGCTAAGCACAAAAACATATTCAGTTGCTAATGGTCAGTACAAATAGTGCCACAGTTTCTAGGTTGTTTTTACAGATA
This sequence comes from Apogon hyalosoma, assembly GCA_037367295.1. Classification (NCBI taxonomy): domain Eukaryota; kingdom Metazoa; phylum Chordata; class Actinopteri; order Kurtiformes; family Apogonidae; genus Apogon; species Apogon hyalosoma. The sequence continues at coordinate 10,172,490 of JAPQRP010000008.1, forward strand.
ACTGAGAAAGATTTTTTGCACGTATTGTTGAATTGGGTTCCAGCTGTGGTAAAGCTCTGAGGTTATTTCAAAACTCAACTACAGTAAGAGCAATAAATATCATTCCAAAACACTGTGTTTAACAGAGCATCAAACCTCTTCTTGACTGGGAAACCGTTTTTACACTATGTTCATTTTACACTATGCGATAAACGGCTTCTTTCCTTTTAGGCCGCTGTCACAATGTGAGAGAGCAGACGTTGTGTTTGTTGCTTTTCGTAGATTATTGCAGTTTCTGTTGTTAAGTGGGTCTCCTGCAGAGTTAAATGAGCCTGAATCCACGGTGTCTGGTCATCATGTCACGGTCAGTGAGGTAAGTATATATACGCTTACCACTAACAGGAGAAAGTACCGTTTCTCAGACTGCAACACACTGGCTCATAGGGGACACAGATTCGCAAAGTAAAAGAGGATGGATTGATTGCTGTCCTTGTCCACTGACACCATCACCCTTCACACCCACTCATACACCCCCCCACACCACCTCCCTGCCCCATGTTCACACCTCCCACACCCACACCATGATTCCCTCCTCCATCTCCTCCTGCGCTCTGCTTCAGTGATGCAGGTGGAGGCTTGACCTAAAATCTGGGGTGATGAATGACTCCCATCTTGCTGATGCTAGCAGTCCAGTGTGTATGAGCATGTGAAAATAGATTTGTGTGTCTGAGCCTCAGCCTAACCTATTCTTTTTGCTTCTTCTTTAAGGTTACAGTCTTGTTATATCCATTTAAGTCTTTATGAAAGTTAAATTAATACATAAAATATAGACTTAATGGATAATAAAGTTTAATTTAATGAGGTTACTTATTAACTTTAACTAAATTGGACCTATACATACATATATATTTATAATATTTTTTAAATACATGTGTTTACTTGTGATTGTGGAGGTACAGACTTCCCTCTTGCAACAAGATAGATCAATTAATCGGTTTGGCTGATAGGACATTTTAGAAAGCAGTTAATGTCAGCAGAAGTTGGCATCAGTAGGGACTAATAGCTAATGTTTGTCTTCTAAGCAAGAAACACTAACTGTGAGGGAACTAAAAGCTCAAAACATTAAACAACAACAACAACAACAACAACAACAAAATCTCTCTAACTATCACATGTATTCATTTGTAATAAGTATAAGCATTTATGACTTTGACTTAGATATTAATTTCAAGAGTTTCTCATGAAGTTTCCTTTTCAAATATGCATAATGTGCTTTCTGTGTCATTTTCTGGAAGCAGCAGCAGGGATAATATTGACTGATTAATTAATACCGGCCTTTTCCCTCTCCAAACCATTGTTCGTATATATTGGCCATTTTATTAGCACTGTCATATAAATTTCATACAAATATGGTGACTGGCTTTTCTTTTGCACCACATGACTTGACATCTGAATATTGCAGTTTTTAATATGAAATATTCAAAAGACCAAAATCATAAGTGAAGTCATAGTTGGAATAAGCAAAACATGACATGTGGTTCTTATTTTTTCTTCATTAGTTAAAAGAAAATCCTGAAAACATATTTACAGACTCTTGACAGGGGAGGGTGGTTTGCATGCTTTTCCTGCAAAATGACCTTATATCTGTGAAGAACAGAACACAGACATGGGGTTGTTAATGAGTCATTTCCATGCATAATGTGCCAGGCTGATCTAAAGTCGTCTTTTGATGGTGCATGGTGCTCCTTTGTTCACAGACTACTTCCACTGAACGGAGCTTGGGGGCACCAAAGTCTGCTCTCCAATCTCTTCCCTACTGTATTCCACAGCCACTCTCTCCTCCGTCCGTCCCCCCCTCTTTTGTGTAGCTACCCGAATAAATTAGCAACCCTAGTCGGAGGAGGGAGGAGGGTTAGGGAGAGCAGAGAGAGAAGGGGGGCTGGGCCTTGTGGCGGAGGAGTCGGCTTTCATTCGGTGAGGTGCACGGTGCCCTGGAGCGGCTCTGTCTCGGCGCATACACGCACCGCGTCTCTGTGTGTGAGTGGATGCTGAAAGAGAAGGAGACTGAGAAGAAATAAAAAAAATAAATAAATAAAAAAAAAAAGAGGAGAGAAACCGTAAAGATCAGCGACAGACCGGGTAGAGCATTGCGGGGCTCGTTTCTGCAGCAGACTGTGAGGAAACCATCCCAGCTGATCCAAACGCGCTCACCTGACAAGGGGAACGGAGACGCAAGAATACCCTTCACTGGAGGAGTAAACCCATCCTTACCACACATCTGTGGAATGGAATCAGCTGTCATTTTTGGATTGGATATCATGTAAAAACCAAAAAAGAAAAAAAAAAAAGAAAGAAAGAAAGAAAGCGCAGTCCAGCTGGCCAGAGCGGCTCCATTCAACATTTTGTCCGGGAGGATTGTCTGTCGTTTGGGGGGGAATTGGAAACCCGTTTGCATACTAATCAGGTTTTGGAGGGGATATCCATAGCGCACATCCAGAGCAGCGGAGTGGGTCAGATGAATGTAAGTGACAGCTCCTTTTATTCTCATCTTCATTCACGTTTCAGTTACGAATTGATGCGTATGATCATAAGGGGATCAGTGGAAATAAGAAATGGTTTTCCATAGTGAGGGGTGCACCCAGCATCTGCAGCTCACATGCATGATCTGGCTGCTCTGTGATGTGGGGAGACCATTCCAAACGGACTACTGTAGTAAAACGGGATCAGTTAACCATGGTGATGCTGCATAGCCTCAGTATTGATTACTGATGAGATTGGAAAGCTATACAAACTGGATTGAATAATACCCTAGAGTGAAGACTTTTAAAATGTAAGCTAAGTATGACAGGGAGTTTAGTCTAACAGGCCAGTATATGGGCCTGGTGTGTGTTACAGAGGAGTTTAATGCCAGTGAGTCAGTGGTTTCTTCCTTGGGGTTGCCAGCTCAGAATGAATCCACCTTGTTTGGAAGGGGGACAGAAACACTTAATGGGAAACCATGAAGTGCACAAAAGTGGCCACCATGGTTTGAAGAGACCCAGTGATGTGGAAGGCAGTGAAAAGAAGGGAAAAACCTTTAAGCAAGGCACTTTTAAACTTTCTCTTACACACTGATGATGGTGTACAGTAGATGTGCTCTTTCCTGTGGGACTTTTTTCTGACAGAGAAAAGACTACATTCAGAAATAAGGAGTACAAGATGATTGCTACCCAGCAAATCAATTCTGACACAATTGTCCTTTTTTCAAACATAAAGTGTATTTATAGCAGCTAGTTTTGGTTGTATATGTTTACATGGCCAACAGCTAAAATGGAAGCCCAGAGGTATATTTAAGCACCTGACCACAATAGTTATTCTAGTCATATCTGGTGTCTACTGGCATCCGCAGCTCCTGGTTTTGTGCTGTAAGAAGGGATACGGATCTTTGCATTATTACACTATCCACTTACATGGTCCAATGTGATCCAGCTTTGCAGTGTACTGGCCTCAGCCACTGGTCTGCACACAACCATTAAGAGTTTGGTTTCTCCAGAGCGATGAGGCATGCAGCAAGACGGTTCTAACAGGAACCATATGGACAACTGTTGGTGCGGCTACGATCAAGCATGGCTTATGTTTGTACAAACAACTTATAATTACTCACATCAACTCCATAGAAGAACAGGTTCTCCTTTGCAGAAGCTGTGCTCAAACAACATCAGGATATCTTCAGGGTATTTAGTGAAATGACTTTTAACCCATAATGACCCAAACAGCCACTGGCGACCAAAACCATCTACTGATGTAAAATGTTTGTAAATAAATGTATATAATTAGCATAAAATACAGTTTGTCCTCTTTTCATGGTCATCAGATATGACCCATTTGGAAATTTAGAGGCTCTGTAGTAAAGGTGGAAATGTGATCATCTACAATATTGATTCACCAGTAAAATCCATGGAATTTTTTTATCAATGACAGTGGATGGACACACTTGGTTAACGTTCAGTTAATGATATATTTTACTGAAAAATTCACTTTTTCGTCAGTTTTCTCTGTTTTTGATACAATATCCCTCAACTTTAATGTAAGATTAATGAACATCTACATGACCAGTAAATTAAATGCAGGAAAATACATGATTTACACAGAAAGAGCACAAAATACAGAGGATAATATTAGAATAAATGGTGATAAATCACTTAAGAGAGGTTAAATCTAGAGAAAAAGTCATTTAGAAGCTACAACAAAAATAGCACAGGGTCCTTATGGGTTAACTCAAGGAGTCACAATGGAAATTTTTAGTGGATTAAACCATGAAAGTGGACATGAAAATGTACATTTGTAATGACCTGCCCGTAGCGGCGTAGACAGAGGTCCGTTGATTAGCTCAGTGTCAAATCCTTCTCTAGAGCTTATCAGCAGAGTAAATAGTCGCCTGTTTACTTTGCACTTCATATGGTTCTGCTGAACAGTTAGAGCATCATACAGACTCTGCCAGGGTCAAGGACTTGATTAATGTCTGGGTCGACCTCTAAAAATACACACTCTTTAAAACAGAGCATCTGCATAAAAGCCTCATATTACAGTTTTTGGATGAGATGTCTTAGTTGTGTCACCCATCACCCTCCGACCCCCATCCTCTTGTATTGTGAATTGGATTATTTGTGTTGCATGCTGGCAGCGTCTTGGCATCAGACTTGGCTTAGGTTCTGCATCTCATTTGATTCCTTGAATCTCGAAAACTTCATTTCTCATATCTAAACCAGAGTCCAGGCAGACAAACATTCTTAAATGTCTGCTTGAAGCTTTCATCAGTTTGGACTATTTTGAAGATTAAATATAATACCACCATTCAAAGTCTTAAGGGATCTTTCTGTGTTTATTCTAATGGTTTTCTTTAGGGGATGTACAAGTTGAGGTTTTATTCTTTGCAAATCTCATGCAATCTTGAGAGTTTACTTTATACACTTGAGATATACAGTGTAATCAGATTTCACATTTGCCACCCACATTGACACTCCAATGCTGTGTATCCACTGTTGTCCTCTTTGTGGTTGTCACAAAACCCACATTAGAAGAAAAAAAATGTCTTTTTAAAGTCCAGTATTATGATGTGAATAATTTTATCCCAAACTTTTCCCAACAAAATCATAAGTTTGTTTAGCTAATTAAAAATATAAGGACATTTGAAGAAAAGCTGATGGGACAGAAGGCTTTTGTGTAATATCTGCTTCAGCTCATCAGCTCAAATCATGGATAGCTGCCAAGAGAGAAAGAGACTGAGGAGAAAACAGAAATAGAGCATCTTCCCACCCAAGTGTTGCAGCTCAGACAAAAATCAGTCTAATTGTATCGCAGAACTGTGTTTCTTTTCCTGGGTTTTGTTTTCATGCATGGGAAGTAAGTCTGAGTACAAATATCGGAAAGTGACTCAGACTCTTTCCCTCTTTTTCCCCCCACACATTTCCCTCAGTCCATTATCTGCCTAACAGTGACTTGCACACCATGTAAAACTAAACCCTGACCTCAAAACACCAAGTCCTTTAAATGCTAAATTTGTATCTTGAAATGAGCACAAGCAAAACATCCATCTGATCCTCACAAGTATGGACGTACACACATTTGCCACAGTGTTGAATGGGTAGCAGATGACAGCCAACAACAAACTACACTAACATAAATAAGACTGTTTTCCTCCTCCCTGGCTCCACAAGTAGCTAGTGGAAATATTTACTCTCCATCTTTCACTTACTGCACATTGCTGATGCCTGGGGTCTGTGTTGGTGTTTGTATTTACCTCTCAGACCACCATCCTAGACACAACACAAACCAAACACTCGATATGGAGAGGATTTCATGTAATTCAAGTTAGCACGTGACCTATAACCAATGTTAATCCAGAACAATGTGATGGAGCAGCTTTGGTTTCCTGAAAAGCTGCTTCTTTTTGCGTCACCCATCCACAGGAAGGCCACACAGTTATTAATAGTTTTAGTAGTAGAATCAGAAAATAAGATTCTCATTGATAAGGAATTCCCATAGCTGATTGCTCTGCATTTCATTAACTTCACCCTTGGGGGATCTTGGTTGCCATGGCAGCTACAATCACTATGTCTGCATTGTTGCTGATTAGAATCGTGAAATTTAATTACAGTGCACAGTTGTATAATTTGTGTTGTGTGTACGTGTGTGTGTTTGCATTGAGGGGAAACTCTCCAAAATAGCAAGAAAAATACAGTGTTATCATTGCAATGACTAGCAACACATTGGTTGACAGACAAATTGGGCCTATTTATATCAAATGAGAGTTTACACAGCATTTATCATTCTTGCTCCATTGCTCTCCAGTGTTTGGAGACAAATTTTAAAATATGGGGTACAACTTTGTATTTTGCGGCTCTTTAAAAATCATTACATGTGGTCGTAACACGCAATAATTCAGCGTAATGTGTACAGTTACAGAATGAACCTATTACTCAAAATGTTAAATATTTTATTCTGCATGTAGTATGTCTCTGTACTGTCTAACCCCCGATAGATGCAGACCTTACCTTCCTGCACAACACGAAGACCCATTTATCTGCTGCTCTGGAAAAGATATTACAGGACGACTGACTCACCCAATCAAAGGAAATTACTGGACTCTCCTGTCAGATGTTGAGTGATTGACTAGCTAGACGTTCGCTTTTTGTTTGTTCTGAGGCCCAGTTATGATGTAACCACCGTCATCATTATTCATGGTCTTTGTCCAGTCAGTCGAGCTCTTGCTGGTCAAGTCAGCTGCACTGGAAAGAACACAGACAGTGTCCAAATTCTGAAAAAGTAATGCAGGACAGTAGGTGGACCATCTAAGCGACTGTTCAGAAACATTAAGTTTGGATTTTGTCTCATTTTCGAATGTGATAGCAGAAGTTGATCCAAACCAGCCACCATGTGCAGACTAGGACTTTAACTGGCTCATGATTAGGATCATGGATAATAACTGCTGGAAATGGGTTGTTATATTCCTGGAGGAAGCTGCAGATGGAAGTTCTCTATAACGCCTGGTGTCTCATGTTTCCCCATTCTGTACCGCTTCACAGTGGGTTGGACCTGTGACATTGGCTACTGACTGCCAAGATGTGGTTAGATCATTGGAACTGTGTTTGGTTTCTCGCTGTAGATGAATGGAATAAGTGTGTCGGACTGCGCTTGCATGTGTGCATCCTAGCACGTGTGTGACCTTAGGCGATACCTTTGAGCTGATGAATATATACTAATAGATCTGCCTCAGATTGTTTTCATTCTGTGTTTATATCTCTATATAATACAGTGAATAAATTGCCAAACAACTGAAAAATTACATAGAATTTTCTCAGAACCTAGTAATTGAAGTCTTCAGAGTAGGGATTAGACATTAGAAATCACTTATGTGCCATTACAACTATTGGATCTGATATTAAGAGCTTTTAGAATTATCAGTATCAATCATTTTTAATGTGGTATCTGAATAAAAAAGTTAAAATGGTTTGCTTTGGCTCTAACGCAGCCTCCTCTTTCTCTGTGGTCTTGAGCAATGTCCCATCTGCAACTTGACCGGTTGTAAGTCACAAAGCTTATCAGCACAGAAATGAGAAAATAGCATTTATGTGTTAAAACCTGCAATGAATATAACTGAAATATTACTGGATTGTACTTACTTCAGCAGTCATCTTAAAGGCATTTTAAAGGTTTTTTTTTATTGGAGTTACTCATAGACTGTATATAATTTGTGAACAGTGGATTTGTGATTCACCCATTGGTTCCTTGAAGCCTTTGAATGCAGTAGTTTGCTATTTCGACTTATTAAAGCTGAAAGTGACCATATTTGGACAAAAGGTATGGAACTACAGGAGCCTGATTGGTCAGAAGTGAACTAATGTAATGTAACAAATGGATTTTACAATGCTGTTGGTGAGGCTTAACCACACCTACATTTGAGCTGTCCATCTGGGAAAGAAAGAGTTTTATTAACTAAAATAAAACTCTGAAAGTCTGACTCAGTAGCGGTGAGCTGTCACACAAACCGGTCAATCAAAGCCTGACATGGCAGGCATCAGAGCCGTTGTTTGACCTGAGATCTGGTTAAACAGAGGAAAAATGTAAAGGTGGACCACCAGATCACTATGGTTCCAAATGAAACAAATGAGGCCAGAATGAGTCCTGGAAAGAAAATTATGGTTAGTATTTTTAGAGAAGTTCAGTGTAAGTCTATGAGAGCCAGGGCTTTATGGACCATCAGCGCTGTTCCAACCGTAAGATGCTTCCATTTTGGTTTTTTTTGGAGCAGAGGTCATTGCCCTTTGGAGCTGCTTTAACCCATAATGAACCAAACATCCACTGTCGACCTACACCATCTACTGATCTAAAATGTTTAATACCTGTTGATCCACTAATGCAATCAATACATGTAAATAATTAGTGTAAAATACAATTTTTCATCTTTTCATGGTCATCACATATGATCTATTTGGACGTTTAGAGGCTCCGTAGTGAACGTGGAAACACCGTCATCTTATACAACATTGATTCACCAGTAAAACCCACGGAGTTGGATCAATGACAGTAGATGGAGACACTGGGTTTATGTTCAGTTAATGACAGATTTAGCCAAAAAAGTCAGCTTTTCTTCAGTTTTTTTCTCTTTCTGATATAATAACTGTTGAATTCACTCTGAGCTTTTTTGGAACATCTACATGATCAGTAAATTAAATATAGGAAAATACATGATTTTCACAAAAAAAACCAAAACAACAACAACACAAAATACAAAGAATAATATTACAATAAATGGTGATAAATTGCTTAAGAAAGGCTAAATAGGGAGAAAAAATTCACTTGGGAACTGCCACAAAAGTCACACTAGGTTTTTATGGGTTAAAATGTAACTGAAAGATTTGAATATTTATTGTAAAATTTCCTTTTTCACTGTCCTAGATGACCAATAATCAGTGTTGGCCCTGAGGAAAACATCGTCTATCCCTATTTTTGTTAGAATAGGAGGTTTCCTCAGTTAAAACAGAAAAAGGAGAAGCTGTATCCCCACTGTGGCTTTTTTATTGTTACTGATCAAACAATCAATAAATTGAAACAGTTTTGCACCTTTGATTGATTCGTTCCCTTATAGAAGATGACTGGTTGAGGCATGTGCGTATGCTCATATGTTTCCGGATGAAGTGAGGTATTCATTTCATTAGTCATATGAAGAGATAAATGTAGGCATGACTCACAGCGGGGATGAATGAAACGTGGTAACTGCTGCCTATCTGGGTGCTTGACAGATGAAGAAAGAGTCTAGGCTCTGAGGCGAACGGGCTGAGTCGAAAGAGGAAGAGGGAGAGCCTGTCGGTGTAGGGTCTCATGTGTTTTTAATGAAGTAAGTGAGATGATCTGAGCTTCTGGTAACTTCAAACACTTGCAACGAGCTGAAAGCCGCATGTAGGGCATCGCAGCTCAGGTAGTGCAATGTGTTATGCAAGTTAAGGGATTCAGAGTCTGGGTGTGTGTGGGTGGTGTGAGAGAGGAGCGGAAAAGAAAAAGTGAGATGAAGTTTTTTTTTTTTTGATAACTAGGAGAACGGGTGTGACCATAAGTAATATCAAAGATGCATTTCTGTTTCTAATTTTCAAATTTTTGATCATTTACCGAAGGATATTGCGGCCTGTTTAATCCTCTAAAGCAAATTAAAACAAAGACAGACAGACTTAATTCCCAGACTTACCACAAGAAATGTAATGGAGTAACATAATACATAAGCATTCTCTAGCTGAGCAGCTGTTGGCGCGCCACTAACCAGGGAGTTGATGGAGGATTTAATAACTAGAAAGTAAATTCAGTCTTCCGTATTCATTGGTTTGTGATGAGTAATTACAAATTTAGATAGTTTCCCAGATCTGTCAACCAAAGAGGAATAACCAGTTGTCGTCGGACTTTGTGAAATTAAGTGCGTCGTATTTCTTTTAGGAAGATGACCCCCTTTCACCCCGGTGGAATTTACTGTACTAGCTGGCAATCTTTTCAACGAAACATTTTTTCACTTTAATTAATATTTATGTGTTTTCTGAAACAATAACATGACCTGGTAAGATTAGTTGGCTGTAAGTCCATCAGTGATTAGCTCATTGGGTGGAATGCAGAAGAGATTAAAACGTGTGTGTGTTACTTTGTGTGTTACAGTTACAGGATGGCTCTTTAGTTTCCCTTCTCTTAAGCCTGTTTTGGCTATCAGCAGAGTGTTGTGTCTTTGAATGTTTCCTCTGTTTGTTTATTACCGAAACCTGTGATTTTTCTGATGTGATTGAATGTATGTTTGTGCCTTTAATGTGTTCAGAACATAATGGAAAAAAAGACATATTGCAACATGTGGGGACTCACTTTATGTATTTGGACAGAAATCTGGTCTTTATAAGGTTAGTTTGCTTTTTCAATTGGAGACTGGGTTAAGGCTCAGGTAGAGGTTGAGTTTAACTATTTAAGGTTAGGGTGAGTTCACATGGGAGTTCACCATGGAGTGTGTTGCAGTTATTGAGGAAAGAGCAATTCCAGTTGTAACTCAAAATTTTGGGGATTACACAGGAATTACATCTGTATGAAGGAGAATCAGGACTGCGCTGAAAATAAGAAAAAAAAACCAAAAACATTTCGAGACTGAATATAATGAAATATTAACAGAAAAAAGTCATTAAAATTAAAGGGATGAAGGCGTAATTATTGAGAAAAAAATTTAACTAAGTAAGAAGTGAAAAGTCGTGTCTTTACAGAAAAACATGACAGTGAAAACCAGCTGAACCTTTGAAATCTGTGAATATCTTTGCAGCTTTAACTAAGTCCAAAAAACTGACTATTTCTTTAGTGGTTAAACCTATACTAATGGATAATTTAAGGAGATACTACAGAAATAACACACTATCTGTCTGATATTTGCCCTTCTTTGTGAGTGCATGCTGTAAAATATTACAGCGCTATGACTTTTTCTTGAAATATTATGACTCTATTGGCAAACTTTCATATTTTTTAATCTTCATTGTGGCCTTAATCCTCCTTAGGACATTTGAATTTATTCTTTAAATTCAAAACTTCATCCATATATAGAACATAACATGGATTCTATTGCTTTGCATCTTTTCACCTTCTTCTTGGATATTTCCAGGTGACATCAGTCAACCAAACTGTTGGCGCAAGTTTGACAGGTTAATATAAGTTTGACACTCAGACTCAGTTTTATTGTCATTCGACCAATGGTACACAATGGAATGAAATGTAGTTACCTAGGTCTCGGTTTGTAGCATGAGAAGATAAGAATAAAATCTAAAATATAATATACAAACGGTAAGTAGGGTAGAATAACTACCATAAAAAATATGCAAAAAAGATCAAATATAATAAAAAAATTCTTAATATGTGCAAAATTTCACAGTCTGCAGGAACAGTAACACTAATCTTTTGCGGTGATGATAAACCAAATGGTTTAAGTTCTTAGGTTTTCATCACTTAGTTTAAAACTTTTGTTAGAAAAGTTATCATAAGGTAATCAAATAGAAGTTCCTTTGACAAAGTAAGTAAAATAGGTACCTTACATTTTAATAAAGTAAATAGTCATCTGCAACACATTACATTTCCAAATACTGCACATAATTATGATATAGATTTTAATATATTCAGTATCACCAATAAGAAATATTTGCATTTGCATCACATGTGTAAAATGAATTTCAATATATATATATAATTGCAATTTATTTTTTTTAATCAGGAACAAAGGACATAAACACTAACAAACAGCCAGAAGCGTGTGTGTGTGTGTGCTTTGTTGAGTGTTATTTTATTCCAAATAGCCAAATGGAGCCATAAAACCCTTGTGTATTTTAATGTCTTCCACATTTCACACTGATAAGACTATTTCCTGATGTTTAATTGTTTCCAGTCAGAGCTCTGCTTGTCATTACAGATAGACATGGATGAAGTGATGTCCTGATGCATGATTGATGCAAAAATTTCCATGCATAGTGAAATCATTTGTTTGGGCCCCTATAAGGCTATTTATCTCAGTTTCACCAGTGAGGTAATAGTGTTTGACACAATGTCACGGTCAAGGTTCAGCTCAACAACTTGCCCTTGTGGGATTCAACATGCTCCGATGGTTAGGCGTGATGAGTGATGGTAGATGGCAGCTGCAGACACACCTTGAGGGATATCCAAACATGCCATCCTTTTTAAGTTTTGGCTGTGGTGCTCATCTGCTGTTCTGTTTTGCTTTGTTCATTGTTTTTTCTGCATCTCTTTCTCTGTCTTTATATGAAATCCTCTTGGCCTTCAAACAGATACATGCACATACAACGTGCACAGTCACTTGGCAGCGCGGTCGAACGGGTTCAGGAGTCACTTCACGCTGTGTTTTCTCTTGCCCTTTGGCTTCAGTGAAGGTTCAGAGGGTACATTATTTATGTGTGTGTGAATCAGCGGCGTGTCTGTGTGTCAGCACTGCTACGAAGGTGTTGGTTGTACTCCTTCAGCTCACTGCAAAGTTTTAACTGAAACTGCACTCAGGATCAAACTTTTATTCTTTGTCTCTACTTCTTTTGTTCCTCTGCTCCATTTGCATTGTTCCTTCTCCTTCTGGCCTGTCGGGCAGTAAAATCTAGGACGTTTTGTCACAGGGGACATGGTGCAAGTGTGCGACTGTATTCCAGTTTGTCAGCCTCTGTGTGAGTAAATAAACAAATCTGAATCATCGCACCAGCTTTGAAATGTCATGCTGATGTTGCCACAGACTTTTCCAAGTAAGTCTTCAGCAGTTGTTTTTCCCCAGTTAATATCCCCACAAAGTCAAGGAGAAATTTTAGTGGAGGGGAGTGAAAAATTCAAACATCTCAAACTTCTGTAGCAGCGTCATGTGGCGAATTGAGGCAGATTTGATAACATCAACCTTAATTTATTTAGCAGTTATGTCTTGTCATAGTGCTGCAGAATAAGTTACGGTCGACAAAAATAGCCTCATTTTCAGAAGTAAAACACATTTGCAGTAAAAATCTCCCAATCGTGAGATAGAAAATGACTGTTACATGCTAGTGTGGGATGTAATGCGGACAATTTTATAGAAAAGTATTCTAAATGCATTTGAAAAAAATAGATAAATAAATGCAACCAGAAATGATGTTTTATGGCTTAGAATAAAACACAATTTCAACAATAAATCAGCACTTGAACCTCATTTTCATTGCATCATTTCTTATCCAAATTAGAGTTATGCAGCCAAAACCATGAAAAAAAATCTGACTCCATATTCCTTTGGATTGGAACTAAATTGTTACCATCTGATCAACATTAATTTCCTTCACCAAGAAATTGGTCAAGTGTCTTCTGTTTTACTCTGTTCCTTTTATTTTGATTGTGCTCTGCAGAAAGGGTAAAACCTACAGTATAAAAACAGTGTAGACTTATATTTATGGCCACAGTGGGCTTTTGGCTCTCTCTCAGTCTTAACTGACTAGTGTGCACGGTGACGTCACCTGGTGCAAACTCACTGATGTCACTGACGTCAACATTTATAAAGGAAATAGGTAATAAAATAAAACTCCAGACTAATATTTTATGGACAGGGTTAAAAACAAGGGTTTCACAGAATTGTAGTAATCTGAAAAAAACGAATATATTCCTGAATTAAATACATGAAAAAGTAGCTACAAAGATATCAGGTGTGAGATGAGAAACAGACCATTGTTTTTTCTGGATGAAATTTGAACCTTCTATGAGTGTCCCTGTGTTGTAAATATTTAAAACAGTGGCTTGATTTGTCGTCAGTCTGTATGAGGTCAGGCAGGTGAACTACAGCTGTGGCCAGACAGTCTTAACTGTAACCATGAAATGGTCCTCGCTTCATCATAATTAATTCAAACTTACTCACTTAGTTTTGACTGCTCACCACAATCTAGATAGGTTGGGTTTCGCAAGTTGTGAGAGCATTTACGGCTGCAGGCTTCCCTTGGGTGAATTAACCCAGTTGAATGGCACAGTCATGAACTCTCTAAGTGCAAAGTGGTATTAATATTGATTGTGCTTTGGTGCCGCACATACATGTATATTTCAGTGTGCGTAACCTTCCAGACAGTGGCCGTCTGGCTGTCTGAGAGGCGGGTGCTGAGATAAAATAACAGGATTAGGGTCTATTCAGTTTTAATTGAGTCAGTAATGGAAATAAATTGAAACTGATATCCACCATCAGCGTGGGCGCCTAAAAGGAGGAAAATGTAAAAGGGGAATTGAGGAAACATGTGTGTATGTGTGTACAAAGGGACTTAAATATACACACAGATAACACACTTACACACACAGAATGCTCACAGCGCTGGTGACAGCTGGGGTTGAGAACAAGACGGTGAAAGGCAACTCAAGGGGAGACCAGGGTCATAGTTGTCGCCCCACTAAACACACACAACCAAACGACATGAAAACTGAGATGCAAAGCATCCGCCCCCCTCCAGACTCTCCACTTTCCCTCCCTCAGAAAACTTTTTTTACTTCAACAGCCTGACTGTTTCACCACAACCTGCCCAAACCTTTCATTCTCAGTCATTTAAAGATTTGGTGTTGCTCCAGCCACCCTGTAATTGTACACTTGCTAAGAACTGTCATAAAAAATGTTTTTCTTTACACCAGGCACATGCATGACACAGACTGAATGCTCTATGGTAAAGAATCCTACAAAAATCAGACTTTTGGTTGTTGGAAGGCAAGGCTGTATCTCATCTTTGTCTTGACAACAGCCATATTGCAGATGAAAACTTTTATATTTTGACAACTTTTCCCTGTTTGACTTTCTTGTCAATCACAGTGCTGGCCAGTGTTTGTTCTGGGTGACATAGAAGTAGTTGCAGGGCTAAATGAGGAGTTGCCAAGCATCTACACGGAATGCCAGACCTCTCAACCACTGAGGAACTCACTGAAAGCATCCAATGTTTCTGTGTGTTGTTCTTTAAATGCACAAGAAACATGGCAGAGACAGAGGCAGGACGGAGTGGCCGTTTTTTACTTGGAACTTTGTGACTTTGGGTGCTGTTTAGCTTGGCCACGGGTATCTGTGGCGTGCCCAGTTAGATCTGCTAAATCCATTAGAGGGGACGGACAGAGGGAAGAAGGAGGGGGCGGACACGGGAGGGATAGGGAGATACAGAGGCCTGTTTGGAATTGGCACTGCATGAGGAAAAGCTATTCCTCACGACTGAGATATGACAATGTAAACACACTTGCACACAAATCCTTGGACACATACAATGGTGCTTTTAATGGTCATATCCTATAGAAAACACTATGGTTTTCTATTATATGTTACAGCACTTAGAGTGGAGGCCCATGTATTTGAGGCTTTGAGGCTTGTGTGCAGCACAGGCAGATTATGGGGGTGCAATGCCAGATATAATGTGGCTGAGACTCCATGGAGCCCTTTAGGCCAGCCCAGCCATGCTCAGTGTGGTCGCAGAGAGATGATGTCACTGCAGATCTGCAAACATCTTGTAAATGAAATTGAGTCACTTCACTGTAAGATGGCTCTAATTCATCTTCTTTATCCCAGTAACAGTAAAACAAATAGTGTGAAATATGCTCAAAATGTATTAATCTACTGATAAATCTATTTACTTATTTACTGAGCAATAACTATACTCCATGTGCTCCATGTGGTGCCTTTTCACTGCAGTCCAGTCTGGTGTTGTATATTTTATGTCATTTATCTCGTTACATTTCTTGTGCATGATGTGGATGCACCTAGGCATCGTCTTTGTGTTAGTGTCTCATTTATTTAGGTTGTCCTCTAAACCAGTGATTCCCAACCTTTTTTAACACCACAAATTTCTGGCAACCCCAGACATTCAAAATGGAGACTTTTTTGTTTTTTTTTTACTGAAATTAATTTGTTTTTGATCATGCAATAGTTTGTTATACTATGTTACAAATAAATGTTAATTTTAAATGATATTTAGGCTATATAATGTATATTATTATGGACGGAGGCAGAAAAGCCAGGTGTAGATTACTGCACAAAGTGAGAATT
>JAPQRP010000008.1:10188977-10225822 GCA_037367295.1 Apogon hyalosoma
TTAATACTGAACAAACAATAACTCAAACTATGAATTATGAAAGAGCTGCAGCATCTGAAACCGACCACAATGAACATATGACAGATAAACAATACCACAGTGCTTCAGTTTCAGCTTCAGTTTGTCATGTCTTTTATGGATGGTGATTATCTGTCAACTCACCATAATTTTGTATTAGTAATTTATTTATTTATTTATTTTTATCAATTACTAGAAATTTCAGGCGATCCCATTTGAATTTCAGGCGACCCCATGTGGGGGCCTGACCCCAAGGTTGAAAAACACTGCTCTAAACCATCCAAACTAAGAGACTGTTGCAAGCAGGAGCCAAAATCAGAGGAAAAAACACATATGATAACACTCACCTTCCTTCTGCAGCACTTCTCTTCTCTTAGCCCAAATGAAAAGACAAAACATAAAGATAGCTGAACCTGACGTCATTTTATGCTGTTATGGAAAAGTGAAGCAGTTTTTCCAAACTTCTATGTCAAAATATGGAACAGAAGAGGAGCGTCCAAGTTGTGTCTGACAAAAGCTGTCAATCACTGATTAACCCCATACCTGTCTGAAAACACTTGTGATTAGACAGACATCCTGAAGTGTCATGTCCACTTAGAACACTTGAATTACCAAACACTGGAGAATAACTAAGGCGTTTTTGCCCAGCGATGCTTAAAAACCATCAATCACTGCCGGTATAAAGAGGGAGTAAAGTAAAATAAATACAGCAGTAATGTACAGATATCTGAAAACTCTACTTATACTTATTTATTTCCTACCTCAGTCTCAAGAAAATGTATTATAGTTGCTATAGCTGAATTTTATCAATCAGTAAATCACTTTAGTGTGCAGTGCAATTTATCATGCCTCAGAGATGATTTATAGGCAGATAAAAAGTCAGAACAAACTGTAATAGAGTGAGCTGAAATAGATTAACATGACAATAAAACTAAACTGAAACATACTAAGGCATAAAGAGTAGAATAAAACTAAATAAAACAATGAAAGAAAAAAAGAATAAGATTATATTCAGTAAAGGAATGAATGTGTATAAACCATAAAAGACAAGAATAGAATAAAACATTAGAAAAATAAAAACAATCCAATACAACATGAATACAATAAAGTAAGTGTGTAAAATGTGGCCTGTGATGTCTGTAAACCATGCCAAACCACTAAAGCCATAAAAAGTGCCACTAGGGGGAGTGAATCAGGTGGTTGTCTTTTACTCAGGCCATCTGTTAAAACCAGTTTCCTTTCAGCGTTAGTTATATTTTAAGCCTCTGCTCTCTCTGTTCTTTTCCTCACCGGCCTGTGTTTTCCAGAGTAAACACAAGTGTGTTACAGCTCATGTCAAACGGGAGATGATGTCATGGACCGACTCCTCATCGACAGTGACAGACTGCAGTCGTGCAATCCGCTCATCAATACAACCTTTCACTGACACACATTACACACACTTTGGAATACAGACTCTCTGACTTTTTAGTTCAGCTGTAAGTTTCTCCCACACAATTCAGAGGTCTCTAAAGACAGTAAGGATGTGAAGCCAAAGCAAACGGACTAATCACTCCTCAGAAAGTAACTTTTTTTTTTTTAAATATCTCAAATCCACCCTCTCCCTCTCTATGCTTTGTTCTTTTTGTGTTCTCCATCACCGTTGTTCTGTAGTCTGGGTTTATTTCATCAAAGTGGGGTCTCTGAAGACTCAAAGTTTTGACTCTTAAGTTTCCCTCTATGCAGTACAAGAACGTCTTTTCATGCTCCCACCCCCATTTGTCTCTCAGACCTCTTTTTTCAACTTTTCTCCCTTCTTTTCTCTTTCCCTAACGGTTTCGTTTAAGGCCGACAGCTCCACAAACACAAACACACACAGACACGCAGCAAACAGAACAAAAGGGTGTGTGCAGACTCTTTCCAGCCTAAGCCCTGCTTCCTTTTTTTTGTGTAGGAGTGCAGCAACTGTCCAGAGCAGCCGTCTAGACCAGATGTAGAGGTCAGCGACCATACCAGTGGGGCCAGTATCAGTGTCCCTCTCACTTTCCCAGTGGAGCTATAGACTTTATTAATCTTTCCTCCTCGAAGGCCTCATAAACTACCGCAGGAGGTCGGGGTCAGTGGAGAAACTAGAGGGGAGGATGATACCAGAAGGATTCATTAGATATAGAATAATGTATTTTATTTGCTTTATGTGTTACATACAGTCTAAAAAGGCTTTTGGGAGACACGTAAATCTAGCACTAACAACAGAGTTACAGTCACTCAGTGGACAGAGTTTTTTTTTTTAAACACAAAAAGAAAGGGAAAACCCCGCTCAAAGAAAAGCATGTAAGAGAAAACACAGAAGCATATATTTCAGTCTATCTATGTTTGCTCTTGTTACACTGACTGATCTGCAAAGTGTGTCGTGACAGCGTATCCATACTTGAGTAGGTCATGACCCACAAGTTAGATTTTATTTATGACACCAGATAAATTTGCATTTCAAGCATTTCTTTGTGCTGAAATAGGTAGGGTAAGTGGAATTTTGTGGTGGGATTTTTAGTTTACAAATAACAATCATGCCAAATTCACATGGGATTAAGATCACAGACACCCTCTGCAGGTATTAAAAAATTCCTGGAGTTTACAGGTAATACTAGTCCAGTGTAAATAGGGCTTTAAATGCATCTGTTGCAGTGTTTTTCAACCTTGGAGTGGGGTCGCTTGGAATTTAAATGGGGTCACCTGAAATTTCGAGTAATTGATTAAAAACAATTACTAATAAAAATAATTTTTAATGATTCAAAATATATTTCATTAAAATGAAAAAGATTTGGAAAAATTTCTTCGCCTGCCTGGTCCTGCTAAGACACCTCCAAGAGAAACTAAGAGGTAGACACCAAAAAGGTGCATTATATACATTATATAGCCTAAATGTTGTCTAAATTTAACATTTATTTGCAGTATAGTATAGCAAACTATTACATGATCAAAAGCAAATAAATTTTAGCAAAAAAAAGTCTATGTTTTGAATGTCTGGGGTCACCAGAAATTTGTGATGTTAAAATGGGGTCACGAGCCAAAAAAGGTTGGGAACCACTGATCTATTGAGTTGGAAAATGTATTTAATGTGTATTTATTCTCATACATATGCACAAAATGAATGAGGCCTATGTCTCTTGGCTGGTTTTACCTCTTGAAGACATTATTAATGGTGCTGCAGAAATGGCAATAAAATGATCAGGAATGTTAGTTGTATATATAAATTCACACCTTTGTGTGTAATGTGATAATATCTGGGTAGTTTGTCATTATTAAAAAAAGTGAGTTCCCTCAAAAAAGTCTGAGAAACACTGAAGGGGGTTAAACATTGTAAAGAAGGTGGTTTTCATGGTCTTGTAGAAGATAGCAGTCAACCTTACTAAAAACCTCAGCAGAAGAATCAGTCTGTGGTCTTTTGTGAGTGTGTGTAAATGCCTAAGTTCACTGTATGTGCAAATTCTGCTGCTGACTGCAGGCTGGCTTTCTCTCCAGAGGTGGAGGACATTCCTGAAGTTAACTGTCCAGATTATACTCGCACTGAGGGAGTGATTGTCTGGGTGAATGTGGCCGGCCGACAAGGACCAACACCCTCCATCTACAACCAACCTCCTGTCTGCTACTGGCCGGATGCCTGCACCACACATCTATTTGTTTGCCTTTGATTCTTTGACAAAATATTAGCTAATACAGGCAAGATTCATCCACATTCCACACAGTTTAGGTATTGATGTTGTTATCAATGCAGGAGATTGTTGCAAAGCCGCATCCCTCTGCTCGCAAAGTGTGATGAATGAGCTATGTCAGCACTGAATAGTTCTCCTCATTGTGGGATGTTTTGGAGAGTTATGTGCACAATTAATCTTTCCTTATAAATACGCAAGGAATATGCATAAACAGTTGTTCTCATTTGGAAAATAAACTAAATATTTGTAGAACTCATCAAGGAGTAACATGTGCGTCTACCTCGTGAGAGTTTAGAAAGGCTGTACAGGTTTAACTTGCCAGAACAGTTATGAGTGTATTTGCAGAATTTGGTAGTGTGCGAAAGTACACTTGTCATAGCTGGGTCAGATTCCATTTGCAAATAATTATTGGTGTTTGTTTTAACTTGCTAGAAGTACCAGATGTTGGGTTTGCTGTAGGATAAGTGTGTCAGGTGGGTTTTTAAACTGGTGATAGCCTTTCATGAACTCAGTATGACATGCAGTGATGCACTTTCTCCGTTTCAGTACAATGAGCAAACTTAAACAAATGTTGACAAAAAGTGTTTGATCCTGGGCTTTTGGACAGTTACATTATGGGTAATCTGTTTGTGATTAGGTGCAGTGTATGACTGATAAGACTGATTTAACATTAGCATGAGGAGGATATTATCTTTATAGATTTGTGGATGATTTAGAGTTTTGGGAACACCGAGTCTAAGCTTACAGTCTTAAATGACAGCCTTTCCCTATAAAAGCCTTGTTGAAGCAGCTACAGACCTGTTTTCCCATGCATTCCATGTGTTTGTGTGTGTATGTGTGTGTGTATGTGTGTGTGTGTGTGTGTGTGTGTGTGTGTGAGCATTTTCTAAAGTAATCTCTGCTGGAAACAAGAATCTTACTGAATCTTGATGCCCATTTTGGTATATTTAATTTGTTATCCCTTTAGATTTCAGTGACTGTTTTCAACACTTAAAAATGTTCTCACCCAGAGGATAAAACTTGTTATCCTTAAGAGAAATATAGTTTATGAGTCTGTCCTCAATATAGTTCAAGCCAATGTGGATCCTGGACAGACTCAGATTGCATTTTCATGTTCTTTCAGGTCTTTCTGATCCAGCTGAGGGGCTCTTTCCAAAATATTATATATCCATTTTATGAGGTTAAAAACCTGAAATTCATCAGGCAGTGTCTGTGATATAGGTTCTGGATTGTAAAAGTGTTAACGCATTGTCATGGAAGAATTTAAGATGCATATTCCACTTTGAAAAAAAGAATT
Source organism: Apogon hyalosoma (assembly GCA_037367295.1). NCBI lineage: Eukaryota > Metazoa > Chordata > Actinopteri > Kurtiformes > Apogonidae > Apogon > Apogon hyalosoma. Next base: position 10,193,982 of record JAPQRP010000008.1, read on the forward strand.
GTTTTCATTTTGCGTTGAGAGCAAGTGAAAACTCACATGTAGATATAGTCATATAAAGAATTCACAAATCATAAAATACATCTGTTCTTCTGGAAATAAGTCATTTCTAACCTTTGACTAAACCTTTTCTCTTTTTCGCTTTTTCTTGGCTTAGGTGTAGCAGAACCCAGCCATGCAGATAACAAGTAAAGGGTCAAGACGGAGGCCTTGGGTCAGTCTCTGGCAGAGGAAACAGCTTTTTTATTTTTGCATCACTCTTGTCCTTGTTCAGTTCACAACAGTCCATGGAACATTGGAACTCCAGCTAGATGAAGAACAACCAGCAGGAACAATTGTTGGTGACATTAGTGCTGGGTTACCGCCTGGAGAAACTGCAAGCCTTTACTTCATCTCAGACCACGAGGGCACAGGTGTCGGCAGTGACCTTAACATCGACGAGACCACAGGCATCATTACCACTGCCCAACGCTTGGACCGCGAGCAGAGGGACCACTACAGCTTTATCGCTGTGACGATGACTGGAGTCACGATCAAGGTCTCAATCACTGTCAACGACATCAACGACCACGCACCTGTGTTCCCCAAAAAGAAAGCTCTGTTAAAGATACCTGAGCACACAGCAGTGGGGACACGTTTTTCCCTGGAACCGGCAACTGATGCAGACAAGGACCAGTTGACCACCCAAGGTTACGCTATTCGAGAGGGTAACGTGGGCCAGGCGTTCAGACTGGAGACCAAGAGAGCTGCTAACAAGGTCTTGTATTTAGACCTGGTGGTCAATGGACCGCTGGACAGGGAGAAACGCTCAGCGTACACCCTTGTCTTGGAGGCCTTTGATGGGGGTTCACCCAGAAGAATGGGATCCATGACCCTGGATGTGACTGTGACTGACATCAACGATCATGCGCCAGTTTTCAATCAGAGCCGATACCACGCTATTATCTCTGAAAGTCTCCCACAAGGAAGTAGCATCCTACAGGTTGGTGCTGTAACTCTAAGCACATTATATTTTTGTATATTCAACATTAGTAAACATAAGGCCAACTTGTACTTTGTCTGAAATGTCTTTGCAGGTGTTTGCAACAGATGAGGATGAGGGCGATAATGGTCTGGTACTTTATGAAATCAACCGCCGTCAGAGTGACCCTGACCGCTACTTTGTGATGGATGTTAAGTCAGGGGTCATCACACTCAATAGACCCCTGGACTATGAGCTAAAGAGGGTCCATGAACTGGTGGTTCAGGCCCGTGATAATGCCAGCCATCCTGAGGTGAGTGTATTATGGGTATTCATTACAGTTCATTAAATGAAATAGGGGTCAATTGATGAGGAGATTGTTATTTATTTATTTATTTTTTACAAAGTAGAATAATTAGAAAACTAGTTGAGGCTAAAATTTCTGCTCAAACATAAATGATACTAGTTGTATTTTGTTTATTGTATTTACTATACTATATTATACTACTAAGACTTGAAAAATTGATCTATTATCTTAACTTGATTAGTAATATTTGCAGTTAATTGAGCAAAAATAACAGTTCCGTAAAATATCATCACAAATTGCTAATTTTTTTGCTGAAGGAGAACATTAACAAGAAAAAGCTCATATTCATATTCAAAATATTCATATTGTTAAATAATGAATTATTTGTGTAATGTGATGAGCATTTTCATGATTATGCTCTGTCATCCTTCCTCAGGTGACCAATGCATTTGTGACAATTCATGTCCGTGACTATAATGACAACCAACCCACCATGACCATCATCTTCCTCAGTGAGGATGGGTCTCCAAGGATCTCTGAAGGGGCCCAACCAGGCCAGTATGTGGCTCGGATATCTGTCACCGACCCTGACTATGGAGAGTACGCGAATGTAAATGTGTCCCTAGAGGGCGGCGATGGGAAATTTGCTTTAACCACCAAGGACAGCATCATCTACCTGATATATGTAGACCAGGTTTTGGACAGAGAGGAGCGGGATTCGTATGATCTCAGGGTGATGGCCACAGACTCCGGCACCCCTCCCCTCAGAGCGGAGTCATCCTTCACCATCCAAGTGACAGATGTCAATGACAACCCCCCTCTGTTCGACCAGCAGGCCTACAAACAGACCATACCTGAGGTTGTCTACCCGGGTTCCTTTGTTCTCCAGGTTACTGCCAGGGACAAGGACCAAGGCCCCAATGGAGATGTCCGATATAGCCTCCTCAAAGACAAAAACTCGCACTCTGATTGGTTTTCCATCGATCCAGTTACAGGGATCATTACCACAGCTACTGCTCTGGATTTCGAATCAGAGCCTGCACCCAGCATCACTGTTGTTGCAACAGATGGTGGACGCCCGCCGCTGTCGTCTACAGCAAAAGTGGACATTGTGCTTCAGGATGTTAATGATAACACACCTGTGTTTTCCAGCAACTTCTACAATGCCTCCATTAAGGAGAACACCCCAGCTGGGACCTGCTTCTTAGAGGTAAGGGAAACCCTGAAGAAGAAAATCTTTCTCCAGCCTCCTGCCTCTGTTTCCCTAGTAGTCCTCTTTTATCTTTCTCCTCTACTCTCTACATTCTACTCTTCTTAATTTTTCAGGGAGAACTGACATTTTAATTCTCATGGTGCTCAATCTTGCAGCATGTTGGCCACAACACTATTGTCCTACTTATGCAGCCAAAACCAAGTATTCACTGTCTCCCTTGTCCTCTCATCTCTTTATTCACTCTCCTTTTTCACTTACACCCTCCCTGTAAGCTCCCTCTGATTACTCCCCTGGCAAAAGCTTGATTTATACATCAGTATAAATGAGTCTGGAAATCAAAGTCATGCCTTAAATGAAAAGCAGCTTCAAAGTCCTGGTGCAGAAAAGGATGGTGTATTTGGAGGCACTGGCATTTTGTAATGTAATTCATAAAAAAGTGGGCTCTGAGAGGAGAACTGCAACCATTCAGTGTTTTCATTTAGGACTGAAAGGAGATTTATAAAGGTAGGAGAAGAGAAAGACAGGGAGGAAGGCTTCACCTGCATTCCTCAAGCTACTGTGAGGAGATTTACTCTGTGCTGGTATGTCCTCTCTCTCACCTCCCATGGTTGTCACGGTAACCAAGCCAACAGCATAGGGTGAGCGCTCGGTATCGGTGTAGTATCTCGCAGCAGATTGTCTGCTTTTGCTTTTATCTTGATTCCAGCTCCTCTGCATAAAATGGACCTCTCCTGAGAAATGGACAAGCATGACGACCTGTTGGACTTCCAGGAAGATATTAAATGGCTACTGCGCACCTTTCACACCAGCCGTTTCTACAGAGCAGTTGAAGGGGGAATAAAGGGAATCAAAATGAAACATTTATAAACGGTTTTCATTCATCGATTCAGTTCTGGTTAGCAAGATCAAGTTACTGCTGCACTCTCTGTTCTATTAAATCTTATATGTTGTTAAGCTTATTTTACATTGTCCCAGTACTAGTCAGCCTGTTAGACCATTTATTGATGAGTTACTGTTGTTTATAATTGTTGAAAAGGGAGCTGGATACAAATGGAGCTATAGGATCTGAGGCTTAACAGTAAAGTTAAATATGGGCTCATTATTTGGCAACCAAGAGTTCGCAGTTTTCCTTTTTTTCTAATACATTCAATAATGTTTTTTTTTAAAGTGTTTGCAACCTAATTAGTAAGGGCGGTCTTATTATAAAGTGGTAGCAAAAACAAACCTTTTCTCATTATCGGATGTTACTGCTAGAAATAGATCTTCAAGTGCAGTGATTTTAGTTTAAACTCAAGGCCACATACGCTGATTTTCAAAGGCTATATTTGCTGACCATTTTGTTGGTTTTGGAACTGGCAGAGGGGTCTGTAATGACTGATGTAAAGTTTGAGAGGGAATAATAAATAATAGTGATATGAGATGCAAATACAATAAAAGGAAATAAAATAGGGGAAAGATGTGGATTAAGTGGAGGAAAGAGTTTAAAATGAATGAAAGGATGCAGATAAGTACAGCTTTAACATGATTGATTTCTAAACTGTCTTCAGAATCACATATACAGCCTGTCTGTTGCAGAATTATCGAACCCTGTAATTTGCCCCAATTAGGCTGCTCTGTTGAATTATTATATCCCTCAGCCTAATAAATAAACCCCCTGGACCTCGACTCCAGTTGTTGCAACAGTTGTAATCAACTGTTAGTCGTTTTTTTTAACCCTGGCCAGCAGTTATTCTGGCATTTTGAGCAGGCCAAATCCCATGACAGACATCACGGGTGGTTTTCCACTATGGCAGATCGAGTGAATAGGCTTGATTTTCTCATTCCGGCACGTTCTTAAAGGTTCGCTCTGACTGAGCCAAGACTCTGGGCGAGAGTCCCCCCCTCATGGGGGCTGTGATTTGCACGATAATGGTAGATGTTTGGTACTTTTTTTCTGGGCCAGTGGAATATTGGGCCACTCACATAGGACACACACACAAATGATGTTAGACCTGACATCATCTCCTAATGGATATCGTTTCATATTTGTTCTGTATTTTCTCCATTTGCTCGCCAACCAAGTGTCAAGTTTATGGAGCGTTTGGTATTTTACTCTGTCAAGATAGTGACAAAGTGAAGAATTGGGTCAGCTGGTCCAGAAGGCCTAGTTTACATTTTTGTGTGATGTGTATTTGGCATCTAAGTTCAGGTTTTGAGGTTTTGTCATGTGACTAATAGTGTCAAGATGAAGGCAAAATGTTCTCACAACTGCACTAATATTTACAATAGATACGACTGTTAGATTTGTGGGAGTGTTATTGGTCTGGCTGCATTTTAGACATCTCATATAAAAATATAGGATATAAAAAACAAATGACTGATATCTAATCATCAAATTGTGTCATAAATATCATATGTGTACAGAGTGGGCACATATGCTAAATGGCTTGTTCATCTCTTTTCTGCTTTTCTTCTTTTCCTTTTTTTTCCTCACATTTTCTCAGTCTTTTTCCAATATTTACTGTAATTTTCTTGTACTTTTCTTTTCATCATGCCTCTTTTTCTGTCCTTACCTACATGCACACATCAAACATATTATGCAGTAATAGTGTATAAGAAGCGTCTTATCAGTTCAACCACGATACTAATCTGTAATGTGCTGAACTGTTTATTTAATCGCAGCACAAAAGAGTTATTTATTTCTTGGTTCCCCTGCTTTCCTCTTCCTCCGCTTCCTTTAAGTATTTCCCAGGCAGGAGAGGTTACGGTGCCTGTGTGTGTGTGTGTGTGTGTGTGTGTGTGTGCTCACACATCCATTCATGTTTGTATCCTGTGAAGGCAGAGGTCATGAGAATGCTGTGAATTAAGACTCGTGATCAAAAGTGACAAGCATAGCATGAAAACATAAAATCTAACGGTACATTCAGCTCTTTTTTTTTTTTTTTTACAGTTTATAATTTTGTGTTGACAGATACATTTAATACTGGGGTAGAGAGTGTGAATGTAAAATTCACACGGGGAGACTATTTGATCTGCGCACGCTCTGTGTGAATGATTATAAATGGCACTGAGTTGATATGATTGCTTTGAGGTCTGTCTTTTTATTTCTTGGGCATAATCTGTGATTCAGAGTCTAAACCTCTTTTCCTTTCTGTGTGGGTTGTGCCTTGCCGAGTCTCTGCCAAATCCAATGACATGCTCACTTCTAGCATGACCTGGCCTCTGGGAAGCCACTGCTGATCTCTCAAACAGTGACACAGAAAATATCAGTCGATAAACGGCAAGGCCAAAGGAAGACATGAATACACATAAGATCTGAAAAACATGTTGAAATCTGATTACAAATAATGGGAATCTGCTTATTGCTATGAGTTTGGAACACCTAAATAAAACAGGACTGCAAGAGAACCTGCAGCCTAGTTAAAAACAAGACAGTAGTACAGGAAGCAGTGCTGTCACAGCCTGTATGCATCAACATCACAGTATCCATGCCTGCGTACATGTGCATGCCTGTATGTCAAACATCTGTGTATATGTTCTTGTGTACACTGGTAGAGCCAAGAAATCACTTTCAGCAGGTGATGCATCTCCCCTGTGATGTTCACCATGTGTTTTCCTGGTCAAGCCTGTTAAACAGTATTCAATCATCTAGACAGACACACAGATGTGCACAACTGGGAGATGTATAAAGGTAGGGAGGGGTTTGATCTACAACAGAAATACATTTGGAAGAATATAGTCAGACACGTACAATTTAACAAATGGGGAAGAATAAGAGATAATGTACAGACAGAAGATGAATCATTCCTTAAGAGCTTAAGTCTGAGCTGTTGCTTCAAATGTTGAAAGAGCTAAAATTTTTCATGATCCTTCCCACTGATAAAACATTAATTGACAATTATTTTGATAATCTGTCAATTTTTTTTTTTTTTTTTTTGCTGTTTTTCAGTTCTAAAATATCAAATACTGATGCACCTTTGTTCACAAATTTGACACAGTGCTTTAGTTGTGTTACTAGCTCGTATACTAACAATAGTTTTTAAGGAAAAATATCAATCCTGGAGAAAAAAAAAAGAAAAAAAGGGACTAAAATACCAGTAACTTCATGATAAACTAGATTACTACTGAGGTGAACTATAAGTCAAAAATTATACTTAAAGGGATAAATCAGTAAATAAATCTCTGTCACCGAACATGAAAACTTGCAGTAATTATTCAATAAATCTTGAATTGAACATCAAACTCATTGCAAAAGTGTAGGTAAATCTATGTATAATATTTTTTTTTATGCTAATTCCTCTTGAGAAGCCTGGTATTAGCTGATTATCAACTACTACTAGAGCCAAATTCTGCTGTTACTGTTAAAATGGAAATGTAAAGTGTCCTGTTAGTTCTGATTAATACGTTTTGGTTTTTTTGTTTTTTTTCAATAGGATATCTTGGACTGTTAGCTAAAGAAAAAATATATAGCCGTGATACAAAATAAATGAGAGACAAGTGAAATTCAACATATGGTGTAGCCTTATTACACAATGACCTTTACAGATGTTTTTGAGAAGTGCTGGTTAAGAGGAAAATCTGACCTTTTGGAGGCAAATCAAGATCAGCTATTGGAGATATCTCACTCTGTGACAAATAGATATCATCTCTCACCTATTCAGTATGCTTTGCAGCTAATGAAAGTATGAAAAAAAGTCACGAAAGAACACGGGAGTGTGGTGTGAAGGTGACTGAAATAGAACAAAAACATATAAGGAGGGAGACAGGTTTTCTTTTGACAGGTGGAGTTAGTCCTCATGAACTTCCTGCATAACCATTTAAACAAACACAGCACGTCTGTCGGAGCGATCAGCCTTTTTTGGTGTGAATATACATCGCTGTAGTCCATAAAGCCCTATAAGGAAAGGCCATTTATATTTACAATGCACACAATGAGACTAATCACATTTTCTAGACCAGACATAGAATGACGGCGTTCAGGTTAAGCCTCTTGTATCGTAACATTCTCTACCCGGTTTCACTCTGAATCTGAACCCTGTGGAAACCAGAGCCAGACCAAACCACAGCTTCCACTTGGAGCTCGCACATTCTCCTCCAGGCCAGACTCTCAACACGCACACTCTAATTTTTATTAAGCTTGAAAATGTAAGGGGAAGATTAAGTTTATTGTCTGCCCGCTTGTTAATGTACAGTGGCGGCCGAGCTTCAAATACAGGCCCGGTGTTGAAACTTTTGCCGTGTGTGTTTTAATTACTCTGTCAGTGTGTTTAATGTGCCGGGATCAACGGCTGATTGAAGAAGCTACAGGTTGGAGCCGTCACTGTCACCGCACGCCTGCGTCCAACAGGTGATCAGCGATGACAAATGGACGGGTTAACGCGCAAACAGCGAGATCGAAAATTTGGTGAATCGTCTCATGCTGTTAACAGCTGGCCCCTGTTCTGACACGTTTACACGCCGTCTCGTTGAGTAGTTTGTGTCTCTGTCCTCCGCTCATTCCCTCTGACTCGGACGTCTTTCAGCTGCCAGCTTGGCCGACAGTATGTGTGTGACGAGGGATCAGGATGGGGTGTCTGGTATGCAAACTATTCTCATAACATCAATCATCACTCACTGTGTATTCGTCACCTGTTTGCTACTGCGGGCTCAGTTACCAGGAGTAACATCCATCCTGGTTTTACACTCCGGTTTCTACATAATAAGATAGGCTTTACTAGTTAAATCTAGGATAGATCTAAACTCCCCCAAAACCTCATTTTCAGTACGACTCACACATATGGTATTTTTGCAGGGTATGTATTTATTTCTGTTTTGGTTTAGTTGTACACTGGAAAAAAATCTAAATCTCACCAAGTGGATTTTTCTCATTTCCAGTCTCAATATTTCATCACACTTAAAATAAGGCATAATCACTTGTTCCATTGGCTGATTTTCTGCTTGAATTAAGCCAAAAAATCTTGAATTAAGCAAAACAAATCGGCCAACGGAACAAGTGAAAATTATCTTGGTAAGATTTCTCGAAATAAGATTTTCAAGATCTATTGTCTAAAAATCAGTTCTTTATATCTCACTGAAAAGTTACTCTTTAGGTGATTATATCTTATTTAAGTGTGATGAGATATTTTGACTAGAAATGAGAAAAATACACTCGGTAAGATTTTGATTTTTGCAGAGTAGTTTTGACTGATTGATCCAGGATTTTTACAATTAGTCTGATGGTTCGTTCAATTCCACATGTATTGATTCATTACCTTGAGTTTGATTTATTTATTTAGGTTTCGTCACTTAAATGTTATGCTCTAGTTTTAAATAAAGTAAAAGATAAAGATAGTGAAGATCAGACCTGCATACTGCATTTTCAGTGCCGGTATTTGCCTACTGGTTGACCTCTATTTAGTTGGCTTTTGCTCTGTAATTTGTAAGATTGTGTAGGAAAAGCTATACATGCATTGTCTCTGGGGGTTAGTTTACCAGCAGGTTAGATAAGGATTTCTCCTATTCTTCACTACATGCAGAAAAATATCAGGACACATCACATTTACAACTTGTACGACTTCCCATTCCTGTTGATTCGCAATATCAACCTCAAAAAAATGTTCATGTCAGTTCAGGTCAATAATAATAATAATAATAATAATAATAATGTATCTCAGTAAATGTCAAATCAATATTTCTTTTAAATTTAAAGTCAAATTCTTCCTCCTGAGTGAGAGTTGAACAAATCAGACAGTTACTTGTGGTTTATAATGCTTATTTATGGGCAGAAGTTGACAAATATGTCAGAAATGTAGAGATGCAACATTTAAAACAATTATAATGATTGAAAAAAAAAATCAATGTTGAGCAAAAGTAGATGAACCAAAATGAAGTATTTTGTAAGTGTAAGCAAATACAGACAAAATGAATTCTAAAGATGGATGGTTATTGTATTATTTATCACAATATTCAGTCATATTATGCAGTTATTATCATTGTTTTGCAGCGTAGTCCCTTGTTAACGATGAAATACATGATTTCAATATATCCTAATGCTTTTGTCTTTTAGTGTGTGTCTGTGTGGCTGACTCTATCATGACTGTAAACAAAATTTCACATTTTGAGGCAACACCAGTTGGGTAACATTACAGTTGATCATCCACAGATGTTTCAATAACTTTCTTCCCATTAATAGTTCACTTAGAAGTTAGACTTGGACTAACTTAGAAAATGCTGTTCTTCTCAGGTTTGTTTTGTAAGAGCATTTCAATCAGTTCACTGTTGGGTATTTAATTCCAGCTCAGGTTGAATTAATTCCCTTTTTCTTCCCAGAAGTAGTAGTTTGGTTCCATATCACTAGCTGTTGGCATATGCTGGGTTTTAAACCTATCAGAGTGTTCATTCATGTGTAATCTGACTGGCCTATGCCTCTGCAGAGAGGATGGCCTTACGCCTCATTAAGCCCAATACTCTGTACCATATGGCAATGAGGGGCTTTCTCCACTCTCGCTTTCATTTTGCTCCCAGTTTACTGGTTTGTGTTCCATTTCTTCATCTCATCTGGTAGTGAGTAACTGGCTTTCCATTCTTTTCATTTTTTTGCCTTGGCTTTTACTCTCATGGCTCCGCGACCGATCTTGGCAACTTTATCTTTTGCTCTTGTGCGTAATGTCGGTTTTTCCATTAAATCACAAATGCGATGATTTGTTTATTATCGTGAGATGTCATTCCATACGCATGGCGATGAACAGAAATATCATGTTGATTTACAGATATATTCATTATTATTATTTATTATCCCTCTATCCCATATTAAATTAAAAAAATATTTGGTTTCCTCGTGTGTCCACACATACCACGCCATGTTTGTATTAAAACTCTTTTTCTTCACTTGTTGTAACATCCATCAACATCCCTTTTTTTTTGTTCACGTGACTCTAGTTGCACAAAAAGGTCTTTCCATTGCAGTTTTGCACGATATACCAATTTCGCAATGCCTGAAAAACTAGCTCTTGCAAGCGCAAAAACATATCATCGAAAAACAAGAGTTTAGGTGAAATTGTCGTCATTCCATTAGGCAAATTTTTATGCACAAGTTATATTTGCACAATTTGAGGGTCAATGGAAAAGCGACTAGAGATTGAGACAATAAAATATGGGATTTATTTAATCCTTTGCGCCATGCTGCTTCTATTTGTAGTAGTTTGCACTAAAAAAACTTCTGCATCACTGGAATCATCACTTTTCACTGGAATACAAACCAGCTTGGATGCAATTAACCCTTAAAGACCTTCAACTATTTTTGTGGCATTTCCAGATTTAGCCTTTTCTAAGTGATTTATTACCATTCATTATAATATTATCCTCTGCATTTTACATTTTTCAATCAAAATCAGATATTTACCTATATTTAAGTAATGGATCATGTAGATGTTCATAAAAACTCTTTTATACTCTATTAAAATCAAACAAAACAGAAAGAATAAGTGACGTTTTCAGCCAAATATGTCATTAACTGAATATAAAAGCACATGTACTGCTCATTGTCTAATTACATGATTTAGAAAACTGGCATATTTGACAGTAGTGAATCAATGTTGCAGAAGATGTAAGTTTTTCCACGTTCACTACAGAGTCTCTGAAGTTCAAAAACGACTCATCTGATACTGTTGAAAAGCTGAGAACCTGCATTTTACCTGAATTATTAAAATGTACTAATAGGATTAGCGGTTCAAAAGTTGTTCAGTGTTTTAGAGCCGTAGATGCTTTTGGTCGCCAGTGGCTGTGTAAGTCCTTGAGGGTTAATGAATGGAACAGATTATCAGGGAATTAATTAATTTACCTAATGTTTCAGCACTGCAAAACTGATAAAATAAAGAAGCTAGACTCTGGGCACCCTGACAGATGAATGGTTAGAGCAAAAACCTGCTGCAGTTCATTCCCTTACTCTTTTTTTTTTTTTTTACTCTTTTTCCAACTTGTCTCCTGTCTCTATCCAAGAAAGCCATAAAAAAAAAAAAAAAAGAGACTACAGTCTGTTCTCAAATGTACAAGATAAAACTGATGTTCCTGAGTATCAGCAGATTTTCTACTGAGCAATGACAAAGAAAAAGTTTGGTGAGTTGCAAAGTCAGTTGGAAACTGACAAGGTGGACAAGTTCAGTTCTACCCAGAACAGCTGAGATAGCGTCACCGTGTAGCTCACAGCTATCAAACGGCTGCAGGCACAGGAGCTCCGTGCAAAACACAGACAACAGCATATACACAGACACAAACATACACACAGATAGGTTTTCTATCAGTCTTCCCACTCGCCTATCTCTTTATTCCAGCTCTCCTGTGCCGCTTTTATATTGTGCGTCTGTGCAAACTTATCTGCCGTCCAGATGTCTCCTCTATCTCTGTCTGGGCCTCCATTTTGTCACCCTCTCATCTCTTATTGCTTAAATCCGACTTCTCGCTGCAACAATGGAGTTCAAGAGGGAAAGAAGCAAACTAGCAGACGGACACACACATTTAGAAGTTGTGCTCAGATGCATGCGCACACAGGAAAGTGCACGTATATTCCGCACATAAGCAGCAGGTGATCCCGAGGCCCTTTGCAGTTCATTAGGTCACACTAATCTAATTTCATGACACATTGAGTTAAGTTGGTGTAAATTATCATCCTTCCTGTGTTTTTATAAATTGTGTTTGCTTTTGGAGGGGCTCTGCATTTGGGACAGCAGGTGGTCAATAGAAAAGGGGTGAGGGACGATGCAAGCGCTTGTTTCCCAGTGTATCGAATTCTGTCATTTTGGCTTTCCATAGAGATAGATGTGAGACTGGAGGTCACTGTAGTATGTGACCAAGATATTTCTCTATGAGCCTGAATGGGTGTCGACAACATCTGTGCGTCAAAAGATCTGAATGATTAAACAAAGCCATATCTCTGCGTTGCCTTTCGCAGTGCTCCAGGGCATGACTTCCACTAGATGTGTTTGTTGCAGCAGCAGAAGCTCTGCAGTTGTTATCTGGCTGACTCTGCTCCTCTGGTGTTGTGTCTATGTCCCAGCTCTCTTCACTCTATTTATTTTCCTTTCGGGGGTCAAAGGCAGCGTAGCTACAGATATTTGTTTTCCCAAACGAATCATCCATTTAATCATTTCACTTGTCGTCTTCTTTTTTTTCTCACCTCAGGAGCTCAAACGTGGAAAAAGATGCTGAGGGAAGCAGAGCGAAAAAGCAATGGGGGAAACCTTAGTATTCCAGATCTAGTGTTGCGTTTCTGCTGCCAAAGACGCAGTATTAAACAATACCACTGACACCGCCTGGTCAATATGAGATCACAGAAATGGCACCAACTAGTAAAAAGCATTTTATATTCAATATGGTCCACATCACATCTCCTGCTCTCTTTACATCTCCCAGATGCATTTCTTTCATGCATGCTCCTCATATTGTCTTTTCCTTGGACCTCAGCTTTTAAAGGGATAGTTCTCACCAGGAGATGTCTATTAAAGGTTAGAGAAACATCAGGAAGAATGAAAGAAAGTTTCCACTCTCCTAGAGTGGAATCTTTTACAAGGAAATCTCTTACTACTTCCCACCTGTCCACATTAAACTCAGCTACTCCTTTTTGGATCCTTTTTTTTTCAGGCTCTCACTGAGCAGCACATGCTGAAGTGAGTTTTTTTACACCGCACACATAGCCTGGAAGCGACCTTTTTTTTAGATGACAGTAGATGTAAATGTTTAAATTAAGAAAATACATCAACAGACATAGAGAGGAAAAGAGCTTGTGCTTTACAGGCTTTAAGAGTATAAACCACAGAAAAGTCAAAGACTTATTTCCAGTGTGAGCCTCCTGCATGTGAGTGTGCATGTGTGTTTGTGGTCGCTGGCTGCGGTCTGTCAGACAGGGTTGGAGAGGCTGTCGGAGTGGAAATAACTTTACTGTTTGCATGGGCAACTGCTGTGATTTGTTTCGATGAACTGAGTAAATCTTGAAGACCAAGGATGGCGGGATGGGGATGAAAAAAATACAGGGAAAAGAAGTGATGACAACAGAAGGAGACGTGATCAGAAAGATTATAAAACAGCTGGAATAGAAAATCAATAGACATGAGAAAACTGATTTATAGAGCCTGATTATTAAGTTTTTCTCCATCTCATTGTTGCTTCAACTGAAACAGTCCCGTCTACAGATATTCTCTGGAGGTTAGTCAGTATTCCAGCTTACCGCACTCAGTGAACCCATGCATGTAGGGAGAGTATTAATTTAATAAGCAGCTTGAAATGAGGTTTAAACCTCAGTGTTTTTTCCTATCTTACAGACAACCCGCTCTATGCCCACCACTGTGCCTACTGCAAAAGCTTCTCTCATGTCTCTGTTGATACTTATTGGGCTAATTCATTCATTCAGTAATAATAATAATCATATGTTTGAGTTTAAGCAAATACAAAGTATGTAGATTGTTGATATTTTCATCATTTAAATGGTCAGCTGCTTCAGGGTGGTCTATCCTTTTCTGACCAGAAATAGTATAATGTTATTAAGGAAAAAAGATTCTTCATCTTGCCTGTCACTGAGGTTTCCATCCTGCAGTTTGGACAACATCAAGCTCACACAGGGACTATGACAGAGGCTTCTTTTATTGCAGCATGTCTTGCAGTCAGATCACTCTTAAGGTGTTTGTGTTGGAGTCATGTAAGGACTCAAGTATGAATCTTTCTGACATGAAACAGTAGTAGCTACGTGTTGTTTTAACCTCACACTGAGTACATTTACAGGCATTTGGCCTGGCCTATAGGTGTTGGCTGAGGTTAGGTAAATCATCTGATTTGGACTGTGTTTTGTCTTGTAAGTTATAAGTGATTTAACCTTAAGAATAAGGATGTGTCAGATTTAATGTCAATTTAGGAGAACCAACGTTTCTTCTGCATGTCGCCCAAATTCAGCCCTGTGGTTTTGGATCAGATTTACTGTGGCCAAACACACCCTGGTGTGCAGTGTGCAGTTTAGGAAGTTTATTCTACTACTTGGAATAAATCTTTGGGTTTTGAAATAACATGTCCATCTTGCAGAATTCAGCAGTAAAAGTGCCACATGTTGATGTTCTACAGTTCTACAGTGCACACAGATGTGAGAGAAGGTAAAAGTAGAAATTTAACAGAGGAAAACACATATTTTCATTTTCAAAGTTACTTTTTTTTTGCTCTGTAGTGGTGGAAGACTTTTCCAAGTGCATCAAAGGGGTAGCAGCAGGGAGTCACTTTAGCCATTGTTAAATGTCAACATCTGGTGCTTTAGCTAATGTCAGTCAAACCAGATTAAGGTTTTCACATCATGGCTCAATAGAAGGATTTTTGTGGCAAGCAGGAGCAGTTGGTTGGGTGATAGATGAAAAGATGTAAGAAAATACAATACATTTATCACTGAATCTGACACACAGAAAGAAGGGAAGATTTAGTTCTGGTCTCCTCAGGTCCAGTAGAAAAAAGAGATGTCTGCTTATTTTAGTTGATGTTCTGAATGACAGTTGTGGCAGCTTGGTGCAAGATCCACAGCAGAACAGACTCTTATATCTTGTATCGTGGTCTACAGTCGTGTCTGTGTCTCCTAATGCTTGTACAAACCATTCATTTTGGCCTGGATTTTTAATGTAAGACTCCTCTTGTGCTGGCGATGCACAGTTTTTCATAGTCTTTCTCCGCCTCTATGTCTAGTCGAGGTAGACACTGGTATCTTGGCTAGAGTCCTACTCCCTTTAGGGAAATATCCATTTAGAAAGCTGAAAGTGCTTTCTGATGTTCACACACACATGCATTTTCAGCCTGTGCATATATACATGCGTCCTTACAAATTCACAGACACGTGCACAATGATAAACACTCACACCACTGGCGGGCTGTTGAGAGTATTTTGTGTCCTGCTCCAGGGGATGATTATAGAGGAGCTGCTTGATTGCAAGAATCTTAGAGAGCCGGATCTCCCTCTCTAATACCGGATACAAGGGCTAATGTGAATCCATCGAAGAGTATTTTCTCATCTAAAGCCTTTATTTCTTATCTTAAGAATAGTTCTTTCATGTCATGCAGATGGAGAAACCAAGATTGCAGGAAGTTGACAACAGATGATACTGCTTACTCTGTAAATACTGTGTAACTCAATGTATACTTTGCTGTGTGTTCTAATGAGGCGTAGAATGAGATAATGAATTGCAAAAGACTGATACACACTCATCAAAGACATCTGTTACCTTGATGCAGCTGTTCTAAAGATAGTAAAATGATAAGGTTATCACTGTGCATTCAAGAAAATAGAAAACACACATGTTTATCCTCAAAAATTACGTTTTCTTGGAGCGATTCATCTATATTTCTTCAGCAGATAGTTAAAGTGCTGGGAAGAAATGTCATTTTAAAAGGCAAACTTGAATATTTTTTTATTTTTTATTTTTAGCATAGTTTGTATGTTGGAGAATATTGTGGTGAGTATATCTAGCTTTGGTTTCATGCTGCGCAATGTGATATGAGAAATTACAGAGTAAAATAAAAGCTCACAATTACATGTTATTTACACTGAATACTAGTTTGTGCCACAGCAGAGAGTGTGAATGGTGCAGCTGACTTTTACAGACACCATTCTGCTGATGTTTTATCTAGGGTTTCTTGTTCATCACATTCTGACCTAGCCAATACACGCAAAACCATGATTTTCCGGACTCCGGAGCACGAAATATGTGTAGAATCAAATGGACTTTCATTCACAGAACACACATTTTGATATAAGGACAATTCATAGGTTTTAGGGAGAGATGATGGGTGAGATATGGTGCAAAAAGAGGAGGGAGTGATCACACTGATTGCTGCAATGTGGTATGAAAGCAGGAATGCAGGATGCAGTGGAGGTGTTGGCGGTTACCATGACAATGAGAGACGTGGAGGGGACAACCATACGAGGCGGAGCCAAACCAATTCATCACCACTTTAGTCTTGCGTGTGTGTGTGTGTGTGTGTGTGTGTAAGTGCGGTTTGTGTGTGTGACTTCACCTCTATCTGTCTGAGTACGCCCTTGAAACAGGCCATTTCTCTTTCTCCTACCTTGCTTTATGCACACATTACACACACATTAATAAAAGTAGAGCAGGACAGTGGAGAATTGAGTATCAGGCCAGAGCAGAGTGTATGGAGAGTATAGTAGCCAGACAAAGGTGCAGGTTGTCTACTTCATATTTTCCTGTATTTTCAAGTGCCTTTCATTCTAACCATTGTTTAAAAGACATTATCTGCAGCTCACAGACAGAAAATGCCACAAGGTTACACAAGAAGTATTATTGATTACATGATAATGGCCACAGTGAAGGGAATTTATCTATCTTAGCAAATTAGCAACAACTATTAGGGAATGAGTGCAGATTTGACTTAGCTTGTGTGTGTTGCTACAAAGGATTCGTCCATCGAGAGGTATTTTTCATTGCTGTCAGGGGGAGAGTGGGGTCATGTTATTGTAACTGGGCACAGACGAGAACAGACAGACAGTCTTCACATGAACACTCACCCATGTGAAGGATGGGCTCCATTACTTCATACAGATAGCATGTGCATGTGTGCATGTATGTCTGGTGTGGGGGGAAGCATGATGATTTCGAAAACGGTTTGGAGCCATTGTGCAGCGGTAACCATGGCAACTGGACTCTCAGGACCACAGGGAGGCAAGAGGGAGGAGTGGGGGGGAAAGCAGGGTAGACAGAAGAGGGAATTATTGGGTGTTGGGGTTGGCATCTGTATCCCATGATAAGCGGAGATGGAAATCTGGGCTTCACGTAGTCAAAGTGGAAATCCATTATGTTCGTCTCCTCATGTACAAAATTAAACTGACGTTTAAAAGAAACTGAAATTAAAGGAGGATCTGCATGGATCAATACTGGAAGACAAATGCTTAAGTGTAATAACTCCAAACTATGCTATAATTGAGGTTTGCTGGGTCACATGGAACGTAGTTAAAGATAAAGACACTTGTTCCAGACTATGTAGCAGTTGATTCTACCTTCAAGCGAATGTAAAAATAAGAAATGCTTGACCAAAAAAAGTATTTTACTGTACTTTTCAACCACTTTCTCAAATATTACTCTTTTTAACTCTTTAATGATTTTTATGGTAGGTTTCTGCCATAGTTTACGGTGAAGGAAGCAAAAGATTTACACAAATTCTGCCTAGTGATGTAAAACAGCTCTTCAAACTCGGTTGGTTAAAGCACTATAATACTGATAGTGTGAGAAATGATGATATGAAGCATTCTTTTGGTTCTGACATGTATTTGTGGTTTGAAGAAACCCAGAAATTTTGTGAAACATGTTTTGTCTGCCTATGTGTGCACTGCTTGTGTAATATCATTTCATGCACACTTGCAGACCAAATAATGTGTGTGTCCATGTGTGTAAAAACGTTGTTTCTTTTCCAACACCCAAAGTGTGACTTAATGTGAGGTTAACGATCCTCAGCCAGCTAGAGAGAAACACCATGTGCGGCTTTTATTTGCATCACCTTTAAATCCCTGCGGTCTGCCGCTGCTTTGAGGTAAACTGAGGTAATGCTTTCCCTGCTTTCCACAACTGTAAATATGCTGAGCATGAGCCAGATTGACTGGCACAGCTGTGGATCGTGTGTGGTGGTTTGAATTAGCGGGAAAGTAAATTCAGGTTTAAATTCATATTGTTTTTGTCTGCTTTTTCTCACAGCCTCTTTTGTTTTCTCGCTTATCTAAACCGACAGCTCAGGTTTGCTCCAGCTTTTTAGACTTCTGCATCCACAATACTTCCCCTTCTGCCTCTCTGAGTTTGGTGGAGGATCTTGATGAACACACACACTTGGACACGCAGTATACACAACCTCCAACTGTGGCTCTAAATGGAGTCCTTTGTTTTCTTAATTGTCAAATTAAACATGTCACTCGACTTGAATGGGACTCACATATGCCAGCTGCCAGCTCACCCTATGGTGATACAGGGGGTTTAGCCCTCATCTATTAAAGATACAACCCCCCTCCCCCACTTAAACTACTTGAACATGCTAGATAAAAGTATTTTTTCCTCCACACATATGCATAGACACACACTCCAACAGGCACAATGAGGAAAAGTCCGTGCAATCTTTTGTCTGTCACAAAGTGAGGCTGGATGGACGACCCCCCCCTCATCTGGTTACAATCACCTCACAGGCTGCCTCAGTGTCTTGCTTGCGTTAGCATGTGCAGAGCCCATGAGTATGTAGATGTTAAAGAATCATGTGTATGTGTGTTTCTAATCCCAGTGTGCCACTAGAAAGCCCCATCCATCCCAACCCTGTCTGTGAAATATGAAGGAGGAGGAGGGAGGGCCCTTTCCTTTCAAAATGGAAAACTATAACATGGAATAGAGTGGGTGCTTTCTTTCTTTTTTCCCTGTGGGTGATTATTCTTTTATATTTATTTGCCCAGCAGACACCCTGTTCTTGGTGCAGTCACACATGCTCCGTTCTACACATTAGTCCGGCCTTTCTTCCAGCTGCCTCTCTCACACAGTGAAGTGGATGTGAACCCTGCAACATTGTCTCGGCTGCCCACTGCCTCATACAATGCACACCTATATTTCACGCAGCGGGGTTAGTTCTCCTGCTTGTTCCTTGATGAATGCTGTGAGATGTTTTGTAAAGGCAGGATCATTTAGCTTAGTTAATGTCCTCCTGCTGCACGGCCCTGAAGACACATAATTAGGGCTTAGGATTCAAAGCAGCTTTTATTGGTTTAGATTCAAGAGGGAGGACTTGAACCTGAGCTTGACATCCAATCAGTGGCTCATTTAGTATTTCTGAAGCAGGTGTAGGTTCTCCATGTGAACGATTGTGCAGAAAATGAAGGGTCAGGGAGTTAAAGAAAATCTTGAGTTAAAATAAGACCAATCAAACTTTGGATCTGGAAAAGATGATTTTTCACTGAGCAACTGGGTTTAAGCCATGTCCATTCACTTAGACTTAAATTTATTCTAAAAACAGGTTCTACTATTTTTGGAGTAAAAGATTCTATTTTCCAAACCACCCTTTTTCTCATTTTCTTTTTTTGGTTTTACTCGTGGCTCCGATACCACTCTGCTTGTGCACTGTGTAATAAAGTGATTTGGCTTCTTCTTCTCCCTGTCATTTCATCCCGGTGATTTAGAGAGCTGTAGTCAGGTCCACATTTTCACAAGGTTAGGTTTGATGAATAAGACGTCTTCTGGCACAGCTCTCTCTGGGCGTCTGAGAGGGGCTGTGTGTGTGTGAGCTTTACCTCTTTTCCTTTCGACTTACATCAGTGAGGCATGATATACACCAGAGAGAATTTGGCTGAAATCCTAAATGACATACATTGAGTCACCAAGGTAACAGATAAAATTATGCCTAAATCTGGACAGGGGAGTGTGGAGCTGATGCAAAAGTGCTGATGCACTTCCGAAAGAAGACCAAAATAACTGATGTAAAACCAGCAATCCAAAAAGTTAAAAATAAAAAAAAAAGACAGAGAGATAAAAACTGAGGTGGACAGGCGTGCAGGGGGAATCGCAAACAGACCTATTTTAGCTTTACGCACAATTTCATGGTCTTTCTGTCTCAGTATCTTAGTACACAAGGTGAACTCAATGCTGGTGGTCTGCGTGAAGTTAGCGTGCTGAGTGTTCCATTAATCCTGCTATGTCACACATAACCCAGTTCAACACGCAAACACATGCGCATGCACACAAAAACTGAACACCCAACAGAGGCCAAGAAAGAAGAGAACTGTGGCAATTATACACCTAATAAATCAGTCACTCACTCATTTTTGTATGTATGCGCTCACTGTGCAGCCACCCTCTTACCCTGACACTGCTGACCTTCACACACACACACACTCATACATATTTAGACACACATAGCTACTAAAACAGCTCACAAATATAGAGGCTCATAATTGTGTTCATTTAGAGGTCACCTTGGAGTGAATACATATAAAAACTGTTTTTTGAGGTGACTCTGAAATGTGGTATCACTGACAGCACAGTTCTGACATCCTTGTTTGTTTCATTTGTCAACAGACTGAAAAATCCACGTTTTGCCTCAAAATTTAGTGTTTTTAATACTAATACACAAGTAATTCACGCTGGTAGCAGATGACTTTGCCTTCCTGTTTTTGTTTTTGGTTTGTTGAAATCACATGCTAGAAAAAAAGAATAGTAGAAAGGGTTATGGAGGCTTGTGTCAATGTTCTGGTGGTTGAAATTCCCCTGTCCCTCTGTCAAACTTAATGTAGACTGAAAGATTTTTAGGGGCTGCTTGAACAGAGACAGATGGAATTTGCGGCTGCTGACATACTTCATAGCATTGGGCTAAAAAAGAGGTGAAAAAAGGGTACTGGGAGAAGTTAGACTTTGGAGCCTTCTACCAAAAAGGCTTAAAGCTGATGAAGAAATACCAGAATTTTCCTTCTGCAGCTCTCTCCTCTTGGTCCAAATCAAAAGACTAACTGTAAATGCAGATGAGTCTGATGCTGTTTTACCTTCTTATGGTAAAGGGAAGTTGCTTTTCCAAGATTTTATGTTGAGACACAGTGAAAGGTAGTAGATTCAGGTCTAGCTTGCATCTTACAGTATCTCAATTATGTATTTTTCCCCCCCATGACTCTAAAAAACAATCAGACACTGCAGCTTTACAGTTTAAGAAATTAGAGAGAAGCTGGTAATCGTCTTGTTATTTTCAGTATTAACTTGTTTTTGGTTAAATTTTGGCACCAAAAGGTGCCCTATCACATGTATTTCATTACTTTTGTTGTAATGTCTGAAGTTCTACCATGGACTGTATAACATTTTTTTTGGAAAAAAAAGCCTTGGTTACCAAGTTTTAAGCCATTCTAATGTGGTATAGAAAGCCTGCTGGAAGACTCAGCTCAATTTGTGCCAATTCTTATGAATATTCAACGTGCTAATCTACTTGACTCTGATTGGCTAACAGCTGGCCAATGAGAGCCTGGCTTTTCAGTAGTGCACAACAAGTACAAGAACTGGTGTAAACTGAAAATGAATCTTAACATGCTTTGAATGTCCAATTCCTGGCTTCTATGCCTCTCTTGTACAGTGGACCTTACATGGAATTTTTACACCTTCTAACCTGTATCCACTGGGTCCCTTCCACTGTTCTACGGGCCCCCAGGGAATACTGGGCCCCATGAATTTGTCATGTTTACCCCCACTTTATGACACCTCAGTTTGCTGTATACGTAAATTATCACTGAGCTAGATAAATTTTGTGGGCATGGTCTCACCCGGGCGAGCTCATGAATAGTAATGAGCTCAGGCATTAACACGTCACACTGACCAGCTTTTCTAATTGACCTGATTTCTCAGCTTATTTCTTTTCAGTGACAATAGCAGACAGAGGAGATAGCAGTTCATTTTCAAATTCACTGCATAGTACAAACACCTATGGACCTAACATATTAAAAAAAAAAAAAAAAAAAAGTAAAAATGGTTTTACATGGAAGGGTACCTTTAATCAGTTTTAGTCAAACATCACAGCCTGGGTTAAAGTAGATCTTAAGACAATGGTACAACAACGCCTTCCTACCAGAGATTCTTAACAGCAAATTTGTCCCATTAATGACAAAAATCAGACTCACTACTTGGTATTTGTTTCACTGCTGATGGGAACTGGTGCAGTAAACATCAGTGATTACAGCAGCATCATTTCACCTGCAAATATATAGCAATTTTATCAAACTGTGCCTTGTCACAGTGAAGACAAATAAGCAGTTGTATGTGTGTCTTGTGTAAAAAAAAAAAAGGAAATAGACTCCACCGGATTCCGTTGTTGGGTGGTGCAGTGCAAGACTGGATATCAAGAGATCTGGTTCATGGGTGTAAACATTCTGCCTGGTTTAACCATCAGTCTCCCACACTTTTAGAAACTTAGAAAATAGGTGGGGTTTTCCTTGTGCCTCATGTTAAGCCGAGGGTTTGGCTGAGCTGAACAAAACAGGATAACCGAGTCAGAGGAACCTGGATTTCTCAGGTACATGAAACACAAAGGTACATTTACATCCCAACACCTGCGACAGAATTACAGCTGACAGCTCCGTCCTCAGGGCTTAGCCACAGCCGCCATCCAAATTCATATCCATTCTGGACAAACAGGGTTGTACTGCAATATGTGAAAAGAAATACAGGAAGGTATGTGGAGTGAAGCTTTGACTGACATGCAGGAGTTGCCAGTGTTAATGTCAACCCAGATAAACTGAAAACTTTAATAATTGGTATGACAGGGTTTAATATGTAATATATGGTGGTATTAGATAGGTGACAGTGTAGTACAGACATCTTTGTGCTATGAATCTTTATTTTCAGAACTGACTACTATGCCACAGGATGGTACATCATTCTTTTTAATGAAAGTGGTTTAATGGGCCATATGTTGAAAAAATCTGCAGACTTTTGCAGTTTTGAGCCCATTACTCCTTTACATTTAGTTCTTTCATGGCTGAGCGGCAAAATCTTTGATATTTGCGAGCTTAGGGAATTAGGCATACTGACACGTCTTTAAATATTATATCATTGTTCTAACAGCTAGAAACAGAAATATAATGTAAGTGGGTGACTATTTTTATTCCTCATCTGATTTTGGACCCTTTTAGCAGACCCTCGCAGTACTTTTGTGGTGCCTGGGCCCCAGTCCGGGAAACACTGCTCTCACCCCAGAAAGAAATAGGAGGTAGGAGTCAGGTTTGGTTAGCCAGCAGACCACAGAGCCAGGACAGAGGTAATGTGAGATGCAGGCTATAGCAGACCTATGGAAACAGAGATATGTCCGTTTATAGTCCAGCTATGGAGATTTAATCTGTGCTGTTAAACTGGCCAGCAGCGTCCTTCTGCTGGTCCTTTTCTTATGGGAATTTTCAAAGAGAACTATTACTGTGATTTACTGTGGACAGGTCTCAAATAGTGCCCACTCTTCATCTGTATCTCTGAGTCTTTTTTTTGCTCTTCTGGTTTACTATGCCTGTCGTATCATATCTATATTTCTATATCTACACAGCTTGAATTCAAAACTGAAACTATCAAATGCAGAGCAGCATGTCGTGTGTTTATACATGCAGTAAACCTCAGAGTCTCCGTGTACACATATGCGACTGTGTAGTTTTCCCCTGCAGGGTCTCTGAGGTTAGGGTCAGCTCTCATGTAACCTGCCCCTCCATGTTTTTAACTTCAGTGCCCCCTTCGACCTCACTCCAATGTCCTTATCAATTACAGCAAGTATAATCACATGAGGCGCCTCCTGCTGTACCTCAAACTCCCCCATCTTCCCTTCTTCCTGCATCTCCTCAGACTTTGTACTCTCTGTGAAGTTGGCAGCATCACAGCAAAGTGATATATACTTTTTTAATTTCTCTGTGATGAAGGACTGGGACGGCAGTATAGCTGAATGTTGGCTGCATATCAAATAAGTATACTCCATATCTGCAGTGGCAATGGTTTTGTAATGGTGGTTCAATATTTTATGATTCTTTAAGTGTTTCCATACATGAGATCTGTCTTTTCACTTGACATGATTCGAATTTGTCCTTTTTTTTGCATCAGTGGTTTCTTATCCAAGGCGAAAAGTTTCCTTTAAAGTAAAAAAAAAAACTAATTTGTGATAAGTAGCTGAATATTTTGGCCATCTCTGCCCAATTTTCTCTTTTGCCCTTTTTATGTGCACACTTGGAAGCAATCATATAGAGCCACACGAACACTCCCACATGTTCCATCACTCTGTGTTTCTGTTCTTGTATTGAATGGTGGGAAAAAGTGAATTATCAACAATGATCTCAGCGTTCTATTCTCCATCTGGCATACTGTTTAATACTGACTGCCTGCAGGGTGAGTCAGCTATGAGGAAATTAGTCTAATTACTGCTCCGAATACCTTAACTAACTGCCACAGGGACCTGGAGGACAGAAGAGGACACACGGATGAAGCAAAAAGAGGGGGGTGGAAGGGAAGACGATAGAAGGCTCAACCATCGTCAGGAAAAGTTTCAAACTTAAGTAGAACAATCCTTACAAATTCATATTCCCCCACTGTCTTTCATCTTTGTTCCACCTCATGTCAATCCATTTGTCTGTCTGTATCATCCCATCAGTCCGCTCTCGCCTTAGGGACAGATTTGGCAGATGTAGGTAAATATCCACATATGTGCGTCTGGTTTATCCATCCCTCTGATTGGGTTAAGGCCTGCAAGGGCCCAGGGCAGAGACTGGGGTGAGAGCAGGGTCTGTGGCCCGCTCCTCACGCGAGGTGGTGAGTGGGGACCCTAAGCCATCTGTCAGCCCTGTCTCCCTCACATAATGTGCACAGACACACCAGCAGAAGAAAAGCAAAAGCAACTCAGACCTTGAGACAAAACTCCTGTTACATAATATTACTATTTACTGGAAAAATTTGCAACTGAGATTGTTTTTCTTGGATTGAAATATTACATAGTAATTATGTGTTGATTAGGTTTCATGGTCAAAATGACCTTGGAAACTTATTTTGCAGAGGATGTCACTCATAGCGAGGGGTACAATTTTATTTTTAACTTTTAACCTTATATGTCGGCATTCAGCTGTTCCACTATCAAGATGAAGTTTAAGGTAATGTCTCTAGTTTGATGACCAGAGTTATGATGTAACAAGGTCCAGCACCGCGTGGGTTTCGATTTAAATGTATCACAGTTTAATGTAAATATGAAGAGTTCGTTCATCATCATCATGGTTAAACTAGTTTTTCATAATTTTTTGGCATTTCTGCTCTGCACAAATAACAAAATCAAGTAAAATGAACTGTTTGGAATCTCACCTACTGTTATGTGCAATGAGCAAAAAAGGTAAGGGGAATTTAGGATGAAATGTCCTCCACAAACAGACTGAATATGTGCTTGTATGTGTCTGTGGAGGCAGGAATCTAAGGTTAATGCATTTGGAAATTGCAAAAGGTCAAACCTAGTCTGACAGAGGGGGTACACTTACTTCCACCCAAACTTGAATCCAAGAACACAAACTTTTAAATTCCTAATCTCCTCATCTTCTTTGGCCTAGCTTCCTGCTGAGCAGAGATCAGGTTCCTAAACATATAAAAACTCATAAACATAGCATATAGATTTACTTCTGTCATAAAGCTGGACTCACTTCAAATACTTGGAGAAACCTGAGCTCAGCTTCTGCACAGTTATTTATACTGGAATTTACCTGAGGTATACAGCATATATTTACAGTTGGTATATGAGAAGTTGTGTTTGGGCTTGAGTTCATTTGGTCTAAATATGTTTAAGTAAATCATTTGGAGCCAGCGTTGAGTGGAGTGTTTGTAAGTGAATGAGGAGGAGGTAAAATGAGTGGAAGTGGTAATATCCCATGTGAGCTATCGCTGAATGGGATGCTGGAGCTAGAAACTATGTGATGCTTTACATGTTAACATATAATACATAATCTCTTTGCATGTATTTGTGTATATTTCTATGTATTACATACACTGTGGGGGGTCAAATGATGGAGAACATAACCTGGCAATGTCTGAGCCATTATTCAACCTCAAGTTTTATTAATGAGGCGGTGAAAATAAAATACAGTATGTCTTCTTATCAGGGGATGATTTACTTGCCAACTTAAAGATCAACGTAAACTGGTTGAAAGACACTTTTAGACTAAATGGCTCTGACTTTTACAATCGCTCTTGCCAGGCTGTGGCTCTTTCTTTCATACAAACACTGTGGTGTAGAGTGACTGATCGGGTAGTTTATAATGCTGACTGGCTCTTTGTGCCCCCCCACCCCTGTGCGCACACACACACACACACATACACACGCACACACACACCAACACACACACAACTCCTCCCTCATCCAAGCTTGTGTTTCACTCTGTCGCTTCAATATTTTATGCCTGTTGTAGTGCCAGTGCTAAAACATTTACAGACCAGTTGATCATGTGACAGTACGAAGGGGCTGTTTAGACGACCACCTTCCCTAAACCTGACATGAGGCATCAACGCCGTGAATGGTTACACGACGGTTATACAATGTCTCCACTAACTGTAGCATCTGTCGGAGTTCATAGACGTTACAGTGTGTCTATGTGGAGCTCAAGTCTCAAGTGCAAGGATTATTCCCTATCTCGCTGAACCTAACCACTCTGGATGCCATTACCTGGAATTGCTCATGCTTCAAAGGCGTTCATTTCTTGCCCCCAAATTGCGATGACAAATCAACCCATTCAACTGTTGCCTCCTTGTTCTGTGTTGTGATAGAAGAAGGCTGTGTGTTTGAAGTGAGAATTTTCTCAGAAACATAAGAGAAAGATGGCAGAAAAATATCGTCCGGTCTTTACCAGGGGCTGACTTTGTATTCCAAATCCTCCAATGAAATCAAAGTTGTGTTACATTTCTGTTTCATATCTCATTTCTGTATGGGTGAGCATCATACCGACTGAAGGCTTTTGATTTGAAACTTTCTGAACTCTGAGATTCAGACCTCAAACAACCTTGAAGTTCCTCTGAAGAAATGACAGAGAAGCCCAAGAATATTGCATGCTGAGAGGAGCTGTTACATACTGTGCTGTGCTTTATCAACAGAGAAATCAAACCATTTTCTCACCAGGATCAGTGTCATTGATCAGCAGAAAAATGAATCTGTCAAATGGGACTTACATTGGGATAGAATTGTGTCAATAATATTTGTGTTTTGTTTGGGCTATCAAAAAGTTTATCCTGTCTGGACTCTTTTAAAAGTGCCTGGTGAGGTCTAAATACTAGTTTCCTATCATTGTTAAAACCCATGTGGCACCAATTTAAGCTAAAACAAACAACCAAAGGAAATGAAAAGTATTTTTAATAGTATCTGACCTAGTTATTTTTTATTTTTGTGCGTAGAAGACAGTAGCTATATGTGACTATCAGGTCGCCATAGTAACATTCAAGAAGACAACATATCATCGAGGGGGCTTCTTCTAGCATCTCCAAGGATGTCCTTACAAGTGAAACATGGTATTTACACATTTAGCTGTATTAGAGTATGAAACTGTCACTTTAAGTAAGATCCACGGTCACATATAGTCACAGTAACATAGATCAGCAGTGGAGTCTCAACCAGCAGCTGTTTGATTAAAGCTCTACGACTAAACCAGATGTGTTCTCCTGTGAGTCGGCTCCCATAATGAACCAATGAAAGGCCCATTTCATCTCAGCCTCTGTCTGTAAAGCTTTTCTTCTTTATTATTTTACAGAGCTTTGGTCATGGCTGGTCGATATTGGTTTTCATACCTAATCCCTGACGCCTCGTACAGTCTGGCTGTCACTGTCGGGGCTCACTTTTATGCTTGCCATTATACATTTGCACACTCTACACACTTTCTTTCAGACACAATTTATCTGTCACTGTGGGTAGCATGAAAAAAAAAATCCCATTTAATCATGTTGTGATTGACAAGCATCCTTTTTGTCCTTGCTCATAATGAGGTTTGCCTGCATGTGAATAGAAATGTCAGATCTGTTACCTAGAGCGCAGGAGAGCTAAAGACAGAAGGATGCGGTAACACCGGCTTCCTTGGAGACATTTAAAGACTCCATGCTGTGTACGCCTGTCATATTTTCAACATGTCTGTCTCTCTGTCTGTCTGGGAGAATATGAGATGTTCATAAGGAGTTTAAGTATAGCTTAGATGTGTAAATCAGTGTTGTATAACATAGAGACTAAGGTATGAGAGCGAAAACACTGCTGTCACCAGTCGACGTATGTGTTTAAAAGGGAGGGATGAGAGGAGGAAGGTGTGTAAAAGAAAGCAGAGTATGTAAGCAGAGATGGATGTGTTTCTCCTGGGGCAATACTGTAAAAAGGTTTAATTGAATGTGTGGAGGAGAGGTGTGAAATGCATGTCAGCAAACTGTAGTGATTGTGAATCAGACCCGAACAACTGCCAGTGTTGTCAGGAGGTTAAGAAAAAAGTAACTGACATTTCTGTTTGTGTGCAATTTGTGTTTTTTCGGAAACACATGCGTCGATCTGTCGATAGATCTCAAATGATAATCCACTGGCTTTGTTCCCCTGAGGAAAAATCTAAACATCCTTCAGGAGAATAAATCCTTTAATATGAACAGTATTAGTCTGCGGATTCCTAGTCCGATGATATTAGATGTTTTTTTTGATCCGTCGCCCGCACATCATTTTAAGGCTGGGTAATATGTCAAATGAATTTCAGTAAATGAGGTTTTCTGAAAATCACGGCAAATTCCTGAATTCCAAAATTGAGATCATTCCTCTGGAGACCTTTCCTTCTCAACATAACATCAAAATGCAGCCTGACTGATTCCTTAAATACAGTAAATTCATTGTGAATGTGTTTCTCCAGTCAGATGTGACATATAGTTTCAGTAGAGTGTTTTGTTTTTTTCTCTTCAGTTCATGTAGCCAGAAAAAAAAACATCAAAAATTCTTCTAAACAGTAAAAAGAGGGAAAAATGTTTAATTCTTTGGCCGTATTGCCCAGTTCTGCTTTATATAGGACACTAGGAAGTCTTTTTTCAATAACTACTGTGTTTCTGTTGTACCAGTCATACAATAACATCACTGAAGTTCATTTATATTTTCCAAAAAACCCTATTATGTGAGCATCTGTCTGTGCCTTTTTGTTACCCATGCTCTAACAGTGTTTTGCTGGGCCACTCTGATGAACTCATCACCACGCCTTATTTATTAACCACTGTTTATTATAGTGACCTCACTGCATCCATATTGAATCATTACAAAGCATGAGGAATTTCAATAATAGGAACTAGATGTGTGCTGAAATGCAGAGTATGAAGCCGATGTCCTTGAGGAAGTTACCGACCACCACCTTAGCTTTATCTTCAGAAAGAGTGTGTGAGGGTGTGTGTATTTTTGTGTACGCTGTCTGTCCCTGCGCCTTCTTGTGTGATTTCTGCATAAACGTCCAGTTCCTGAGCCTATCGTCTGGAGCAGAGCTTCCGCTTTTGCTTCCAACAATAGTGGCAGCTTCCTGGGTTATCACATCATTTCCTTTCTTGGTTGCAACATCGTCTCACACTACCGTGTCCGGTCCAAGAGGCTGGAAATTCACTGAAGTAATCAAGGACAGGAAAAAAAATGGTAAAGATAAAGTAAGGTTCAGAATGAAACTTTTATAAAATTAGCTTTATTTCCTTTGTATCTTGTAAGAACACTTGCACTAATTTCTTTTTTTTTGCAGTTTTTTCTGACCTTTTGAACATATTCTTTCGTGTTCATAGTGTAAAGAATGTCTAAAAATCTAATGTTGCACTTATTCTGCAACCTTTATGCTACTTCTAAATGCATCCTAATTTTGGATTAGTTTTAGGTCAGCTATTTCTGGGAGAATGGAGAATGGAAAAAGGTCAGTCTTGTTTATTTTTTTAAAACTATGTACTGTTTTTGTCCTAAATTTGACACCCTTTCAAGATATATTACATTAAAATCAATGAAAATTAAAATAAGTATCAAACATATTCAGTGTTAAAATTAAGAGCACAAGCTGACACATACGTGGGTTAGTCGGAAAACGCAAAAAAAAACATTCACAGGAGTATCTGATGTAAATGTATGGCTCCTCTCATGTCTCCTGTGTGCTCTAGAGGTTATCTCTATGGTCACCGATCAGGTTTGGCTTTCTGCTCTGATGTTTGTATGTCTGTGTACATGTGAGATTTCAAGACAAGGGCTTTCACAGGGATTATCGGCCATCTTCATGTTGTCTCGGATCAAAGTACGCTGACCGGGTGGTCTGCAGTGTGTCCAAGAGAAAGCGCGGCTCTTCCAACTTTTAACGGTTCAGTTTTCTCTGTCTCCCCTTTCTCTGGTTTTATTTCAAAGTCCAAGTAAGGCAGTCATTCAGGCTTATTCCACAATGACAAAACCACTGTAGCGTTCCACTTAGCTGTGTTTCATCATTGTTGAAGTAAGTCATGCCAGTAAGGCTGAATCCCGCTGTAGGTTTTGACTGAGAAGTCACCAGATACACCTGGCTCGGCGCCGTGTTTATAGCAGCTGCAGAGTGTGATGAACGCTCTAAAGACCTGGTGTGTGCTGCGAGACATGATTCAGGCAGGTCGGAATAAGACGGGCTTAACTAACACACTGCTGACAAGTTAATCTAGTCCTGTTCTTCATCCAACTCTCATTCCCGTGCCAGTGATGTGGAGCAAACTGGGCCCAAGTGTAATGACAAGGACACGGTTTTCTGCTGTTCTGCTCTGCATGGAATTCACTCTGTCATGCATTTCATCATGCCTGGGGACCTCATTTATTGAAAACATTCTTACAGTGCCTTGTATATGAAGCGCTGATTGTCTGCAATCTTATGACCCAATTTTCCATCAGATGTAATCATAAAATTTGGCATTCTGCTTCTAAATATAAAATTACTTAACTGTTTACTTGATGGTGCATGGCTTGTCAGAATAAAGTGCAGGGCTGCAGAACTTCTATTACTAAAGATTAGGTCGAGATGAGCAGGTGGATCTCAGGAGATTTTGTCATGTTGCTTTTCCAAAATACGTTAATTTTATGATATGTTTTTAGCTCTGAAAATGTGTATTGCGCTGATAGTAGTTATAACAGTAAATCTAATATGAAACACTAACATACAACGCATTTCTTTTACTGATAGAAACGAGAGCCTGTGTGTGTTTTCAGTGATATTCATAAAACAGCTGTTTTTCAAATGTAGATCATTAAAGTAGTTGGTTTACCTAGATAGTATGACATAACATGGAAATGGCTGTGGAAATTGTTTAGGGGGCTTTTACTTAAATTTACTTAATGCAGATCAATAAGAATAAGAAGTCCTACAAGCTGTAGATGTGATATGTCCTGGTTATTTTATCCATACAGTGTATATTGTGGATCTAGTCATGATAGTTTCTCTATTAATTTACATTTCAAGCATCACAACCAACACTACTTGGTACTTTGTATGTTGATTTGTGTGGGTGCTTAGAAGACATTGACATTACCACATAAGCAGGGCAAAACAACCATATGTAGGCCTACATGTACAGTTGTGCTCATAAGTTTACATACCCTGACTGAATGCGAATGGGATGGTATCGAATGTTCCAACATGACAATGACCCAAAATGTAAAGCCAAGTCGACCTGTCATTGGCTACAGCAGAAAAAAGTAAAGGTGAAGGAGTGTCTATCTGAGTCTGCTGACCTCAATATCACTGATCCACTTTGGGGAGGAGTCAAACATGCAGTTCATGCAAGGAAACCTAAAATCTTAAAGGAACTGAAGGTGTTTTGCCAAGAAGAATGTGCAGCTTTACCATCTGAGAAAATAAAGTGTCTGATCCACAACTACCACAAAAGACTAACATCTGTCATTGATGTTAA
>JAPQRP010000008.1:10226226-10238997 GCA_037367295.1 Apogon hyalosoma
GTTTTTGTATTATTATTCATATTCTCTGAAAAATGGCCAAAGAATCACAAATTCTGCTAGGGTATGTAAACTTATGATCACAACTGTATAGTAAGTGTAACACATAATATCAACTAACTTAACAATCTGTTAATTAAATTTTGACTTTTCTACCTATACATGTTCCACTATGTATTTTGCAAATCCTTTAAATGTGTTGACATGCAGTGCAAAATCTGTATATTTATTCTGAATGGTAACAAAGCAGTGAATTAAAGCATCAACCTTGAATTCAGGGTGTCATCAGTTGATGCTTTTTATGGGATATGCACAAATTCAATTACTCAGTGTTTGCTTAGAGGGTGTTTTTCAATAAATATTAATGTGTGTGTAAAGCTAAGGTCCAACTGCATTTTGCTTAAGGTCCAGATATAGTACTGTATATGCTATAACTTATAATTTATTTACCATGATCATTCAACTTTTAGCTAAATTAACTTCATATCTTAGAATACCGCTCTTTACTTATCCATCTTTGTATTTTTATACTGTTCATTGCGAGATTCAAAAATGGGAGCAGGATAAAAGTAAAGAAAAAGTCACATTTGTTTGAAAATGTGCTTCCTTGTGTTATTCTGATCTGTCACAATTACCCAATCAGAGACGGTGATGATGATGATATGTGTTTTAAGTGAAGCAATGAACTGTATCTGTGTATGTGACTCCACTTTTCCTTTCTTTATTCTCTGTGCTGAGGTTTTCTCAAACTGACACTTGATTCGCTGCTCTGGCTGAAAGCCTGAGCGATGGAACACAGTATCTACTGATGAAGCCAGTTCTCTAATAGAAAACGCATTGCAGTCAGTGTTCTGCTGCTCTAAGCCCAAAATATGAGCTCTGATTATGCATGATGCAAATGCAAAGATCGTATTTTGCTTGATCATTTTGTCCAGACTTTTTTGTTTCTCGTGCAATTACAGCATCTGGTGGATTTTGTGATCTGGTTTCATTGAGTCTTACTGTAGTGCTACTGTATTCCAGCTCTTTGGTCATAACAGTTTTATATGTGCATGACTGTGTGTAGCTCTGTGCCAGTATGTGCCACTGTGACTGCCGGAGATTAGTAAGAGCATCAAAGCTTAGAGTCAGTGAAGCAGTGTTTGAGCGGGGCCTGAGTTTACTGCCCCCTAGCCTTCTGTCATCGGCCACACCTAGTGGAGAACAAAGGCAGTGGAGGCTGGCACTGAGTGGAGAATGGAGAGAATAAGGGAGGAGAGGGAAGATTATAAACAGAGGGGATAAAATGACCTGGCAGTGATATGAGTTAGAAAAGAATTAAGGATTAACAGAGCTTTTCCTCGTTTTAAAGTTTTTTTTTTTGTTTTTTGTTTTAGCAGTTCTTGTGTCCGTTGGGGCTAGATGATGTCACATGCAAATTTCCACATTGGCATCAGATACTAGGTCTTGTGAGCATAGTAACAGTAAATACATATTTCACAACCCTGTTACTGCCACATAAATGGACATTTAAGAGCAATGTCACCATAATAAACAGCTTAAATGATTAAAGGCAATTACTTTTCTTCACTCTTTTTGCCAGAGCATGCTTTTTTTTTTTTTCCCAAGGAAAGTGCTGCCCAGAAGTCACATCTTTTCTGTGTAAAAAAAAAAAAAAAAAAAGCCTTGAGCAAGATCAATGCTATTGAAGAAATTTGTTATTTTGTGAAGAGGAAAAACTAAAGCAGGAAAAAAAAAAAACTTTAACAGAAAAGAGTGTTTCCATCTGCTCATCACTAAATTCTTTGTTTATGGTATGTTTATGAGGTGCGTGTGTTTTTAAGTCAATTTTGGTTTGTGGTCCTTTTAAAAACTCCAGTGCCATCTTATTTATACTCTTATTTATACTCAGAGGTGGTTGCAGTTTAGAAACTCAGCAAATTTAAGTGTTTATTAAGATGAAAGTAAACAACAACATATTTCATGTTTTCATTGCAAAGGCAGTAACATTTGGGAAGATGTTTCTATGGGTAATTTTCCAGTGGTGCCACCGCTGCAGAATGAATGTTCAGCTGAGGAAACGCAGTGCACCCTAAAGTAACTGAAATAAAACAAAAATCAACCAGAAATATTTTTGGGCTCTTTTTTTTTTGGTCGAAACCAAAATGAGAGTGGACTGTAGCATAAAACATCCAGAAATGTGACACACCCTGTCTGTGAAGGAATGGACAGTAAAGTGTACCCGAAACCAAGAAAAAAGAAAAAACTGAACATCAGCTCTACGTATGTAAAAATTAAAGGCATATATATACGTGCTTTACATAATTATGAACTGATGAATGAAGATGAAATGGGTGTGAAGAGTTAAAACTGCAGGACAGACTCTGAATCTTAATACATTAAAAAAACCAAAAAGGAAGATAAAAAGAAAAAACAACACTGGAGCAGGCAATTACCAAAGCTTTCTAGGTTTTACTTTCAGCAAAAAATATTGCACACGCTGTCATTGGAGCTCAAGCCGGTTTGGGACAGATTGTCAATAAAGCTCTCAAGACATGGGGGTCGAGACAGAAGAGGCGATGAAGAAGAGATTGAGGTGACAAGGATTGAAATGGCAACGCAAAGACGAGAAGAGGAAGTGAAAGGTGAACAGGAGGGAAAAAGCAGGTATAAAAGGAAATATGCTCTGCCAGTACAAAATGGGTCAGTGAGGAGACCCCGGGTACCATTTTGGTTGGCTCCTGCATACAAGGCACCATTGTGTGTCTATAGTAGCTCACTAACTGGGTTTGACAGGGCTGTTTTGACTGGCCCCTCGGGGAGCAATGTGTTTAAGATAGAAATTTACAGGGGCATGTTGTTTCTACATCGTCCAAGCAGCTGCTGTCTTTTCCTTCACTGCGATCACTACCCTTTCATGCTTCACTCATAAGAGACCCAGGAGGAATATTTACCGTTTTGTCATATGGAGGCAAGTGACTGCCTGCTGAGGGTTCGCTACCAAGTGTAGCGTCCGGTTCGGTTCACATTGATGATCTGCAGCTGAAACAAGTTGTTTTATTCAACTTTTTTTTTTTTTTTTTTTTATAAAAGTTACCCAAAAGACATTTATATGCAAGGCTGAATATGTTCTCATATGTGTGTTTGAGCATACACATGAGTCCGTGCTTCAGCATGTGTGTAAAGGCAGTATAGTTAATCCATAGGTGGCAGGCATTGTGCAGAGTCAACACAGTGATTGGTAATGAAAGAGAAAACCAATAAGACTTTAAAGACAGCAGGGACCCCCCCTGTGTCCCCCTCCCCTGGTCCTTGCACACATCTATTCCCCTGTTCTGTCTGCCTTTCTCTCATCTCTCCACTGTTAGATCTAGTTCTTTGTTTTTCTAATGCAGTTGTATCAGTTGTCTCTTCGTCATTCTCCTTCGTAAATGCTGAGCTGAGCTAAATGTGACCCTGCATGGGGAGGTTTGCTGGCTAAGGTATGGTGCAGCCATATGAGCTGGGGGTGGGATGGTACGGGCGGGGGTGTTAGGGGAAAGGGGGGGTGTTTAGGGGCGACAAACACATTATCATGTGCGTGCCTCTTGGAGGTCAAGTAAATGCATTAGAGGGTAAGCAAACAGAAGAGAGGCGTTGGCAGAAGCAGATTTTGGCACCAAAACAAGAAAGTGGGGGTTGGGAATGGGGGGTGCAGCAGGATGCAAATCTGTCATAGCAGGTGCATGTTGAGAGAAACTGTGAACACTGTACTGTTGGAGGGGTAGTTATAAAAGAAGCATACCCCATGTCACCTAAGTGGCTGTTTTACATTCTTATAATCCACATTATTTACTTGCCAGTTGTTAAAATTTGGAATTACTGCTGTTTTTTGTGATTGTTACCTATTAATAAAAGGTGAATATTACTTGGGATGTAATATAGTCTAGGGCTTTTATTTGAATGGATGATAATACTAGTCATATACCACATTAAACCATAACTACCCAGTGTTACTTTTGTGGCAGTTCCCAACTAAATTCTTCGCTGTATTTAATCATCCTTAAATGATTTATGATCATTTATTGGAATATTATCTTCTGTATTTGGTGTTTTTTTCAGTGAAAATAAAGTATTTTCCTATATTTAATTTATTGATCATGTAGATGTTCATAAAAGATCAGAGTAAAGTTGAAGATTATTAAATCAAAAATAGAGGAAACTGAAGAAAAAGTGACTTTTTCAGCAAAATCTATCTTTAACAACATAAACCAAGTGTGTCCATCCACTGTCACTGATCAAACTCCATGGGTTTTACTGGTGAATCAATGTTGTAGAAGATGACCGTGTTTCCACGTTCACTACGGAGCCTCTGAACGTCCAAATGGATCATATGTGATGACCATGTAAAGATGACAAACTGCACTTTACACCAATTATTTACATGTATTAATAGGATTCATGTTTCAACAGTGAATTAACTTTTTATATCAGTAAATGACTTTAGTTGCCATTGGATGTTTGGGTCCTTACGGGTTAATAGATGATACCACCTTTATAAAACAGAAAAAAGCAGAGGTTAAGACGTTCATTCGTAGCTATTTATAGAAAGATCATAATGCAGCATCTGCGTCCATGAAGCTGTAACATGACCTGCTCCATTTCTGAACATAATGGGTTATTTTAAGATAACAAAAAGACAATAAAACACTTAATGCATAATGATAAATGCTATATTCCATTTCAGCTTCTCCATCTAAATCCCCCAAATTCTTATACACTGAAGAATGATTGCAGAAAACTGGAAAATTTCAATTTTGGATTCAACAACACTATAACCTCTTATTATTTACAGTATCTTTAGATCTCCACCTTGTCTTCGTCTTACGCTCTGCCTCTGTTCTCCTGCCATTTCTGAAACCCAAATCCACTCAAAAGGGGCTTTGATCTAAGTAATAATCTACACCACCCCCTAACCCCCTCTCCCATGTAGCCTTGGTGTGACTTGCCATGTGATAGCCGAGACCCCATCATTTCCCATTACTGTGTGGCTTAGTGCATCTTAGTCACCACCTCCTTCCTTTGGCCTCCTGACTTGCTGCGTTGGAGGTCTGTTTACCCCGTGACTCTGAGTTAATCTCCCTTCTATAACTCCCTACTAGTCCTTTTGACTTCCATCTTCCATCTTGGTTTTTCACAAAGTTGATTAAGTATTTGTAAAACCCTCCTTGTGCATATCGACCAGTTATACAGTTTGCGCCAATAGAACCTCTAAATTATTGATAGCAGCAGAACTGCAATTCACTGGTTAAGATGTGATTTCTATCCCCGAGTCCATAAAACACATCCAGTTGCCGTTCTACCACTTTACATGTGATGATAAAGCGTTGAGGAAGCAGATGAAATTCTCAAGTAAGTTGCCATTTTTAAATATTAACCAGTTTGGTGTTATCTAACTCACATTAGCTCCCTCTATATCTTCTAAACCATATCCATATGGATTCCCCTGATACAGAATAAGGTTCTTATGTGGTTTTTAGCATCTTCACACTGTGTTTCATTTGTCAGCCCCTTATCGATGCTGTCCAGTCGAGAAGGTGATTGACTGTTTGGGCCTGGAAATGAGTTTTACAGTTGCATAACATCAGACATAATAAACCGATAGAGCTGTAAGTGGCTGATGGCTAATGTTAGACTTCCAAAATGGATTTAATCTCATTGAAATAAAGCAAAAGCCCCCAAACTACAATAAATTCATGATTAGTGTGATTCTTAGTAGCATTTTTTTAAAGGTACATTTATGGAATTATTTAGGTATTTACCTTGACTTAGATATTCAGTTCTGTAGTTTATGATAAAATCAAATAGAATTTCTAGAGCATAGCATTAGCCTGTTAATCTATTAATAGATTTTTCTTGCAAACTAATCTTTTTTAAATCACATTTTGAACTATCAGACCTTCTAACCCAAAAGTGTCAAACTCATTTTAGTTTAGGGGCCACATTAAGCCAAATTTGATCTGAAGTGGGCCAGACCAGTGAAATAAAAAGATAATTATATCTAAGTGATGTCAACTCCAAATTTTCCTCTATGTTTTAGAGTGAAAAAGCACAATTATGCAATGAAAATGTTTACATCTACCAACTATCCTTTAAAACAATGTGAATAACATGAACAAACTGAAACTCCTTCAGAAAACTGAGTGCAATTTTAACAATATTATGTCTCAGTTTATCGTTTACACATGTAAATTACAACTTACAGATCACAGTGGATCTACAAATACACAAAACATTTAATAACAGGCAGAATATTGGTGAACTTACACTTCAGACATTTCAAAATCTTCATATTTGTTCAGGTTATTCACATTTTTGTGAACTGATAGCTTTTTTTTAGTGTCAATACAGTAAAATGACATGAAAATATTTACATTTGCAAAGAGAAAAATTTGGAGTTGTGAGTATTTATAGGTTATTCTAATAGTATTTTACTGATCTGACCCACTTGAGATTAAACTGGTCTCTATGTGGAACCTGAACTAAAATGACTAATATCTTCAGTGTAATTTTTGCATTTCACAAATTCATCTCATGGGCCAGACTGGACCCTTTGGCGGGCCGGATTTGGCCCTCGGGCCACATGTTTGAGACCTCTGCTTTAGATCCTGATTTTGCCTCAGGTCTTAAACCTCTCTGAATCTTCCCTTATTGGACGAACTGTTAATTCTCCTCTGCTTCCTGTAACACTCTGTCTGTCCACACTGCATTGTTTCCAACTCAACCTTCTGTCACTTCTCCAACACACCGCATTAGCTCAGCCTTCTGCCTCCCTCACTTGCTCTCCTCCTTTTTTCACGCACCTTTCTTATCCTAATAATTTCCAACCTTCTCAGACTCTTTTACTGCACATCATCACCTCATCTCTCAGCATCATACCCATTAGTGGAATCTTCTTTTCATCATCCATATTTAACTCCAGATTTCTGTTTACAGGACCTCTTTTCATTCACTCTGGGGCAGCAAAGTGCATCATGCAGCAGATCTTGTCCACTGAGATGTGCACTTCCTATAAAATCTGGGAAACAGCTGTTTTTCTCCTTATTTTGAACCCTGCAAGAGACAGACTCTATTTTATCTAAATCTACAATTCTCATGGACTTTGACAGCATCTTTTTCTGTCTACTGTGAGCAAAAATTCGGCAAAACTTTTTGCAAGACTAATCAGGGTGTGCTTTTTGTTTTAACTTTCTTTTCAATGATGTCAGAATGCTGTGGTAATGAGTCTGTGCATTGACTGAAAGCAGCTCAGATATAGATAGTGGATGAGATGGAGTGATGAAGATAGAAGTGGGCCCTCAATTAGTCAGAGTCACTGGAGTCTCATTATTTCTTTTCAAGCTTTGTGGAGACTATTCAGCTTGTAAATTAATCTTCATTCCAGTTTATCTCTCCTTCTTAACCTCTGTTCAAGCAATTAAGATTTTCATTTCCCCACCACTCAGATAAAGTAACTGTTTGAGCATTCAACATTCTTCTGAATACCTGTAGTGTGCTTTTAGAATATTTTATTGGGGACAATGGGGTAATCCGTGGCTCAGGCCTTGTCTGCTCAGTTAATGTGTGCAGTGTTTGTGTTTAACGCTACTACTGTGCTGTTCAGTGCTTGCAGTGGGTCTCTGTGTTGAGAAGTCATTTCCCAGTGAGTTGACTGATGAAGTGTGGACGTGCAGCTGATTTAAGACTTCTTTCCACATGCCTGTAGGTGTGCAATGCTAGCCCTCGTTTCCCTCGTCTTTTTTTCTCACATTCTCTCTCTTTTCCCCTTTTTTTTCGTCCCTGCCTGATTCGCTCACTGCAGGAGTTGGCTGTGTCTCTGACCCCAGGGCTGCATCATGCCTGGCCAACCTGTTTTTCTTGGAAATTCCTGATGGCTGAGCTGGCTGTGGAGGATATGATAATAGGAGGGAGGAGGGAGAGAAGTGTGCATGTGTGCAAACTTGTATACTGTTGTGCACATGAATGCTTCTTTAATGGATACTTTACATCACTGACAACCTGGTTTGCCAAGTGTGTTTTGGGTTTTATGAGGCCTCTGGCGCTCGCTTTAATCTGATAGGTTCCCTGCTGGTTGGCTGAGCCTTCACTGTCCACAGCAAACGCCTTTTGTTTGTGCTGAAATCAGGGGGACAAATGAAAGAGAAAGTTGGAGACGCAGAGGAACAGTTAACTCTGATCCTCTCTGAAGAAACAGCAGTTGAAAACCATGAGAAGAGAATAAAGAAAAAACAAACAAACATAAAAACACAAAGGTGATTTTAGCACCAAAAGTGACTGTAGACTGAACAGTTTATCCGGACAATAGCTTGGCTGCCTGTTCTGAGAATGGTTGAAATTCAGGAGTTCAGACCTTGGTTCTGCACGAACTGTGATTTAACAGGTGCTTTAAGAATCAGGACTGTGTTTCTTCCCGCTTCCTCATATTCACCTCACATGTGCGTAGTCAGGAAATTAATTTAACGAGAATAAGCTGCTTTTTCACCCCCTCAGGCTGTGTATGAATATGTAAACGCAGTATCTTATATCCTCCCACATTATGTGCACACCAAGGCCGTTCATGTCTCTCTGGGTCAATTAGAGTGAAATGTGTAATATTGTAGGCACGCGTTTGTGTGTTTGTGTGAGACATGGGGTTTGACTTTAACGTTTGGCAGCATGAAGTTAATCAAAGTCATTTATTAAAATGCAGTAACATAGGCTACACAGTTACAGTTCAGCAGTGTGTGTCAGCATGAGGGCATCGTGTGCCTTTGCATTTGTGGGTTAATAAGAATTATTGGTTTTAACAGACTCTGTACCTCTTTAAATCATTAGCACATGCCACGTGCAGCAGCCAGAGTTCATGACCTTTAGGGTCTTGTGCAGGGCCCAAATAGTTTAACCTTCTCACTAACTAAACTCACTCTGTTCAGTTTCATCTCACTGGTGACCCTGATGCTAATGTGCATTTACACAAACAGAAGAACCTTTCTAAGTTTTTCTTCACCGTTTCTGGCTGGGTGACCCATCTCTGACTCCAACTGCGGTTCAGCCTCAGGTCAATGGAGACTAATCCAGTTATCATAGCTGGCTGTTACTTATAATTGCACAATCAACTTAGCTCCATTGTCAGTCTGAAAGCCAATATTAGCTGTTGAGCTTTTTTTTTTTTTGTTTTTCTGCACTTATCATGCACGACAGACCAGGCAGAAGGTCAAAGCCGTGTATAGAAATGCACAGTATTTTAGACTCAATCAGATACAAATGAATACTCATGTGGTACAGTTATCACAGTTCTAATGCATTTATACTTCACATCATTGACTAAAGGCTGCTTGATAGGGTAATGTGTCTCCTGTGTCTCCAGATTACCTTTTCAGGGCTTAAAGTAGTTAAAGTTGTTTTCAGATCACAAGCTTTTATTTTATTCATTCATCATTCATTTATTCAGTTTTGAATGTTTTGGCAGCTTGTCCACTCATTGTGATATATGAACCTCAAGACTAGAATTACGACCTTTCAAATTGTTTATTTAATTATTTAACATTACTTTGAATATTTTGTGGCCTAGTTCCTGGAGGTTTCTGTGATCAATATACACTTAAACTTCAAGACGTAAATGTACTGCTTTTCTGGTTGAAGGGCTTTGTATTTAAGGAAAAAGCATCATAATAAAATGTTAGCAGTTGCATGTTGACAAATCTGTACAGATGTGACACAAAGACAGACATG
Organism: Apogon hyalosoma; assembly: GCA_037367295.1. Taxonomy (NCBI): domain Eukaryota; kingdom Metazoa; phylum Chordata; class Actinopteri; order Kurtiformes; family Apogonidae; genus Apogon; species Apogon hyalosoma. Next base: position 10,235,953 of record JAPQRP010000008.1, read on the forward strand.
CAGAGAGTGAGGAGCTACAGTGGCTTTTAAATATGTGACTGTGGTTTTGTTTGTTTTGACTTTGTTTCATCCAAGGAGTAATGAATTGTTTACCCCCAAGGCATTTCAGACATGTTTTTAGTCACCTCACATCTGTCCAACAGAACAAATATGCTTTCATGCAAAATTAATATTGCTGTCAACACATACTTTGAAAATGGGAGTCAACAAAGCAGTACTTTTTCCAAGTGTTTTGTTTTATGCTCTTTTCAGTTATTCTGTTTTTGCCTAAACTGAGAGTTCAGTGTGCAGGTCAGCTGTGGAATATTTCTATTCTGAAATTTCATTCTGCATGTGAATTAGCTGGTGTATGCTGTTTTTAATAACAATGAAGTCCATTCTATTCTATTCTATTCTATTCTATTCTATTCTATTCTATTCTATTCTATTCTATTCTATTCTATTCTATTCTATAAAATTCTATAAAATTCTATAAAATCCTATAAAATTCTAAAATCCTATTTTATAAAAAAGGCAGATGTTGCTGCTGTCCTGTAAAGAGGTTCTACACCTACTAAAAATTACAGTTCAAATCATGTAAAATATGTTATAACATTGAAATCAAATTGAAAGATATATAGGAGTAGTGTATACAAACATTAGCGCTGGGATAGCTTTTATGCAAATCAAGTTATGTTTACATTTTACCTTATAAATATGCAGTTGCATAAAAGAGCACAAACACACTTATCCTACAGTATAAAGCTGTTATGCCTCTCTTGAGTCAACAACTATTAGCGTAACCCAACTCCAGATGTAAGCTCAAAGCTCAGGGGGTGCTCCTGCTTTCGTTTATTATTATCACCTCCCTGAAGTGGAGGTCGCAAACAGCCTGACCTCAGGAAGAACAAGGTAAGGAAATGACATGGAGAAACTACAGATGTGGAGCAGGGATTCAGGTGTTAAAGCAGAAACAGACAACACGGAAAAGAAAACACACACTTAATCCTTTTGGTGTGCTCATCTGCTGTTCTTCAAAATCAAGCAAACCTTAAAGGCGCGTCGATGGTCAGGTTGATTAAACTGGTTTGTGATCACGAATCTCTTTCATCATTTCTCTTTTCTCTTTGTGCACACATTACACAAATTTGTTCCAAAAGGTCAAAACATGCACAAAGATAACAGGTGGTATTCCCTCTTTGTCATTGTTTCATTCATTCTCCATCATGAGTGACCTGTTCCACACACAAATGCACACACTTGAACTGGTCTCCAGGGGTCAAGGAAAGAGAGGCCCAGCTGGAAGTTGAACTCACCTTTGACCCGTAAGACTGACAGTGATTTAATCATACACACACATGCACACATGCCACACACATGCACAGATCCACGCGCATAGATGCAGTTTGTAAAGACTTTTATCCTTGAAACTAATGCCATCAGAGGAGTTTTGCTCTCTAAATAACTATTTCTGCAGGGCTGAAAAAGGTGATTTAGTCTGTCTTCAATAAAGCCTGGCTTACTTGTAATGATAAACACACTCCGTCTTATTAGTGTGAACCTCCCACATAGTCCCATGTTGGTTTACAGATTGAGAAATAAAATGACACTGAAACATAAATGTTTACATAAAGAAAATCAGGCTTCAACTTGAAAAAAGTCTGCTGTTCCACAGTGGGGGGACTTTGTTCCAATCAGATTTACTTTATACACCCATGATTTAGTTTGAATTGGAAACATGTCAGTGTAGAATCCTTTAACTCAAGTTTGGCAAGATTTATTGTATTCTTTGCCCCTGGGCAGAGATAGTAATAGATAAATAATGTAATAAGTCTTTGAGCTAAAGGCTTCCATCTGGCACCATACAACAATACCCTGACTGTGGCTGTGCCGTAGGTGTAACACACAAGGAACCATTGTGGACGTGACAAATGGTTTTTGGAGTTTAGTGCCATGTTTGCATGAGGACCAGAGGCCACAAGCAACTGATACATTTAGAAAAACCCAAGTGGCTTTTGGCTTCTGTTACGCTTTTCAATCAGAATGACAAAACATTTAGACCAACAGTTCAAACCAATGTAATGCTTTTAACTAATATTTTTCTTGGATATGATGTACTTGCCACAAAATGTTGAGATGCATTTTAAGTGAACACATTTGATGTTAAGTTAACTGTCTATGCTTCATACTTTCAGATACAATAATATACACTATTGTCCTTTTTGCTAAAATATTATTTAACTCTTAGCAGACATTTAAAATACTGTGATGGATAGACATGTTCCACACTATATGGATAAAATATTGAGCTGTATTCATGTATTTCATTACTAACAGGGGACTGTGTTACAACACAATACTGACAAATTTCATAAAATAATCTGAATCTTGCAATAAATATCATTGAAATAAATGTTTTAACTTCATTTTTGGGGTTGATTTTGCTTGTAGTGACATCTACAATTGCAAATGCTTTTTTTCTAAACTGTAATTTTACTCAACATTGAGGTTTTTTTTAATTAATTAATTTATTTTTTTAATCATTATAATCGTTGTAAATGTTCTACCTCCAAATTTTGTCACATTAGTCATGCTCTGACAATAATTAATCATTTTAAACCTTAAAATGCCATCTGGATTTCTTAACTCTCACTCAGGAGGGAAAACCAGTCAATAAACTTAATAGAAATATTGATTTGACATTATTTATCATGATAATTATTGACAACTGACATGAACATTTTTTATCATGATTATATTTCAAAGCAACATGAATAGGAAATCCCACAAGCTGTAAGTGTGATGTTTTCCAGTATGTTTGTCCATATCGTGCACCATCTCAACCAAAATTTACCATCATTTGTCTAGACTCTAGACATAATAATTTTGGGCCTTGGTGTTAGAGGTCACCATTTACACAATGACTGACCACCGAGACACTGTCCCTGTGGCCTCAGGGATCACATCCAGGAAGCATGACTAAACAGACGTAGGGGTAGAGTGGTTTAGGCACACTATGTTAGGTTAGTGGACCAGAGCTGTGCAGTGAGCACAGAGAAGCCTAAT
>JAPQRP010000008.1:10239583-10268739 GCA_037367295.1 Apogon hyalosoma
ATCATCATTTGCATCAAGTATTTTGGAAAATCAAACAAAAACATCATTTGCATAATAATTTGGAACGCAGTGTAGGGGTAGAGTGGTTTAGGCACACTATGTTAGGTTAGTGGACCAGAGCTGTGCAGTGAGCACAGAGAAGCCTAATCCTTTTTATGTTTACCAGTATTGTATGTATCTCTATTTGAGTATCAGCTTGAATCAAAGTATTAAGAAGACACAATTTGTTCTTTTGGCTCCAGATAAGAAAATTTGGTCTAAACATCTCAGACTAATATAGTGGCTGTGCTAATAACGTTTATTTTAAGACTGTAAAACATCAGCTTTATCAGGACGAATTCACTCACTAACTAAACATAAAGATAAAGGCTGGAATTTTCTGCTGTGCATACCTAAATTTACTACCACCAAGTTCAAGTATTCACACTCATATTTTTCCCTTGAAGTCTTGTTGATCACATAGTCCTTTTCATCATATTTTAGCTATGTAGAAAAAAAAAATTGAAGCTCATTCCCTCAGCAGCTGTCTGCAAAAGCGCTTTTTCAGCCATATTGATATTTTATTTTACATGCTCTTTGCTCTCACAGATGGACTAATCAATACATATAATAGACCTGCTCACTTCGTCTGACCAAATAACACACTGGCACACACAGATTGGGTGTCATAACACAGCATTTGCCAATTTGCAAAACCCACAAGCTGAAAAATGCCCCTGAGAGTCAGTATTTGAGTGAATCATTTTTGCTCCAGTATCTCTCCCTCTCTCACTGTCTTTTCGTCCAGACTTGCTCTGAACATAAAATACAAATTAGGAACAATAACCGTCAACAAGATCCGAACCCTCAAATTTCAAGCGCCCGCTTTCAATGATATACTATTAACAGTTGTCTGAAAGTCCCACAAACTGGTCAAAGAAAGCATAAAATCCTGTGGTGTCCCAGTCAAACCCCTTGGGATGAGAGGAGGAAAAAACAAAACAGATTCCACTTGTGCTCTCGGTCTTTGTCATGTTTTTATTGGATAAACCACCAAAATGCCCAAAATTTATATATACACACACAGATGTCTACACCCATTCGAGGAGAAGTCGTGAAGCAGAGAGACGCACAAACATATACTGCTGTTTAAGCTAGTTATAGGAACAGAAATTACCCAAAGTGGTGTGTGTTCCCAAGGCAACCGTGGACCGCGCTCTCTCTCAATCATTCATCCTCTCATGCATCCAAAAACACAACAGGTCAGACAGCAGTCCAACTGTAGTTCATCTTTGTACTCTCTCACTTCTTAATTGTTGTTTTGCCTTCATCTCTGGAGCTGAATTATAACTGGAGGACAGTAAGTGATAATCACCACTCATTTCTGTTATAGAACACTGTACATAAATCAGAGATGATGGCCTCAAAATGAAATTTCGCCTTGCACTTTTGTAGCAGCTTTTCAGTGTGTTCATTTTCAGAATACAGAAAACAGAACTCATCAAACATGTAATAGCGTTGAGCCTCATTAAGCCAACAAACATCTGAATTTGATTGCTGACCAAGGATCACTTACAAGGGTTCTATGGTGGTTTCCTGAATCCTTCTTAAACAAGTAAGAAAAACTGCCTTGCTCCTGAGCTGCACTTGATCTTGGTGACTGTGGTGAATAAAAACACAAACTAGTTCAGAGAACTTCCAATAGTCAGTGTGAGCTACTACAGTTCAACTAAACTGTTCATTTGGACTATTGTTTTTGTCCCCATCTACATGCATGGGCGTGTAATCAGTTTATTGTTGAAACTGTGCTGCTTCTGGTACAATAGATAGGAGTGGCGGCTGCTGGTCTTTAAAACGGGGAAGCTCATCTTATGGCTCAGTCATGAAACTTGTCATATGATAGCAAAGCACTTAAAAATAAAAGGAATGCTTAATTGAGGCTCTTATGCTTCATGTATACCATAAAACCACAGTAACACACACTTGCAGGTGTATGACTTGACTCTTTTTCTCATCAGCTGATGTAGTCACAGCACTTTGTCAAACCACCTCTCTTCCACTGATATCCACATGGGACTGAGCTCCAGCGTGCTCCAATGCCGGTATGTTTCAACATCCCTGTCAGTCAAAACGGGTTCAGCCTTTCGGACCAATACTTACTCTTTCGAACAGTTCATACAGTCCAACATGCAGAGTCCAGCATCCTGGCCCGCCTACTGACCCGTTCACCCCCCAGAGACATCGAATATCCGTGGGAGGGTTTTGGATGGGATGATTTTATGCATTTAGCCAATGACCACCATTCTTCCCTGCAGTGAAAAAAACAGCTTGATGCTGCCCCATAGACAACCCACTGATGCTCAACGTCATTGGGGAATTAAACAGTGTAGGATACTGAAACGAGAATGTTTTGGGAAATTTGCATCAGAAAGCAAACAATAAACAGCTGACCAGAACAACATAGCAATAAAATTAAGGGCATGCTTACGGAATTTTAATGTAAATATAATTTATTTCTTTATTGTAAATTGAACAGTGTAATTCTGCCATTCATTTCCTGAAATATTAGGGGAAGTTCAGCTTCCTTTGCTGTTTCAAAGCAATCACCTCTGATAGGTGGTGATATAGGCTCTTTCAGCTTCTTATCAGTTACTGTCACAGACCACAACAATAGTCAATAGTGAACCAAGGACATGGTTTTTCTGACGGCTGTGGCTCAGGAGATAGAGCAGGCCATCCAGTAACCAGAGGGTTGGTGGTTTGAATCCTACTCCATCCCAGTCATGTACTGTTGTGTCTTTGGGCAAGACATTTCACCCACCGTGCCTCCAGTGTCACTCACACTGGTGTATGAATGTGTAGGAATGTTTGGTGGTGGTCAGAGAGGCCATTGGTGTGGATTGGCAGCCATATTTCTGTCAGTTTGCCCCAGGGCAGCTGTGGCCACAGATGTAGTTTACCACCAGCAGTGACAGTAATGAATAATGGATTCAGTGTAAAGCGCTTTCAGTGCCTAGAAAAGCAGTATAAAAATCCAATTCATTATTATCATTATTATAAAAGCAAGTTAACACCCAGAGGTAAACTGGCACAACAATAGACAACATTGCAGATTTGTACATAGCTTATGTTCTGTCCGCTCTACTTTTTGTGCAGTTGAGTTGCCTGATGTTACACTTCCAGGCCAGGATTTGGCGCAGAACACCTCTTTCAGTCTTAGTCAGATTGGTCTGTATACATGCAGGCATAGATTGACTTTCATACGCATTATCTCAGTTTGTTACTCCAACTGGTAAAACTTTGATTTCAGTTGCGCTAACACGATTATATGTACTCTTAAAGTCCAGTTTTAATTGGACTAACACAATAAATCATTTTTCATGTGTCATATAAACCCACTGAGTGAACATACAGGGCCAGTTCCTATCTGTCTCTGTGGGCGGTGAACACGGGTGTTCACCCTTCAACTTTCACACCTACCCTAAAGCTCCTCATTAGCTTCCCTGTTAGCAGATCGAGACAATAAAACGCCTGGTATTTCACAGATATGCAGATCTGTTGCTTGCAGCTGCTGCACCAGCCACAGTGAGCCACGGATGCAGACACAGGCAGACAGGGTTTAAACAGCTATAAATATTTAACAGTAAGTAAAATATAGGGCTGATTTCTTTCCTGATTAGGCCAGCTGTCAGTCAGGGCCCATAGGATTCACAAAAAAAAGGAGGTGGCAGTAATGCACACATACAGTAGACAAGCACGCACACAACTGCACCCCAGGGTTAAGAGTTGCCACATTGCAGGGCTTTGCACAAGATAGGATCGCTACAGCGAAATCCCCAGCAGCTCTTATCACTCTTCAGAGTCCAGTAAGGTGATGTCATCCCCCATTGTGCTTCTCAATCCCTCTGTCCATCCCTGTAACTAGCTTTTTATCTCCCTCTGACCTTACTTTTAACCTCCATTCATGGCAAATGCCCCTTCTCTTCTTTCTCTACCTGTTTTTCAGACAACAGCGCATTCTCAATCCACAGTATACATACTAATAGATGGTTTCTAGTACAATCTACATTACACTACAGTGATTTCCTATTCACTTTATATGTTTTAAATCCAAATTAACATAAAGACATTGATCTGACACAGGTATGTTCTTGTACTGAATTATATGTGGGTATTTTTTTGCACATTTGTTTAACAGATGACAGTACAGGAAACAAGGGTAGACAAAGATGAGGAATGGAGTCAATTCACAGACATGTTCATTGCTCCTGGAACATCCCTGTCTTTTTCTTGCTCTTTAATGTCTTTTGAATATCTCTACCTATCTTATGTTTGTCTTGGGAAAATGGTCCACAAATCTTTACCTTGATCTTTATTCCCCGTGACTCAGCCTTGACTGCATTCGAATTTGTACACACTTGTTTTTTTCATCTTGACTGCCTTACTAGGTAATAGGAACTTAACGCTAATTTCAGCAACAGCTGCTCTTGTGAACTTGCTGCTGTTGAAATGGTGAAACAACTTGCCCTTATTTAGAGTATCAGATTCCCGAGGTCCATCGTTTGTGTTTGTTGATGATCCTCAAGTGTAAGCGGGTCTTGGGACTGACAGCATGTTGTTAAACCAACATGGGTAAAACTAGGCCTTGTGTCCTTCAACATGAGATGTAGCCTGAAGATACACTTCCTAACACACAACACATGTCCACATGTTAAACCCTGCTGGCAAAAGCTGTAACTCTACGGCATAGTTTACTGTTTAGCTTTGAGAGTGGAACATCTACAAATGTGCCCTGCTGTGCATGAGTGTGTGTGTATGTGTGTGTGTGTGTATGCAAAAGTATGCACATTTGTGAGAGACAAAAACAGAAAGAGGCAGAGTTTTGGTGGCTATCATCTCTTATTATGTTCATTAATAATATTAGCATTCTTTCTTCCAAATATAGAAGTCAGTCTCCTTGCTTCGTCTCTTTTGCCTCCCTCCCCTTCTCCTCCCTTCAGTGGTTTGATGTTCCTAATCATTTCCAGCCGTGAACTCCACATGAAAGACAAAAAGCGCTTGCTGTAATAGGGTGCTGAAAGAGCGAGCGAGTGAGAGGACAGAAAAGAGGGGAGACGCTGGAAAAGAAAGGGGAGGTCAAGGGAGGAACGGAGATTGAACGAGAGGCGAGATGAAGTCTTGGTCCTTCTCGTTCTCATTTCAAGGTCTCATGTTATCATTAGCCTGGCCTTTTGTTCCTCTGCCAACCCCCCCAGCCTTCCCTCTCCCACCCTCCTTTCCCGTCTTAACTTCCCTGCAATATATCTTAATTGCATCCATAGTGCCTCAACTCATTGACAACAGGGAGGCAGAAATTGATTTGGAGATTTGAGAATGCCTTACGTGAGGAATGTAGCTCACAAGAGAGCAAAGGAATGTGTCAGTGGAGAAAGAGAAACTAAGTTAAATGATTGTTTTAGTGGTCTCTGACACTCTGACACTAGTTATATCCTTTAAGTACAGACTCCTATTTCAGTTTGTTGTAAATAACTCCAGCTAGTTTGCAACCCTATAAAGATGCATTCTTTTCTCAAGCTGCAGGTCATAACGCCAAATTTCAGGTCCATCATGTTCTTTTATGGTCAATGCTGCTGCTGTTTTAAAAAGATAATTTTGGTTTATTACAGCTCGGGTCTTATTTGCATAGTTTCAACCATCATTCCTGTTCTACATTGTTTTTGCCAAGTTAATTGCAGAGGTCTCATTAAAAAAATGAAGGCAAATCCAAAAAACACACAGTAAACATTCTTCATCACTCGTTTAGTTTTCCTGTTTTATTAGGGTTTTTCAAGAACATTTCAGGTTGTTTACCGGAATTTCCCCTTGTAATAAAATAGCTTAGATGATATGGTTAATCATTTCGTAAAAAATTATCTTTCTTGGAAAAAAAAACATCACAGTTTAAAGTGACTGAAATTATGAGTCTGCAGAGGGATGCTACAACAAAGTAAACAACACAACACAAATAATCTGGACTGTTAATTGATATTTTATCTGATTGTTTTGTGTCATTTCTGTAGCAACATAAGGAGAGTAGGCTATTGCTAGTTGTGTTTCCTTTGGTTTGTACTTTACATTGTATATAAATAGTGGACAAACCCTCTGTGATATTTCCCATCGGTTTGTGAACAGTACGTTTGGCAGCTAAAGATGTGGCCATCGCCATATTAGTTTTGTAGAAAACAGTGTGTGGAGTTGAAGAAGAGCGAGGGATCAAACTGGAACATAGTGAAAACACAGACCACATTGTAGAATAAGTACAATCAAGTCAGTTAAGCTACCTAATAAATGTTAAGACATTCAGTTGTGTTGGATAATGTTGAAGTAGTGGAATATACAAACACACTAATTAGCAAGCTACCTAGCAGACTATATAATTCAATACATAAGATTGCTAACATCAGCTAACGTAGCTAACTTATGCTAGCTATTGCAAACATACAGTCTGTGCTTTGGGGGACGAAGGCTGCCAGCCCTAGGATCCAGACAGTGTTGGTGTAAGTCCTTAAACATGAGTACAACAGAGCTGCCTGTCAGAGAGAAAAATAGATGTTAATCAGTAAACAAGAACTCTGAATGTGTGACTCAGCAGCCATGCTAATGCTAATGCTAATGCTAATAAAGCACTATTGCGCAGAGGATACTGACGCTCTCACCTGTTAATCACAGGAGCTTCTTAATTATGTACAAGTTTTTGATTTTGGATGATCAAAACTAGAATGAACTCGAGACCAAAACCATTCTTTGTTCCATCCTGTAAACATGATTATTTGTGCTGGAACATTGTCCATTTTAGCATGGTCTTTTAGAGAGACTGACTTGGTTGTGGAGCCAGCTCCCCAGGTGGACATTGACTTTACTGCAGATTTTGACACGTACACAGTGGCTTCACTTTTTAAACCCCGGCAGCTGCAAAGGTTAGAAAGCTACCTTTGAAACCTTTACTTTAATATTAGACCTTTTCTTGGTTTATATTGCTCTGGAGATGATGATTGCTTTATGGACTTTCAGACCAGGTACCAGTCAGTAGAAGAGAAAATTATATCTCTGTTTTACAGGATTTTCTATAGAAGCTCATAGAATCTCTGTCTCCTTTTCTATCCTATCTCCCTTTTTTTCATGTGAAACTATAAAAGTCATGGGCCAACCAGCTGGGGCTGAAAAGCCAAGTCCAGACTCCCTCTAAAATGAACTGATGTTTTACAGAGACACACTGTGCAGGACAGCAGGATCCATTTGGACCAGCACCCGCATCTGGAGAACTTGAGAATTAAGTGAAGGAGATGTAGTACAGATAGGGATAAGACAGCAAATTTACTGGAACTGTATGATTAAAAAGGGAAAGATATAAAAAGTAGCTTTAGAGAAGGTGAAGCCAATAAAGCAGTAGAAACAAATACATCTAGTCCCATTGGAAGTTTGATAACATGTTAGTCATTAGATACCACTATTTACTCTACATGGCATTCCAGATTGCAGACCAGCCTTTTTCTGCAGTATAAAATGCAACTGAAAGACCAATCTGGAAAATGTTTGAGTGTTCAGCAGCAGATAGAAAAGTGTGAAGTGTCTGTCTGAGATCCACGTGAACCCTCGGAGAGCTATCCAGTTATGTATATTTAGATTAAGAATGAGTGGGAGCATATGAAAGAGGCTAAGTAGAAAGGTAGAAAAACACAGAGGCTGAGAGAGAGAGGCTACAAGGAAGAGTGAGGGGAATGAGTGATGAGGTCTGGATCTTTGCTAAGGCTCCAGTGAGTGATCGCTCCTCTTCTGTCCCAGCCAGGAATGAATGGCTCTCCATGGACAAAAAGCTCCAGGCCTGAGTCCTGGCTGAATCTGATACTCGGCACGCTCTGCTTGAATGTTTTTCACATAGTTCTTACCGGGCTGACGTGTGCTGTGTGAGGTTTCTAGGTCTTTTAATGAATATATACTAGCTGGTTGATGATTAACACTGCGTAAGTGTAGGAAAATCCAAACTAAATTCATGCCGGATTCATTAACTTGTTACAAGATCAGATGGTGGGCAGATGTTTAACTAAAGCAGTGCATTTTAAACTCAGCTTGTGTTTTGGTGGAGTTCCTGATGATTTTACCATTGATAAAGCTGTAAAAGGCAAAAGTATATATCTTCAAAGTTGGAAATGAAAGTGCACAGCTGGTAACTCAGATAATGCGCTGAGGAATGATTATCAGCTGCCAAAGCATCGTCATGTAGGTCAGTAATCCTTAACTAAGGTCTTATCATAAGAACATGACCCATAAAAAGACCATAAAGGCCAATAAAAAGCTGTAAAATTGGATAACATCATTTTTGATTGCAGTGCCTTAGCCTACAAATGTGTTAACAAACTGCAGAGTTTTCCTTTGGAAATAAATCAAATCATAAGATTGGTCATTTTTGCAATCTTGGCTATTATGTTCGGCATGTTTTTATCACCTTGGCTTCACGATCCAGTTTTTGACTTTAGGTGGGAACGTTTCAACATAAAACCGCTACACCGGTGGTTTTGCAAGTTTTAGCTCATTAACTACAAATTGTGTATTGTTAACATTACAGCAGACCATTTTCCAAAGTTTACTGTTATTTACCTCCACCCAGACACCTATTATTTTCACTTGATGCCAATAATTTATGAAAATGAACTTGCAAAAGCACAAGTATTGTCCTTTACAAAAAAACATTATCCAACTCACACTGAGGAGTTTCAGCAAACAAACTTTTGACCTTTCTTTTAAAAACACCACACACTCGTTTTAACAACCAGACCACAGACAAAACTCCCACATCCAAAAAAACTATAAATGTGCGTGTGGAAGATCCATGTGACATTGTAACCACAAATATCATGGAGACGTGTTCTCATTGAGCATATACTGAACCATAGGAGAGATTTACATGTTGAAAGGTATGGACGGCTGTATCTGTTTGTGTTGCTATGTAGATGTATGTTTATCACTGTGGGATACCTCCGGAGAGAATGATGTGGAATGGGGGGTGCAGAGCCGAGGCTGGCTGGCTGGTCATGGATCAGAAAACCGGCTCCGGCGTGGGAGGAATTCCTCCCTGGCAAACTCGCTTGTCTGGCCTACTAAGAAATGTCTTGATTTAAGAAGACATGTAACTTGTGTGTTTACTAGATTACCTTATCGGCTCTTGGGCTCTTAATGCTGACATAAGCAGTGTAAATGCAGGTTACAGCAATGAACTGGAACAGGAAGGAGTCAGGACTTTTTCATCCAGATTTCTTGGGTTTATGACGTAAAGCACACATTTGTGTTGCGCTGTCAGATGGACCGACAGGAGGAAAATATATTGATGACAGAGTTGATCCTTATGTATGATTATTATCTTAAGTTGCATGTTTCAGATTGTTACTGCAGTCTCTGTTTTGTCCTGCTACACTTTTCTGTGGCCCATTTTTATTTTATTCTGCTACAGTTTTTCAAGTCCAGAACCACAAAACACAACTGCTACATGTATAGTTGCAGTGGAAAGCCCCAAATCATTCATCTTTAATTTTATTGCTCTCCAGGTTTCCATAAAAGTGTGCTTGCATAGACTTTTTCACAGTGTAAATTTGTGTTTGTTTTGTATACTTTTCCCCCAGCATGAAGAATCCATACCATACTGCTGAAGGTTTTTAAATTTTAGGGTGTATAAAGAATCAGTGTCTTGCTCTTGTTCCCAGTTTTACCACAACTTCTTTTCAGCCCAGTCTATTCAAAGAGCATCTCCAGACATTTTCATGTACAACTCATCCAACTCCTGCATTGCCTATAAAACCATCAAAACACAGTCATGGTTGCTCTGGCTTTGTCTTTGTATAAGATCTGCAGATGTTGTGGGACATAGATAGAGGTGACGATGAAGTCACCCTCTGACCAGGTGGGCGGTCATAAGGGTTTAAACCGCTTTAATTAGATTTAGAGAAAAGGACGGGGCCATCACATGTGCGAGTGATTGTGTGTGAGTCTGCACACATTTGTACAGTTCTCATCACCACAGGTGGTTAATCCATCCCTGACAGAGATATGAGGAACACCCAGACATGAGCTTAGATCCCTAAGATTACACTAGTCTCAGCACTGTACTCTATAGGAAGTCCCAGCCATGATCTAAAATCCCCAGTTGTAAACAGTGACCAAAGGAAGAGGTAAGGTAGGATCATGTAGCCATGGAAACAGTGACTCAAAACCCTCAAGGAGCACTTCTAATATTCTAATGTTTTTATATCCTATAGGAGCATCAGTGTGAGCCAGTATCATAATGTTTCTGCCTGTAATGTAGTGGTGGCGTAAATGTAATGTTGAAGACACTTGTCAGTCTGGATGGAAGGAAGGTCAACGCCGGATGTCTGCTGTGGTGGTCCTGCATGGGTTCTGGGGGGTTCAGGACTAGGGCAAGCTCACATGATGAAATTATTCTATGACCTGCTCAGACATAACAAAAATGTCCTTTTTCCTCTTCAGTTTTTCAAAGCTAGACTGGTAATTACTCTTACACCAAAATTTAAATAGATTTTCTCAGCGCACATGGTGTATATTTTTGTATAGTGTAAAGAAGGATAGCAGGTAGATGAGACAAGAAACAGATGAAGCTCTGCTGCACGTCTTAAGAGGTAAACATTTTGAAGTCTTCTGTAAAAAGGTGAGGTGTTTGTTCAAGCGCCAACATGCTGCATTTATCTGTACTTGACTCAAATACCAGCTAAAAACCAGTTCTTCATTGAAAGTCACCTGATCTTATGATGTAAATTGTTTAAATTAATTACGCAAAGCTACCTTTTCAATTATTATCCTTTATTTAATCAGGTGAGACTGGAATATTTTATTTCCACATGTTATCTAGCCAACAGAGCATGCAAGATCTACTTACATAAAAAAAAAAAAAAAACACAGGATGACACAGTTACAAGGTCTAAAACAAACTCAGTTCTGATAGTTTTAGAGCTCTTCTATAAATTACGCCAGGAAGTTAGGGAGGTATATCTAAAAGCTTTTTTGCCTCAGTCTGTTGTTTTTTTAAGAGTGTAGATGTAATTGCTTTTAGTTTTTTTATGCACGTATGAGCCATGGGAGAGATTTATAAACATCCAACTGGTGCAAATTTGTGCAGACATACAGAGATGGTCACTTCACAGCATACACACTGGTATAGAGGGGTATGCAGTTTCCACAGCCAGTAATAAAAAGACCATAAAGAACAATGGTGCACAGTAACTGACTCCTAAATGCCTCCGTCAGCATATCTCCTCACTCTCCTGTCCTTCATCATGCTTATCTTCATTGTCTTTCTCTTAATGTCTCTGTTTTTCATAACCTTGGTTCTGCAGCACCACGTGCCCCTCTGCCAGGTTTTCAACCACAGAGATGGTCTCTTCATGTTTTCTTACATTCAGTATATCTGTAATCTATAAAAATGAATGACTCTCACAGATGCTCAGTTTTTATAGTACTCTGGAAATCACAACAACTCGTGCTATGGTGTGTGATATTTGGACAAGTGCAGATGTATGGCTCTGCGTGGTGACTGTATATTGGGATATTATTGCGATAACAGAAAGGCTCTTCGCTCGTATATAACACTTGTGACACATGTAAGTTTTGCTTCATGCAGATTTCATGACCTGCTGGGTGCACTGGTGTGATGCTTTTTGAAACCCTCGCATCTCATGGGCCGTTGGGCACCACTGGACCGTCGTCGTCTCACCTCATGTCCTTTTCCCTCAGGTATCGGCCACAGATGAGGATCGCGGTTCCTTTGGTGCCATTTCCTACACCCTGGGTTCCAGCTCCGGAGGAGTGGCGCCAACACACTTCACCATCGACAAGGAAACTGGACAACTCTGCACCAGCACAACTCTGGACCGGGATGACGGGTTGGACCACTTTGACTTGACTGTCACTGCAACAGATGGAGTAAGAAACTTTTACAGTTCTCTGTGACTTTCCATGCAGCAGGAGGAGCAACTGTTTTAACCCATAAAGACCCAAACATCCCCCAGCAACCAAAATTATTCACTGATATAAAATGTTTAATACCTGTTGATCCACTAAACCAGTAAATACATGCAAATAATTGGTGTTAAAATGCAGTTTGTTATCTTTTCATGGTCATCAGATATGACCCATTTGGATGTTCAGATGCTCTGTAGTGAATGTGGAAACACTGTCATCTTCTACAGCATTGATTCATCGGTAAAACCCATGGAGTTGGATCAATGACAGTAGTTGGAGACACTTGTTTTATGTTTAGTTAACAATATATTTTGCATAAAAACAATCAACTTTTTTTTATTTTCCTGTTTTCTCTGTTTTGCATATAATAACCCTGAACTTTAATCTGAGTTTTAATGAATATCCACATAATCAATACATTGAAAACAGGAAAATATCTGATTTTCACTTGAAAGTGCAAAAATACAGAGCATAATAGAGTAAATGGTAATAAATCATGTAAGAAAGAGTAAAAATAGAGAAAAAATAATTTGGGAACTGCCACAAAGCAGCACTGGGTCTTTATGGGTTAATATTTTTACCCTTCTGTCCTATCTTTATGATCAAAGTTTGATTAAATATGAGTGAATCAGACATTTAAAGAAACCAAAGTGAGGCTAGGTGGTATTTCTTAACCTCGAGGAGGCATATTTCAGCTGATTTGTGTTGCTCCGTGACCAACACATTACCTGCTGAGTGTATGATGCTTCATGTGATCAAAGCTCAAGGCCTCTAGGTTGAAGGCAAATTAAAGATGTGTGCAGCTGCACTTCAATAAATCTCATCAAAGAGAAGCTCAAGACATGTTTAAAGAAAACAGCATCCTGTACTTTTTTTTGAGTATGTTACGGAAACCAAGAAAAACAGGAACAGCATGGCAAAGCAATCAGGACAAGCAGAGAGAGAATGTAGGGAGAGGGAAAAGTAAAAAAAAATCAAAATGTGTTGATTTTGAATAGTTTTTAGGTTTATTTGAGTGAATCCTGGCATAAGTGATGGCATTTGAGCAAAGTTGAACATTTGTTTATGTTCCCAACAGAATCATATGCACTAGATGCATCAGTGAATCATGACAAAGAGGCTTTAGACCTGCGCTCATAATGCTGTAAAACTTCACCACTCTCTTGAGCTGTGTTGTATCGTTAAAAAATCAGAATATGTTATTACTTATTAAATGTTTTTTGGGCTTGTCTGTCTCTGTTCGGATAAATATTGAATTTAGTTGTATAATTTAGCACCTAACCCATGCCTTGCATCTTCTTTCCCACTCGCATCACATTCCCAGTTGGTCCCAGCTGGTGTCTGTTCCCTCCATCTCGACTATGCCAGTATTTAATGGTCTCGTAAAACTGAACCCACAAATACAAAGTAATGAGCACAAACTCTTCTCCCCGCTGACAAATGTATAAGACGATAAACCGGCTCTTCAGCACAGAAGTCATCTTTCTGTCTCCTCTTACAGCTGCTGCGTCTTTACAGTGTGACATAAATCTATTGTCACACATTCATAACATGAAAGTCCTGTGCTGCCATTTTTCACAGAGGAATAAAGAAAATTCAGTGTTTGTTTGAGGGGAAAAACAGTGGAAGAAGAGAGAATGGACCATAATGCATCGTGTGTTCTCAAAATAAAAAATCTAGAATCAAATGCAATTACATGTTTAAATGTTTTTTTTGTTTTTTTCAGGGTGGTCTCAGCTCAGTGGCTCGTGTAAGGGTCTCAGTGGTGGACATTAATGACAACCGACCCACTTTTTATCCAGTCCTCTACACGGTCAGTCTCAGCACCCATAGTGCCCCGGGAACCTCTGTTGTCAAGGTAACAGCCAATGACCCTGATTCAGGGCAGAATGGTAGGGTGACCTATCGCACAGTACCAGGAGGAGGCTCCGCTTTCTTCACCCTCAACAAGGACACAGGTGTGTGTTTGACTGTATGTATTTGGGCTCCTTTTTCCAGACAAAGAATATAGCTTAATTTGTCTTCACTGGTCGTCTTTGTTCTGCTGCAGGTGTGATCTCTCTATCGCGGTCACTCCATGGCAAAGCCAACACTGTAATCTCCATGGTGATATCGGCTGAGGATGGCGGAGGCCTGACAGCGCCGGTCAATGCCAGAGTGAACGTGAGCGTCGTGGCGGGCTCAGTTGCGTCTCCTGTCTTTGAACAGGCACACTACTTCTTCACTGTGTCGGAGGATGTCCTCAGGGGGACAGCTGTGGGAGTGGTCCGTGCTTCCATCAGGACAGGTAAAGGGCACTGTAATCACAAGATTTTTTACTTTGTTCTAGTCTTATCACTCAGGCAGGCTTCTGCTGCTAGATTTTTTTAAAATCTGATCTATCTGTTCTCATCTTTCTGACAAGGAGCAAGACAGAAATGGACTAATGGGCTGTAAAGTGTATAATTTTTTACTTCTCACTCTAGCAGTTGTGCAAATACGCAGGCAAAATGAGCATACACTGCATTAAGAAATCACATCCATCAACAGCGTTACCATAGATTATTTTCACTGTGGATAGACTTTTATTTTCTCTTAGAATTAATGATAGTGAAATGAATTTGGAAAGGCTGTAATTCTGACTAGAAGTCAAGAATAAGATGTACTCCACTGCTGTAGTGGCAGAAGCACACTTATCTATGTCTGTGTGACTGTGCAAAGCTTTCCATGAACCTATCCCCTCACCCACTTTGAGTGTTTCCAGTGCTGCATTACCACCATGATGTAAACACACCTCATCCCTGTCCACCAAAAATGTATATTAGTGTGTTGTGTAAATTTGTATATGTTAGATGTATGTGCACTTACCTATGAAAAAAGCATAATCGATGGTTCTGTATAGAATTAATGCATTCTTTCCAGCCATTTTAGAGCTGAAATGTTTACAGGAGTAGGTCAAAGGAAAAATGATGTAGTCTTGAACTTGCGTTGAAACGCAGAGAAGGCCAGAGTTCACCTGTTTTACATTTTATAGTGAATATTGAAACAGAAAATATATAACCCACAGATAATAAACATAGTAAACTTGTCATTTTGTTACCCCCTTTGTTAATATTACTGTCTGTGTCTGTGCTTTAACAAGGTGGTGCTAAGGAGATTTCCTACTCCATCTCCTCTGGAGACCCAGATGGTTACTTCATGGTGGACAGTGCTACTGGCACCATTCGCACAGCTCTTTCTCTGGACCATGAGATCTGCTCTAGTCTTGACCTGGAGATCCAGGCTCGCACTGGCTCTCCTCCAGCATATGGAACCAGTCGAGTACGCATTACCATTTCAGACGTCAATGACAATGCTCCCACATTCTTCCCATCCTCATCAGAGTCTCTTCTTTTACCTGAGATCACCAAAATGGGAGCTGTCATCTACCGCATTCAGGCCTCTGACAAAGACTCCGGTCATAACGGTCAGCTCAGCTTCGACCTGGTGTCTGCTGGAGCTGCAGGCAGCAGCGGTCAGCGGACATTTGGTGTTGACCGTGGGAGTGGGGAGGTACGTCTGATTGGCAGCCTGTCATATGAAAGTGTCCCTCGCTATGACCTTCAGGTGGTTGCCAAAGATGGCGGGGCACCTCAGCTTAGCTCCACATTCACTCTTGTGGTTCATATCCAAGCACAGGATGCACAAGGCCCTCATTTTGACACCCTGACCTACCGTGTGGAGCTCCGGGAAAACACACCTCTTAACACACGTTTTCTTCAGGTTAGAGCACTCAACAGGGAGGCGTCTGGAAACGGTGGAAGCTCATCATCATCTTCCTCCTCTTCTATTTCCTACCGCCTCAGACCAGACGGTGATGCTGCTGGGTTTGGCATCATGCCAGATAGCGGTTGGCTCTTTGTTCGTAGTTCTCTGGATCGTGAAGTCAAAGACATGTACCTACTGACTGTCCTGGCCACCTCGGGCCTGGGCGGGGCGGGGCGGACTGGAAGCGCAACAGTGAGGGTAACGGTGACCGATGAGAATGACAATTTCCCCCGACTGAGCCAAGAGAGGGTGTTCCTGGCGGTTAGAGAGAACCTGTTGCCAGGAACAGGCTTTGGCCGAGTGTCTGCGACAGACAGAGACGCAGGACTGAACGCTCGTCTCACCTACAGGCTGCTGCACACCGACAGACACTTCCAGATCAATTCACAAACAGGTAAAGATAAACTCTGTTACCAGGATTGAAATGCAACAATATTATATTTAAAGCTAAAATGCAGCATTTCCACATTCAAATATTAAAACAAAATGAATAAGCCTATGTTATACATTTAGTTCACTTGTATATCATCATTTACTATATAACAGATGTTTCAGCAATGTTAAAATTTGGTGAAAATGGTGTCATGTCACCTGTAATAACATTAAAGCATAACAGAATCTGATAACCTTTGACAAATTACTTTGTCTCAAAACATAATTCACTCTCATGGTCCCATGTTACTCAACAGTGTCAACTGCAAATTACTTAGTTCTTACCAAAATATACAAAAAACAAAACCTTAGATTTATCTTGTTTTAAGTGTTAATTTCTTTTAATAAGTGTTCATACAATTGTAGACATGCTTATTTCTAGATTTAACAATCAAGAAATCTTGTCAAGTGAAAATATCTTGCTGCATGGACAGATATTTCACTTGTTTTGAGTACATTTTTCATCGGATTTAGTGTTTTTATCTTGTTTTTAGATACCCCCTTATTGCAGTGTAGTAAGTCTTACATTAAAAACACATTTGTGATAATTGTGTTTTCTATCTTTTAGAGCTCCCATAAACAAACGTGTCAGCAATATATGTAGAAGATGCTTCTTAATAAGCTGCACTAATAGCTGCATGATTTCCCTTGACAAATTATTGTTTGTATATTACAGTTACATGGTAATTACATCCTGGCCATTGCAGTTATCACAAGCTAAGGCCGTTACATCTGGTCGTGCTCCTCTTTTTGTTTAGGTGAGATCAGCACTCGTCTTGCCTTGGACAGAGAGCAGCAGTCAAGCTATCAGCTCGTTGTTGTCATACAGGATGGAGGCACGCCCCCTCGCAGTGCGACTGGCACCGCTCACATCACTGTGCTTGATGAAAATGACCACGCCCCTACTTTTACTCACGCCAGACCAGACAGGGAGCTGCTTTTACAGGTAATAAAAGAATGAAGGAATATTAGATACCCCTGTAAAAGTTCAAATGAAATGCATGTGTGAAAGGAGGTGAGGAGCCAGAATCTTTCCATATATATTCTGCAAGTAGATGTGCCCACTAGTTTGTTTTTGTCACTTTCTTACAAAGTATTTTTTTTTTTTACTAGCTTATATCAGTGTAAACAGACTGAAAAAACATGGGATAATTATAATGACAACTTGATACTAGACCAGACTTGGGAAAAAAACATTGTAAAAAAGAGCAGGTGAAATAATATAATGAATATAATAAACAAAACATTAAATGAGAGTGATTATTCCTTTGGCTGTGAGTCGATGATCACTGGCATAGAAATTGAAAAAGGATTTCATGACCCCAGCAGTGATTCTTTTGGTAGACTTTAATTTTACAGTGAATATTTTCCAATAATTCATATTGCTAAAGCTATTTTTGAAGATTCACTGTTTCCTTCGTTATTATAAAGTATTATAAGCTACAGTACTGTGCAAAAAAATAGAAGTGCAATGCTATTCCTTTTCATTGTAGGTAATGGAGGGGCTACCATCAGGAACAGTCATAGAGACTTTAACAGCTAAAGACCCAGACGAGGGAGAGAATGGCACAATCTTCTACTCCTTATCAGGTAATCTCTACAAATCAGTCTACATCTGTAATTTAGTGTTTCATCATCTCGCTTTATATAATTCCTAAGGTGATGTTGATACATTTGTCATGGTCTTTAGGTGCCAGAGCAGAGCGCTTTTCTCTGAACCCGACCAGCGGTGAGTTGAGAACCGCCTCGCCTCTGAGATGGGCAGAGCGGGCTGAGTACACTTTTACCCTGACGGCTGCAGACCACGGCACACCAGGTCTGAGCTCCACCTGCCAGCTGCGGATCCAGGTAAACAGGATGTGTAAATTCTGTCTGTGTCATATATCAACACGTACATGCTCTAATTCAAGTCATGCTACTGTCATTCATTTTAGCAAAACATGCTACATACAGACACAGTCTTCTTATTTATATTTTTATTGCATTAGGTAATTGGATGCAAAAGCCATTCTGGTTACAAACATTAAAGTACTTCAACTACCATTACCTCAGTCCATTTGCATTCCTTGCTGCGAGTAATTTCCTCAAACTGTGCACACAGTGAGCAGTATAACTGTCAGAGGAATTGGAAAAGGAGGTAAAAAAAAAAAAAAAGAAGTAGAGAAACTAAATCTGTGCCTGTACAAACAAAAGCATCAACCCAATCTAGTGTGTGTTTCCTGCTCCAGAGGTTAGTGGGGTAACCAAAACCCAAGGTGAGAAACCCTGAGCTGCAGGAGGGAGCTGGTCTGGACTGAGTTATTTTTCAGGACCTTCTGCACGAGGGTTAACCCTGCATATCAACGTACAATATCAGGAATCAGAAAAAAGTAGAGTGAAAAAAAAAAAAGGTCCAGCTGAGGTCTTTAGTCAGAGGAGGGTGGTGGTTTGCTTTGACTGTGGAGCTCAGTGTTTTTATGTGATGTGATTTTAGAAAGGAAAAGGATGCTAATTACAACGGGTGTGCTTGCCTTAGATTTTGCCTGCACCCTGCTTGTGCAACACTGAGATTAGACAGAGGGGAAACAGGCACCTTGGAATCAAATACTCCCAGATGCGATTTGATGAGAGCCAGCTGCATCAAATCACATAAAGAGAAAGGGAATACACTACAATACGGTAGCAAGCTGTAATACATACATGCACGTAGACGCACGCAATGTAACGGCACAGTCAAGCACATTCATGAGGTAACATTTCACTGTAATGATTTTGAGATAACATTTCACATAGCTGTGTTTAAAATTGGACACAGGGGATACCATTGTACACCACATGTTAGCTGGTTTGAAAAGGAGATAAATAATCAGTAATCAGAATACAAATGGGTCCGTCGTTTCAGGCGAATATGTTGACAGTTGTTAATATAAGTACAATTTTGTGACATACTTGGTTTTATTATTCAAGGCCGAACAGCAGCGGGTGTCTAAACAACTAGCCCAATGATCAGTGGGTGTGTGTTTTATGGGAGTCATTGACCCCTCGGTTTATGGCTGTGTGTATTTCAGCTGAACATACTGTACATTAAATACATCCTCTCTGTAATGGTGCTCTGTGCACTATCGAGTCAGGGGGTGAAGCTATATATAAAATATGCTCATTACCTTAATAACTTCCTTCTTTTACATGAGTTATAGTCGCTCTTCATGTTCTATAAAGCCAGCAGGAACATGGAGCTAATTGTAACATATCTTTGTGACAGAACGTAAGAGATGGGGTGGCTATGGATTCGGCGATGATGAAACCAGAGCTTGTTAAAATCTGCTTGTGCGTGCTGTCTTCAGCGCTTTTTGATCTGTCTTAGAACAATATCAAACGAGGCCGTTGCTTAGAGTGGTGATAGCTCCGTTGCGTGCATTCGTTTCCCATCCGACCTGACTGCAGCATGTGGAGGTTGCACTTATTGCTCTATGTTACATGAACTGGAATATTTACAGTTTTCCTTTCCATCACACCCATCATTATTTTGTCAGAGGTCACAAACCCTGACTCTCATCTTGAAGCCAGACTGCTGCAGTGTCAAGATATTTACTGGAAGGGATGTACATAATGGCTTCATGCACAATGAGAATGCCTCTAAGGGTTCTTATAGTAATAACAACAAAACAGAAACAGACTACAGCCAAGGCTATGTTTAGGGATGGGCTGGGGTGAGAGACATATAGCTGCATTGTCTGCAGAACACCAAAGGAAATCAGATCCAGTAACATACAGTACAGAGCTGAATTCTGCTGTGAGATGTTCCAAAATGTGTTCACTGTGTGTTTGTTATTGATTGACTGATTTTTATGGCTTATTTTTTTTCTGAGTCATCCTAATGCACTTAAATTTGGGTATCTATTTCAGTAATCATGGAGACCAACAGTGTTTAGAATTGATTAAAAATAAAAAAAATGGACAGATACGACTTGTAATGCTATGAATGAAGTATGAATTAGTAGTCCCAAATCAGTAGCACAACACATTAACACATTTTTAATTTATTTATTTTATCAGATATTGCATAAAAACAAGTAAATTCTGAATGTCAGGAACGATAATCAGCCTCTTGATCAGGACTTGATTAATGCTAATACCTGAAATAATTCTAAGATTTTAAAAAGACTACTTATCCTACTAATTTTTTTTCTTTCCGTCAGGTTCTCAGCTCATCCAGGTCAAATCCTAAACCCAACATGCTTTCCATGACACTAAACACTGTTGAAGGCGCAGCTCCAGGATCCGTCATTGGCTCAGTTCGCCCACACGATCAGCATGACTCTGCTTTACTGGATGGCCAGGTGACCTATCTGGTGGTTGGGGGGACAGACCGCGACGGGACCTTTATGGTGGATCGTTTAAAGGGCGACGTGTACCTGGTGCGTGAGCTGGACTATGAGAAGGGATCCAGGTACACCCTGCAAATCGAAGTGTCCGACTTCTCCCAGGCATTTCCCAGCAGTCACCTGGTGCAGCTGGATATCAACGTGCAGGACAACAATGACCATGCACCACAGTTCACAGAGGACCCCGTTACCATAGTGATCCAAGAGAACATAGAGCCAGGGGCTTCTGTGTACACCTTCCAGGCAGTGGATCAGGTCTGCATTTGCCCTGTACTCATGTATTTATAATGAGACTATGTGGATTACAGTCATGTTTTTGTTTTTGTTTGTATTAGTCTTTCATTTTGTCTGCTTGCTGTAAGTTTTAGGTATTATTATGATATCATTGATTTATAGAAGTTGAAAAGTGGTTTGTAACATTTACATTTATATTTATTGTGTAATCTGCATTAGAAGTCAATGAGGTTTACAACACAACCAAAACTGTTTCAATGAAGCGTGATTTATTATTAATTATGATCATTTTCTTATTAAATAACAGTTTTTAATGAGTGTCATGTCAAACTTCGCATTAGAAAGTAAAAAAAAAATATTGTGTAAATCACAATTTCTAGGTGACAGAGAAAATGAAAATGACGACATTACCCGCTGTTCTCTTTTGTTTGGTTTGTGTGGCATTTTTCATAGTTTTCATAAAGTTTTATGTTTTTTAAACTGTTACTGCTACTCCGTAAAACTCCATTTGTTCATTTTTGTTTAGTCCAAAACATGGTTGAAGGCTCCTTTTTGTAAATGTATCTTGAGTTGTTTGCTCACACTAGTATTTCATGTGTTTTCCTTTCTCATTAGCAGTTGAATGTATGTGTTTTCCTCTTTACAGGATGGCAGTGGGCCCAACAGTGATGTTCGTTACTCCATTGAACACTACTGGCCCAACACTGCAGACCTGCTGACCCTTGACCCCGTTACTGGAGTCCTGACTCTGGGACAGAAGTTGGATCGTGAGACGACGCCCTCGCTCTATCTTGTGGTTCGAGCCACAGACCAGGCCGTGGATCCTTCGAAGCGGCTTTGGGGTTCAGTCACGGCTCGGGTGTTTGTGACAGATGAAAATGATAACGCTCCAGTTTTTAGCTCTCCATCTGCTGTCAGCGTTATGGAGGATCAGCCTGTTGGGTGAGTGGCGTGTCTTTATGTTTGTTTTGCTTGTGTTTAGAACCTTATTACAAAGTAAAAGCACCTTATCACTGACTTGTTTCATAAGCATGTAGAGGGAGTCGCCTGTATGGAAATCAAGTCCATTTGATTGGTGAAAGCTTTAATATAAGCCTGTCCTGTCTGTGATAATCCAACATTGTCTTTCTTTCGCCTGCATTGACAGCTTTGTGATATTGTACGTGATGGCTCGAGATGACGACGAGGGAGAAAATGGACGTGTGTCGTACAGAATTCAAACAGGCAACAGCGCTGGTCGTTTCAGTCTCAACCCCAACACCGGTGAGCTATTTTTAGGATGTGAGACAAAATCTAAAAATATCATAATGTAACAATAATAAAACACACTCTGTGGAGACTGGGGATTTCCCATAAATATCCAATTTACACTCCATCAGCGGCCTGGTTAGAGTTAAAGTCACCACATAATTTCTCTAGTTTACAATTCTGCTTTGAGTGATTTAACACAAGCTGGGACGTTCAGTGCTGTATGTGTGATTTTTCTGTGGAGCTTTGTGATTGATAGATAATCAGCTTCCCACCCATGTAAGCCCACTGAATGAACAAAACTTTCCAGGAGACTGTAATTATCCACTGAAGTGCTACGTCTACAGGGTCTCAACTGCTAAAACACTCATAACCTTCTTTAATAGATGATCTTTCAATGCCTCAGAGCAATATTTCACTTGAATAATGCTTTGGTGTTTTTTCTCTTGACGGATTTGTTCATGGGAACCAGTCTTTATTTGGGCGCGGGTTGTGGAGGGGCTTTGATATCTTATATATATGTATGTGTAATCTCTTCATCACAGGGGCTGGGTGGCTGCGTGGTGTAGGCGTGCTGGGCTCTGGCTGAGATGGGATTAGGAACCTTAAGACAGACAGTTAATGCAGCTTCCAGATGGAAGAAAGTCTTTACTTCATTACTGTCAAGTGCCGGGTGCATTAGCAGGGTTTCATTTCATTTCTGGTTTGTTTCTCAAGCTGCAGTGTTAAGCTTTTGGTTAATAATAGCTGTAATGGCAGATTAGCATACTGCTAAGACATTTACCAAACCACCCCACTGATGTAGGGGGTATCATTAGCCTGATGACTGTTTGTAAATTATATGTCTTCTCTGCCAATATGAACTTTCTATTACACATAACTGCAGCTTTGAGAATTTTATTGACCACTTTAAAGCATTTTATTCCATCTCTTGTGGCCTCAGAAGTAAATAAAACATTTTACACATGATTTTGGAAGACAGAGTTCTAATACTTCACTCGAGGTTCTGCAATTTAATGTAAAATATAACGCTCAGATCCTACGGTTCCAGCATTACATTCACATGGACAGAGTACTGTAACAGCAAGACTAAACTGGCTGCACAGGAAGATAAAACATAAATGTGTTGCATCTGTCTGCATTTTGGCTGGAATAAGCTTAGCCTTGAAGAAACATCAAAGCTTCACAGAAGTCTCCACACGATGTATGTGTTTGGCATGCTCAGACATTTATAAACTACACTTGTCTCTTGTGAACTGTTCTAGACTAACTTGCTGGGAACTGTACACACATTCACATTTCTTGTTCCCAATCACTTTGGCTGACCCTACGTGTAGTCGAGGTGATGACAGGGGTGTGGGGTGTACACATAAAAGGTAGGCGAGTAACTGAAACCAGAGTCAGAGAAGTGGCGGTCTGATTTCTCTATCTGAACCAACTTAATTTACATAAATCACACATGTAAATGAAGAATAATGCCTTACAGATTTAGAGACTATCCTACACTATTGTCGTGTGAAAAAACAAAATAAAACAATAATCTAATTTTAGCAGTGGTTATACATTGATTTGAATAGTTTGCATTTAGTGTGTGTGTGTAGCATGGATTATGTTTGTGTGTGCTAATATGTGCTTTGCATTAATTATATAAATTGTAAATTGCAGTAAATGTTATACAGGTCTCTCTTAAAGGCATTTGGCATGAAATAAGACAAGGCTTTCGGTGGAAACTCCCGTAAAATAAAGCTGTAATGGTTTTGCTTAACTAGTCCACTAGGCATATCAAAATTACCTCTCACAGGAACACAAAATTACAGTTGGACACAAACCACACCTTCACAAACATCTCAAGGTCCAACAGTTTAGATAAAAATGTAGGTTTTTATATCATAGAAATTCAGGAGAGATTTATCCTTTAAAGCTCTCATTTGTTCTTCATTATTCCTTTTCCAGGTTCTCTCTCTATCCTTAAAGCCCTGGATCGAGAGGAGCATGAAGTCTTCAATCTGACAATTATAGCAGAGGATCATGGGATACCTCAGCTTTCCACCTCTCAGGTGTTGTGTGTCCAGGTGATCGATGTAAATGATGAAGCTCCAGTTTTCCAGCGACCAGAGTTTGAGACCCAGGTGATGGAAAACCAAGGACCAGGAACCACCGTGGTGATCGTCACCGCCACCGACCGAGACCAAGGTCATATTAACATCTAAACTCAGAATTTTTTTTGAAATTACTACATGTAATGAGTCATGACCAAATCAATGAGAAATCCAGAGGAGAGGCTCCAAAAACAGAACAAAACAAAAAATCCTGTAAAAGATCAATGAAGATGAAAGCATTATAAGAGATGTGCATGATGGTAAAAACGTAAAAGACAAAACAAGGCAAAAATTGCATAACATGAGGAAAATGTAAAAGATGTAACACGATGGAAGCACAATAAGAAACATGAAAAATAAAAAAGACAAGACAAAAAATAACATGAGAAGAAGAAAACAGTGTAAGAAATGAAAAGACTTTAAGTTGTTTGAGGCACAAAACTCATCATTTGGGTCAGAAAATATGGGAACCACTGCAGAGATTCCAAAAAGAATTAGATTTTATTGTTTGTAAAGTTTCCAAATTTTTTATGAAAACAGAGATTCTCCATGCATTCTCCATAATTTCACAAAATATTAAATTTGTCACGGAAATTTATCACAGGCACACGGTTTTAACTTTTAGAAGGTAAGAAAATAAGATGATTGTTTGTAGGGCAAAGATTTAAGGAAATGCATCCAAAGAAGAAGAGAGGTTCCAATAATCAATGCAGCAAGAGAATAAAGAACATCTTTGTGGTGTGCACAGACAGGTCTCTTAGTAAGGACGGGAATCTAAATCATAAAGAGACATAAATGGGAAACTAAGTCATTTGAAAACATACCGGAGGCTCAGCTGTTAATGAAATATGCAGTGGTTAACAGCACCCAGGGCCTTGTATGTGTGAAGTCTCATTAGGACTGTCAAGAAGCACTGCAGTCATGAATTAATATTCCTGCTTTATTATATTTAACGTATCCTTCCTGTTCAATGTAGGATCTAATGGCCAGGTGACGTATGGAGGAGTAACAGAGGAGGGCTTTGTTATCAACCCTGTTACAGGAGTCATCACCACCACCAGGGAACTAGACAAAGAGCAGCAAGATCACTACATACTCACAGGTAACATGATGTTCAGCCTGATATACATTTTAATTTAATCATGAATGAATCCGTTAGGTGGACCTTTTGCCTGTCGGTAATGTTGGATATCCTCCAGAGGATTAAACTGTTCAGAAAATCAATGAACAGATAAATGAATCAGTTACAGTTACCGAAGAACTAAATCTAAGATGGAGCTACAAGTCAAAAAATTGGTGATTATAAAGGGTTTAGATCCAAACTTATGCTAGTACTCTTTAAACGCCAAAAGCTATTTTTGTGGTGTCTTCCAAACATTTTTTTCTCTGTATTTAACCTTTCCTAAGTCATTTATCACCATTTATTGTAATGCTATCCTCTGCATTTTGCATTTTTCAGTGAAAATGACATCTTTTCCTATATTTAATTTGCTGATTGTGTAGATCTTCATGAAATCTGAAAAAAAAAATGTGACTTTTTCAGCAAATTATATCATTAACTGTGCATAAAAACAAGCTTCTACCATCACTGACATTTGTCGAACTACATGGGTTTTATTGGTGCGCCAATGTTGCAGAAAATGACAGCATTTCCAAATTCACTACGGAGCCTCTGAACGTCCAAATAAGACACATCTGATGACGCTTAAAAGCTGAGAAACTGCGTTTTACCTGAATTAGTTAAATGTATTGATAGGGTTAGTGGTTCACAAGTTATTAAACATTTTAGATCAGTCTTTTTGATCGCCAGCAGCTGTTTAGGATTAAGCTAAAAAGTTAAATGTGGACTATAGCAGTGACCACACCAAGAGGGTGGACCTGGCTCAACAGTAATTTCCATCTAAAATTAGGGCTAAAAGTTTGACATTGATCAGTGTTGAGTACTGGCTGCTTAAAATTTATGTTTCTAAGACTTTCAAACTCCAAACATTTGTCAGAATCATTATTATTAAATTATCACATTTCTTACAGGATATCCAATAATCTCAAACCTTTCATACCTTAACATGAATCTTCACACCACTGATCATTATCGTCAACTTGACATTTTATTTATTTTCCATTTCTCGCCAGTGTATGCCAGAGATGGAGGACTGCCCTCTAACTTTGCTAAGGCAG
The DNA here is from genome assembly GCA_037367295.1 of Apogon hyalosoma. NCBI lineage: Eukaryota > Metazoa > Chordata > Actinopteri > Kurtiformes > Apogonidae > Apogon > Apogon hyalosoma. The sequence continues at coordinate 10,265,907 of JAPQRP010000008.1, forward strand.
TAGTTCGTGTGGAGGTGCAGGATGTAAACGATAACACTCCCGTCTTTGCAAAACCATGGTACGGGCTGGAGGTGCCCGAGAACCAGGCTCCTGTAGAACTTTGTTTTCTCAAGGCCACAGACCCTGACTCAGGTCCTAACGGAGAGCTTGAGTACAGGATCACTGGTAAGAAACATGTCATGTGTCTGATTCAATCCTGACATTGTTCTGTATTATTTCAAAAGTAGTACATTCCTTCTGTCTCTCTAGAGCACATTCAGACTTTGACTTAAGTGTGGAGTTGGCACAGATGTTCTCCTTTTCTTGCTTCTTTCAGCACTCATTTCACAGAAAAGTCTTGTAATTTTTTTGTGCTCCATCGACTGTTTTCTCTCCAGCTGGGGATCCAGATGGAGATTTCAGCCTCCACGCCAACACAGGAGCGCTGTCCACTTCGCGTGCTCTAGACAGAGAGACGAGGGATGAATATACTCTGGAGGTTGTGGCCACAGATAAAGGCAGCCCTGCTCTCAGCGCTACAGTCACGGTGGAAGTCCGAGTGCTGGATGTGAATGACAACAGCCCCGTCTTTAGCCGCAGTAGCTACTCAGTCGACGTGTCAGAAGATGCAGCAGAGGGCACACAAGTTTTGGAGGTATCATTTATTAACATCAAAACATCTTTCACAAATTCACACCTTTACTGAATGACTTTACTGTACCTCCACCTAATAATAATATGATGTATTATATGCTAATATTTTACTAACCTTTACTACAAAAGTCATATTGATATCACTGATAGAGTCATAATCACTTCTTTGGGTGTTTCTAGGTCAAAGCCGTTGATAAGGATGAAGGTCTGAATGGGAAAGTCCTGTATTTCCTCAGCCGAGATGCACACGGGGCGTTTACTATCGATGAAAACACTGGGCGTGTCACCACATCAGCTCCTCTGGACCGAGAGAAAATAGCCTCATACACTTTCCAGGTGTTTGCTGTTGACCTTTCACCTGCTGCACCAAGGAACACCTCTGTTCAGGTAAAAAAGAGATCAGATGTTGAAAAACACTTTCATGCATATGCTTACATTATAACTTTTGAGTATTTTTACAATTCATGTAATAGATTTTGCTCTCACTTTCTGACCCCTAAGCTGTAACATTTCCATTTCCTGTTGGTTTTTTTTTTTGTTTTTTTTGACACTGCACTAGCAGATTTTTCAAATGATGTTCCATATCCAGAAAAATCTGCAGTTGTATTCAATGTAAGGACCATTTCAATTATTGGCTGATTAATGTGATCTTATCTCCTTTACTGACATTAACCTTAACTTATAAACATATCTCTTTCTTTAAAATGAAAGGATGCAACTTGAACATCACTACATGTAATTGGAATACATTTTGATACGTCTCATCTGTAAACCTAATTTCTACTTGATTAATGTAGATTTTCATTGCCAGTGGTGGTGAAACACACTACTATGACTACTATACTTACTACAAGGTCTTGTATTATAAGTTGAGAGTCCCTCAGAGGCATCAAATATGTACAGAATATTTAAAAAGTGTCATACAGGTATGAATAAACTTGTTTTATTCTCTTTTTCCAGGTGGTAGTCACCATCCTAGATGTCAACGACAACACTCCCTTCTTCATCCAGGATCCGCTGATCATCGAAGTGTCCACCAGGCGTTCCCAGCGTGTTCTGGCTACCATGAAGGCTGAAGATAAGGACTTTGGAGCCAATGGTTCTGTATTTTACCGATTTGCCGCACCAGTCAAAGGTTTCAGCATCAACTCTCTGACCGGGGAGATTCAGGCCACGGAGCCACTAACTGAGCTGACCCAGGCTCAGAGGACCCTGATTGTGGAGGCCATGGACCAGGGAAGCCCAGCTCAGTCGGCCCAGGGCGTGGTGGTGATCTTTGTAAAGGAGGTGGAGTATAATGGCATCCGCTTCTCAAGGAATGCCAGAGACGTCAGCATACAGGAGAACGCTGCGAAAGGTTTGACATTAATATAATGTAATCATAAAATAAAACAAGTGTACCATTTGTGTGTATATCTGCATTTCATTCACTTTATCCACTTTACTCTCAATATTTAGGCACTGCTGTGGCTCAGGCTCAGGCTCAACACCCAGATGGCACACATAAGGGTATCAGCTACAGCCTCTTCAGCGGGAACAGAAGACAGGCCTTCAGTATCAGCTCTTCAACAGGTGAAACTCATACTGTTTTTTTCTAAATGTTTCCATGTTATATTCCTAGTTCAGATTTGTCATTTGTGTAAATGTTCATGTGTATCCTACAGGTGAAATCTCGGTACAGAGCTCTAAGGGACTGGACTTCGAAGACACACCCAGACTCCGTCTAGTCGTGAAGGCTGAAACTATGGCCTCCACATCTTTCATGGCTATAAACTTAATCCTGCAGGACGTCAATGACAACCTTCCTCGTTTCCAGCTCCAGAATTATGTGGCCTACATGAGAGAAGCACAGGGATATGAAACACCTATTATTCAGGTGCATCCAAATGCTTAACCTGAGCTGTGTATGATAAAAACACAGTTGTTTCCTTACCTGGACACTAAAGTAAATTATTTGTCTTTATTTCCTTCTTTACATATTCATTTAGGTGGTGGCTGAGGATGTGGATCAGGGCCAGAATGGTCAGGTGACCTACTCCATCCAGTCATCGGGTATGAGCGGTCTGTTCAAGATCGACCCGATGACAGGAAGCATCACCACAGCAGCCATCATGGACCGAGAGATCTTTACCCAGACCAAGTGAGAACAGATCTGTGACTGCTTAATCCCAACCCTGAATAGATATATACTGTACAGAGT
>JAPQRP010000008.1:10268839-10300455 GCA_037367295.1 Apogon hyalosoma
ATGAAAAACATGACCTTTGCAGTGTATATTTACATCCAGGAGAGCATGTCCTGGAGAAAAAAGTAGTTATAGCACATCATGAATCATATTCAGTCAGCTGGTTTACGTTTATATAGCTGGTGAGGAGGCTGACATAACCAGCTGAAGACAGAAGTCAGTCATACCTCCATACCAGATGGACCAGGCAGCAGACCTACTTTTTCACTTTAGCTTTTTGAGTGTTGATGAGATGGAAAAAGTTGGAAAAATAATGTGAAGCAGCAAGAAAGTATAACGTATATAAGCATCTTATCGTTATAAAAACTGCAGATGCAATGAAAAGAACTTAACAGGATGTTATTGTTAGAGGATAAATATTAATTTTTTACTTTCCTACAGACTGGTGGTTACAGCAACTGACCGAGGAAGTCCACGACTGGCTGGTTCGGCTACGTTAACAGTGATTATTGTGGACCAGAATGACAACAGTCCTACTATTCCCGTGCCTCAGGAAATTCGCATTCCAGAAAGTAAGAGACTGATTTTATTTCATACTTTTGTTTGTTCTTGCTGGCAATGTGCTTGTAAAAAAATTAATAGAACATTCATATTCACTAAATGCAGCTAACATGGTGTTTTCTTTCCATTAGATACGTTGATTGGCACAGAGATTACTTTGGTGACGGGTAATGATGTCGACTCCAGTCCTGCTCTGTCCTACTCTTTGCATCTGGACCCGACAGCCTTAGGGAAGTTTGGGATCCATCGCTTCAGTGGAGGTGTGGCCCTCACTGCCCCGCTGGACTTTGAAGAGAAGACCTGGTACACTCTGACTGTCAGAGCCACTGACAGCCAGCACCAGACCGAGGCCAACATTACAATCCTGGTGGAGGATATAAACGATAATGTGCCTACATTTACCCATGATCTCTATCAGGTAAGTTAAATCCAGAAGATGATGATGTTTTTGATTTTATACTTTATAAAGTTTGAGGGGTCACTACTAAAAATAGATTCCCAGTGAGTTAAACTAGAGATGTCAACTAGAGAACTGAATATCTTCATCAAAAGACTGTTTCATAAATAAGGAAAAAAGCTTCACATATACTCTATAAAAACCACACACATACATTCCACCATGCTCTCAGTGATGGTGATAAAATTTAACTGCCTAATATTGACTGGGGATACAGACTGGGAGAGGTTGCAGATATGAGCCCATATAATATTTATTGCCGTTTCTCATGAAATAAGTTCAGCTTAAGCTCAGGACAAAAAAAGTGGTAATACAATATAAAATGTGCTGTTCCCTCTGTGTGTTTCATGCCAGTTGACCTCCAAATAATCAGTCTGGGGATTTTCATTTTGGAAGTGTGTGCCTTGTTTGGATCTAATGCTTCAATACTCAAGTGTTATTAATATTTATTTATATATTTGCTCACTAGGTGACTCTGCCTGAGCACACACCACCTGGAAGTGCAGTTATCACAGTAACAGCAACTGACAGGGACTCTGGAGAGAATGGAAAGATCACCTACAGTGTCATGTCATCCACCCAGGAGGGCTTCTACATTGACCCCAACAATGGTACACAGTCCTCCCTCCTGACTCATTTTTCCATTTTACATCAAATGTGTTGTTGTTACTGTACATCAAAAATGTTTTCAGTGTAAGAACAATCCCAGTAAAATCCTGTACTCCTTGTCCAGGAACACTGTTCATTACTCAGAGAGCTGAATTCGACCCTGAACGTCCATCCGTCAATATTGTCATTGAAGCTCGTGATGGAGGCTCACCTCCACTCTCCTCCCTTACCACCATCCAGGTCCAAATCTCTGATGTCAATGATAATGCTCCTTTGTTCCACCAATCAGAGTACAGGTTTGTCTAAAATTATTTAAATTCTAGGTGTATAAAGATGCAACATAGAAAACTGTCTCCTACAAGTAAAATGCCCTTCTCTCTGCAGGGCTACAGTTTCTGAGGACAGCATCCCAGGGTCCACAATTCTGACTTTTGAGGCGTTTGACAGTGACCTCTCTAGAGAAAACTGTGGCTTTGACTTCGCTATTGCTAATGGCAATGAAGGAAATGCCTTCCAGATTGAAAGCAGTGTGCGGTTCCTAGAGGGACGGGGCTTTCAGACTGTAGGGACCCTGCTGTTGGCTGAGGGTCTTGATTTTGAAACCAAACCACTTTATAACCTCACTGTGGTGGTGTCAGACCGCGGCGTCCCCCAGAGGAGCTCTAGTGTTGCTGCGGTGATAGCCATTGGTGATGTGAATGATAACCCACCAGTGTTCAGCAGAGCAGAGTACACTGTGTCGCTGAGTGAGGGAGCTGCTGCCGGGACTGAGATCATACGACTGACTGCCACAGGTGGGCAAAAGTACATTTTATTTTATTGTGTTTAAAAAAAAAACCTACATTCCAAACCTTCCCCAAGAAAAAGTAAAGAAGAATGAACATCACTAAAATTAAGATGGATAGATGGAATGGAGTTAAAAGGTTAATATTTACCTCTGAGATGTGGAGCACAAGTATAAAGTAGCAGAAAATGGAAACACTCAAGTAGAGTACAAGTATTTCCAATTGGTAGTTCAACACTTTAGTTAAAGGTCCTAGTTATTTTCCACATCTGCTTTCACTTTCTCTGTGACCTGTATTAATTGTACTGCTATTGTCTTCTTTCCAGACCCAGACTCAACTCCCAACGCTCAGGTCCAGTACACCATCAGCTCTGGCGATGAGGTAAACTTGTTTGCTGTGGACCAATGGACAGGAGCCCTGCGGCTTCAGCGAGCACTCGACCGTGAACACCAGTCGACGCATATTGTCATTGTCCAGGCCACAGATGGACAGGGTCACTTTGCACTAGCTCCAGTCACTGTTGACGTCAAAGATGTGAATGACAATCATCCGTACTTCCCTGTGGAAGTCCTGACAGCGAGTATCAGAGAAAACCAACCAGCAAACTCAGCAGTGACTGTTCTCCATGCCATTGACCACGACACAGGAGTGTTTGGCCAGTTGAAGTACTACATGATAGAGCGCTCCAGTGGGGGAAAAGACAGCTTCACCGTGGACCAGAACTCAGGAGAAATCAGAAGCAAATTGTCCTTTGATTTCGAGAAGGTCAATTCCTTTAACTTCGTAGCAGTGGCAGTCGATTCAGGCAACCACTCAGCCACTGTGACTGTGCAGGTGTTTGTCACAGGTGAGGATGAGTATGACCCACTCTTCACAGCTTCTGATTTCTCCTTTGAAGTCCCAGAGGGAGCCAAGAAGGGCCAGAGCATTGGTCACGTTCAGGCTAATGATGAAGACGGTGGAGTGGATGGTATTGTTCTCTTTTCTCTTCCTACCCCCTCCCCTTACTTTGATGTGAATAAAACCACTGGAGTTATTTTCCTTAAACTGGATGGTTCAGGCAGCAGCAGTGGCAGTGGTTCTGGTCGAGGTAAACGGGAAGCCAGGCTGATGACCCTAGACGTGAAAGCTCACAGTCCATTGGATACCTCTCGCACTGCCACAGCCCAGATTTCCATCGATGTCACAAACACTAACTTTGGCCTGGCCCCTGATGTCAACATCCTGCTGATCAGCATCATTGCTGTGTCCCTTGGTTTCATCATACTGCTTGTAGTCATGGCTGTAGTGGTGTTCCTGGTTAAGTCACGCAGGAGAAAGAAGGACCAGGATACAGGAAACAGAAATGTTGCTTCAGGTACCGCCTTGCAGAAATTAGATGAGTGCAACTCAGGACCAGGAGAGAGGATCTATCATCAGACACTGCCAGGCTATGCTGCAGATCAGGGTGGGGCAGGTGGGGGTCCTTACACCAGGGGAGGCTCTCTGGATCCCTCTCACTCCAGTGGCAGAGGTTCAGCTGAGGCAGCAGAGGATGATGAAATCAGGATGATTAATGAGTACCCACGCGTCGCCTCCATCACCTCATCCATGCAGGAGCACATCTCAGCTAGAGGACCTGATTCTGGGATTCAGCAGGATGCTGATCAGCTGTCTGATATCTCCTGCGAGCCTGTAGCTTTGGAGGGCAGCACCTGGTTTAAAGGAAAGAAACTGGGAGGCAGCCTCAGTGGGACCCTGCTCTCTGGCCAGCTCCCAGTCTATAGAGATGAGGGAGGTGGGTACCTCGGCGTTGGACGTGGCCTCAACATTTCCCTCCCCAAGGATTACGCCTTCCCAGAGGATGGTAAACCTTCAGTGGATGGTTCCCTCACTGCTATTGTTGCCAGTGATGAGGAGCTTCGTGGAAGTTATAACTGGGATTACCTTCTCAACTGGTGCCCTCAGTTCCAACCTCTAGCAAACGTCTTCACAGAGATCGCCAGGCTGAAAGATGAAACAGCTCAGCAGACACAGAATCCTCGGCAGCCTTTCCAGCCCAAGCCCAAAATAGATCCCAAACCTAGAATTGACCCTCCACCACTTATCACATCAGTGGCCCACCCAGGAGCCATGTCTGTACCCCCAAAAGTCCCTGTGATTGGGCGGACATTCCCCCATTTAGCTTCACTTCGCAGGTCCCCAATCAGTCATGAGGGTTCTATTTCATCAGCAGCCATGTCCCCCAGCTTTTCCCCCTCTCTTTCTCCGCTGGCAGCTCGATCTCCAGCTGTTTCCCCCTTTGGTGTCAACCAAGGGCCCTCAGCATCTATGATCAGCACCAGGGAACCTTCACTGGACCAGAGTCCTGACCATGAGATGAGAATATGATGGTGAATTCAGGAACATATTTAAGAAAAAGAACTTGTAAACAGACACCATGAGAATAAGACAGACTGTCCTTTTGACTGTTTTTTTTTTTGTTTGTTTGTTTGTTTGTTTGGTTGGTTGGTTGGTTGTTTTTTTTTTACAAAACAATAGAATGTAAGTGGAGGTTATACTGTCTTTCTCAGAAATCTATACTTTTTAGAGAGACTGGAGGTTTCACTATTGTCCATATAGTGACATTGGTTCCAAGTGCCGAACTACATTTTGCCCACCAATGGGTTTCCAAATTTCCAGGATTTCCTGATGTGGGTTTTGGACAATAAACCTACATAAAGAAATACTTTTACCTTCTTTGGTAAAATATGGACATTTGTTAAAAGTATTTTCCTTTGAATCATCAGTGTTGACACACAAACGTGGAACATGTGCTTGGGTTGACAGGACCAGCCCACCCCTTCATGTCCGCAGTGACGCAGGTCTCTAGGAACTGAACAGGGTCAATATGGAAATGCACACTTTCCATGCCCTGCAGTCAGAGATCCCTTAGCTTGTAGATAGTGTAGTTTTCATGTTACCTCACTGGCTGGCCAGAGAATTCAGGACCTTGTTCCTCTCTTTGTGTCTGTGGACATTTTTACACATCAGTATTAAACTCATCTTGTGGCTGCTTTTAAAATGGCCTCTGGACATATGTATGATTCCTATGAACAGAGAAAAAAATGTGTGTTCACGAAAAGAAAACAAGTTGCCAAGCATCTGACAGTTGAACAACAACTGAGATTACTGCGGTCCTACCTTTTCTGATGACATTTCTTTTGATTTGATTTTTTATTTTTTATATATTTTTATATGGAATTATGATTTCAGACACATCATTATTTCACGTGGAGAGGTTATCATTTTTGTGTATTTGCATATATGTATATGTGTATGTATGCAGGTTACCCTACGTACTGTATGTACATGTACTAGGTTTTTAGAGACTTTTGTGGTTCCTGTGTGAGTGACAGAAAGACTTCTGTGTTTTAAGCATTATTTATACAAAATGTGGATTTGCGAACACATTGAGGACTGTAGGAAACAAATTAAGCACTATCCCATGCTGTCACCGGAAAACCTTTTGTTATTTGTCAAAATGTATATCAACCCAAACTCAAAACAGCAACTGGATAATAACATGTGATCAGTCTATGGCTGTTTCTCCAGCAGTTGTGGTGTACAGTTATGCACAACAGCACATCCCTTTTGTTATTCAGGGATTACTCAAATTGCTTGTCACCTCTGTGTCTTTGAAAGAAAGTGCTTCCTAAATTAACTTACATCAGTCATTAACTTAAATGCATTTAACTGTGAAGTTGGTTCATCTCAGCACAATGGAAACATGTAAGGAACAGGCTGGGATTTTCAAGTGGCATAACTAACCAAAGGCAGCCAGTACATGCAATGTTTTGGTAAAATGTAGCACATGAGCCAGACAAGTGGGAATTTAAAAAAAAAAAAAAAAAAGTATAAATGCATGAGCCCTGATGAATGTACAAGGATTTAGCAACCAGTTCAGTATTTATTTCCCATGTTACCTCTGTGTTCTATGCATTTTACTTCTGTATGACTCACACATCCAGATTGTCAGTAACATGATGTTTGTAGCCTTTACCATCTGATTTTTCTGGTTCACATACTTTTAAGAATCTAGTGTAGCAAGAGGCTTTAAATATCTCCTTCATTCGCTCAGTGTTTTTGTTCTTTCAGCCTGTTTTCAGTCTGTGGGGATAATTGCAGCGATTTGATGTCTTCTTGTTTTCAAGAGATGGCCTCTACCTCTGTTCCTTGTTCAACACAACCCTACAAATCGCCTCATGCAAAGCTGGCACTGGTTCAGCTAAAAGCTACACATGCCATGAGCCTAACTCCAGCACAACATGTTCTCAACCCATAACCATGCTGTATAACATTTCTATATTGGAGGATTTCCATTTGGACTGCCAGTGATTGATTGGTGGAGCAATGGCAGAAAAAAACAAGCTGTACATGTGTTTTAAAAAAGCAAATAAATTCCTACTGATCCCTTTTGACAAACTGGAGTCAGACTTCATTTTTTAAGGTATCAAAACCAAGACTTGGAAAACAACTTATTAGTTTATAAGAGTGTTCTAATAATATTCATTAACTTCAAGAACAGTGGATATTCATATAAAGGTAAAGCAAAACTCAATGCAGTGCATGTTACTCTATACACAAGAAAGCAGAGCAAAACTTGAGAAGAGGAATGCGACATGATACCACTGTAATATGCAAATAAACTATAATACTATTCAACAAGATTCTTGGGCAACCACTGGTGACATACAATATAACAAGTCTTTGTGTTCCTCAAACCTGAGATCTTGCCAAAATTCAGTCATCACTAGATTCAGTTATTCCAGCCCATATAAAATCATATGATGTTGATGTAGCTGAATAATTACAAAATGTTTATTCCATATGGAGGACAGACATGTTTGCATAGCTGCTGGGGTTTTCTGCCTCATTTGGTCATTGCACACAGCAGTACAGTGTTTCTCTGTTATTGTTATATACAGAAGGAGCTGGACATGGATTTTGACAAGCTGCAAAAGAAAACGCCAGACACAGAAGCCCCTGTGATACAAGTGATACATGCAAGACCTGTTGTGAAATGAGAGGTGATGATGAATTGCACATTACACACATGAACCATATTAAGTTATTTATATAATGGATTATTTTCATTTGCGGTCAATTAAGTTGCAATTGATATTTTACAGGAACAGGAGACAATGCTTTGATGCATAAACAATTGTAGTTAAGCTGACTAATACACAAATGTGTTTACTGCAACTTCGGACTATTCTGCTGAAAGAAAAGAAAAGGAAAACAGACTCTGAACATGCAGCCCTCCCTTACATGGTCACCTCAACACACAGCTGTGTTTACAGCCTGGCCGCCCAGGACTGCTCTCGCAGCCTCGGCCACATTAACCCCTTATAACTCCAAATAATCATTTGCACACAAATGTACGCACACTAACACACAAAGAGACTACTACTACACAATGACACGCAAGGCCCACAACAATCTCCCCAGCTGATACTGGCCCACATCCAGCTCCTACAGGCACATACTTGGCAGGTTGTTCAGATGAAAAATCTGGGAGAAATCTGTCTGGAGCAGAAGTCTATACCCTGGAGAAGTTTGGAGGAGTTGTAAGCCTAAGAAATGTGAAATCAGTGTCATAGTCTAAGTGAAAATAATCTTAGAAAAAATGTCTTTTTTATGTGTTGTAATTAAAATGGCGGTTAATTGGAAAGGTGCAATACACTCAAAAGCATCTATCATTTGGCATTAGGTGATATTTTAAGAAACTTGGACATGAAAGATACTGTGATGGTCCTGGAAAGAAAAAACTAAGAGCAATAGTCACATGTGGTGTAAAAGATGGGCAGGTTTGAGGAAGATTCTGGCTTTAAATGAAGTTCACCTGTTCACCCACACCAGTCATTTTGCACATCTAAACTGAATAACAACAGTCCTATTACTACACCTTCTGTTACTACCTGTCTTTTTCCATTCATGCTGTTCTCTTTGCACAGAAGTATAAATCAAGAAGTAACATTTGATTGTCTGGAGAGAATCACATAGACAGCCTGTCGAATTTGTTTAATGGTAAATGCCAGAAGAGCCATCCCTTGAGTTTGGAATTGAGGTTAAGACTTTGGAGAAATACCATTATACAGTTTTATAAATCTTATTCTCCACAAATGTCAAATATTGACAAAACATTCCATGAAAGCACACTTTGTAGAGACCATGTTTTCTTTCCAGCTGGTTGGGAAAATCTACAGCTGGACTTTCTGGAAATCAAACTTCTAAACATTACATTAGATTTGGCCTGTGTTGCAGTTCCAGGTGCGTTTTGTACTGATTTTCATTACTTTGACTTGATAAATGATGATAATTCTTACATGAATGAGTGTATGAATGTACACAGATGTTGAAAATGAGGAGAAATGGACACTAATACTCCAGTTGATACTGTTTTCATAGTATTGTGAATGTAGGTCAGGGCATAGAGAGCGAGAAGCAGCAAAAGAAAAAAAAAGATAAATTTAAAACACTTTTCTGGGAGTTAGTCACGTTGTCAGAAATCTTCAGCTGTCCCTTTAACATGTTGTCCTAAAGGAATTACTTTGTAAAACCATAAAAACTAACAAAAAAAACTGCTTGTAAATTGGAAAGTTTAATGAAGCAGCCTGCAAATATCTGACAGACAGTAGAAAGATATCAAACATTCACTATGTCCATGCTTAAATTTCTGACTTTGCGATTTAAAGCTTTGTTATGGTCATTGTTGTTAAACCACTAAAAATGTTTAAATGACAGAGGTGAACCTGGCTGGTGATTTTAAGTCCATGTATGTTTTTTATTTACAATAACTATAAACACTGCCTGACCAAAAAAAAGTCATAATATTCACGCACATTATTCCATTGGATGCCTTTAGCTATGATTATGGGATGCATTCATCATGGCATTGTTTATGCTCATGCAATATCACAGTATTTATTATCTTGTATTGATGGTCTTGAACTGAACCACTATATAAAGTGTTCTACATCACATCCAAAAAACTCTATGAGTGAACAAAATGTCTTACTCTCTGAATTACTCTTTCAAAAGCCTGATGGATTCTGGGATTGTCATTTTTGAATATGTCTGTGTCATCAGGGAAGAAAATTCAGACCTGGTCATTCAGTATATTAAGGTTCCGATGTCTTCATTTTATGGACAAACAACTGAACCCAGACCTGACTGACTGAAGCAAACCCACATTGTAACACTGCCCCCACAGGCTTGTACTCTAGGCACTAGGCATGATGGGTAATCACTTAATCTACCTTTCTTCTCTCTCCTGATTCGTCCATCACTCTGGAACAGGGTCAGTCTGGACTCATCAGACCACATGACCTTTTTCTACTGAAACACAGTCAAATCTTCATGCTCTCTACAAACTGATGGTTGTTTAAGAAAAGAGAAGTTACCAAGGTTATAATAGTTTTGGATTTTTCATTATAGTTTAGTTTTATTTAGTTTTGACTTTTTTCTCTCAAATTCAGTTAGCTTTAATACTTTTTTTTTTAGCAGGTTTGCTAGTTTTTAGTAGTTTTCGTTTTGTTCTAAATACTTAGTTTTAGTTTAGTTTTTGTTTTTTTCATCTTTTATCTTTCTCGCCGTCGTATTCAAATAAATCCCATTCAGGACTCTGCTGCTTTCTCCCAACTTTAGTCTCCATGTTTCCAGGATGAGAAGTGACGGACCGTGAAGTGCCGTATGGTGGCTTTCAGATTTCATATCGATCTGACTCTGACAAAGATGAAAACGAAAACAAAGGGAATTTTATCCATAATTTGTATATGTTTTACTTAGTTTCGTGAGCACACAATACAGTTTCAGTTAGCTATCATTTTTTCTTCTAATTATAGTTTTACTTATTTCAGTTAACGAAAATGTTTTTTCAATTCTAGTTTTCATCATTTCGTTGGTTTTCATTAACGATAATAACCTTGGAAGTTACTCACTGCATCAGTTAGTATTAAGTAACTTGTTGCATCATATTAATCATATTACAACATATTAATCACTGAGGTAAATATGAAGTAAGTAAGTAAGTAAAATGTATTTATAAAGCGCTTTTCACGGATAAAAAATCACAAAGTGCTGTACATAAAATGGGTGCAATAAAACATGAGAATATTTCATAAAATAAATAAAAGGATAATTCCATCAACCAAAAGGTTTCCTAAATAAAAACGTCTTGAACTGCTTTTTAAAACAGTCCACGGAGTCGACAGGGGCAGGTCACTCCAAAGTCTGGGGGTACAGCCTGAAAGGACATGTCTCCCCGAATTTTAAAATCAGTCTTTGGGACCTTCAGGAGTTTTGGCCTGAAGACCTAAGGGTGCGCCCAGAGGAGTAGTGACACAATAAGTCGGCAATATATTGGGGGGCCTGACCATGCAACACCCAGAAAGTCAAGACTAAAATTTTAAAATCAATACGAAATTTGACTGGAAGCCAATGAAGAGCAGACAGAAGGGGGGTGATGTGGGCTGTTCTAGGGGTACTTGTCAAAAGACTAGCAGCAGAATTTTGTACCATCTGAAGTCTGTTGAGAGTCGTCTTATTGAAACAAGTGAACGCAGAATTGCAGTAATCAATGTGAGACACGATGAAGGCGTGAATGATAATTTCGAGATCGGATTTTGACAACATCCTCTTTACTTTCGAGATATGTGAAATGGAAGGATTTTAGATATTTCCTTAAGGGTGATTATTCAAAATACAATCCAATTATTACAAACAGTGATTTGTCATTCACCCAGAATATCCATTTGAACTTCACTAACTCAATGTTTTTGCGGTAGATATCAGGTGATTATTTCTCATTTAGCATTTGGACAGCAAGCATCTGAGTTTACCATGCAAGGCTAGGTAAAACTATCTCAATTTAATAATCAGTATTGTCCTATTCACCCTGAAATTGCTTTGAACAGAGTCCTAGAACTACAGACTTCTGCTGTTGAATTTGGCTTAGACATCTCCTGCTTCAGGGTCATGGAGACCCAAGTGAATCAGAGTCCCCTCTCTGATATCAGGCGCCTTTAGGCAAACCATGAGCGCATACATCTTCACACACTGACATTCAAAGGTTCACAACAGGAGATCTGGTACCAGGATCCATTTTCATGCTGTTTATCAGTTGTTATCTCCGCTGGCACAGGAAAAATATTTTCTCTGTTTTCCATTGTGTTGTTAGGGAATTGTGTGTATGTGTGTGTGTGTTGTCAGGGTATGATTTAACATGGTTCAGTCAGTTTGAGACACGTAAAGAGTTGCACAACGGAAAACTACAAGGTATATTTACCACAACTGAAGTGACTGGACATCATTACGTCATGTCTGAGATCTATGGGAGCATGTGCATTTGCTCTGAACGTGCCGCTGAGCATTTTGGAGAAACCATAAATTTGCCATTTACCTTTTGCTCTGGATGGTTTATATTCCCTCTAAAGACGCTGTGCAGAATTTTGCCTCCCTTTTGTGTCGTGCCACTTTCCTTCCATGAATCCAGTTGCGTGACCCATTGGATTCACGGAGGAAAAACAGTCACAGAGGTTCTTTGGCTCCGTGGCTCTGGTTAGCTATTTTTAGGGAGGTTTCACTTTTTTTTTTTTTTTTCATGGCATCGACCAAAGAAAAAGTGACAGGAGAAAGGAGCCAGCTGAGTCAGTGTGAGCCTGGTCCTCATTTGTGCTGACCTTGCGTTATGGGGCTTCCTCGCCGGTGTCAGTCATACTTCACACTGCAGGAGGAGAGAAAACTGAGGGCAGAGATGATTTTGTCGAGGAACAAAACAGGATATTTGTCATTACTTGAAGACAGAATCAGATTCCATATTTCAGAGCCAAAATAAAAAGGTTAGAATTTGATCTCTTGCTACGTTGTTAATTAGCATGAAATTACACAAATAGCTAAAAATTTGGCTCAGGTTAGCTTTTGGCATTTTGACTCATTTGCTGCACATTGTTTGTCCAGTGTTTAAAAATAGCACCATTAATCAAATCTGAAAAGCTAAAAAAAAAATGTTCTTTCAATTTTAATGCGGTGCAATTAGTCACTGAACTGCAGAATGAACTATGAAAAATGCTGTGTTCTTAAGAAATGCTAATTTCCGTACAGCTCCTGAACACTTCCATGTGAGACTGTGCAGGTGTCAGATACGCTGTTGAAAGCCCAAACATTTCAGAGTATGTTCAGTCAGTCACTTTGTTGGCTTTCAGAGTATCAAAAGTACCTCAGGAAAGAAGGGAAATATACTCTGGGAAGTCTTGTTTTAAAAGTGCAATGTGTAGGATTTAGAGGGCTCTATTTGCAAAAAGATGATATAATTTAATTGGTGGATTATCCCAGGAAAATAGTGACTGTTGTGTTTTTGATACTTTATAAAGCTGTGTATATTTACAGTGGATGCAAGTTGTAAATATGCTCAATTAACAAAGATGATGCAGTGTGCACTTCAGCAATGATATGAGATGAGATTGCACATTTCCTGTTTCCTGAGTGGGTTGAGAACATCATGTGGATGATTGAAAGTGTATCAGAAAGGTGTAAATACAATAATAATATGTGAAAACAGAACTATTTTTTCAAATTTATCATTTGCTTTGTTTTCCTGCTTGTTTTTCTTCCTTTGGATGATTTTTTTGTTTCAAGATCTTGCAAGAGAATGAGATGAAACATCAAACAAAATTGGTTTTCACCTCATGTGTGTCTGAGAAATGTAATTTTGATATCACAGAGTTCAGAAGATTTGTGCCTTGTCGAAAAAATGGCTCAGTTCATACTCAGGTGACTTTGTGGCGAAAGAATCAGTAAAAAAACTATAAGTCATGTTGTCTTTTCCCATTGGATTGTACGGGTCACAATCTTCCTCTAATCTCCTTAAGGGGCGGGACAAACGAGAAATCCATGAGACACCGATTCAGGAAATGACTCTACGATGAAACGCCGTTTCCCAAAACTGGGTTACCTCCATGAAGTCCACACATAGACTATATAAATAGTTACTACTTTCTGTGACGTCACCCATTGGTTTGGGAACTGTAGTTCTGAAACCTTGTGATGTGTCACCATGTTGGGTTTATGGGAACAAGTTGGTGGAAATGGAAAAGACCAAGGGAAGAAATGAAAAACCATCAAGTAATTTCATCTACTTAGTTAAAGTGAACATCTACAACTGGATTTAATAGCAATAACGTCAAAGTTGTGAAATGTATAAACACACTAGCTCCAGATACCTGAGCTAAATAGCAGGTGAGCTAACATACCATTCAATGAGAACCACCACTAACATCAGTCAATGGAACTAAGTTACACTTGTTATTGTAATAAAGCAACAGTAAACTCCATGACAGAATCCTCTGATCATATTAGTTTAACTTCTGCCTGTCAGAGTTAAACTCAGAGAGAAAAATAGGTTTATTTAATAAACAAGAGCCCATGGTAGGAAAATATACACAGCGCAGCAGACACAGACAGCACACACCTGTTAATGACAGGAACACTCCGTCTGTTATGCATAACTTTTTGGTGTTATATAATCTAAACCGTTTAGGTAGAATATAAAAATTCACCCCCTGTACAGATGTCACAGGGAGAGAATTTATCTTTCAAGACCAAAGCTGTTTTTTGTACCAAGCTATAAACATGTTTATTTCAGGGGAAAGATTTTAACATGGGTGTCTGTGGACTATGACTCCAAACAGACAATGTATTGGAAATTTCAATTTATTGCAAATTTATTCATTACCATTTTGACTCCTCTGGTTTGGCCTCACTTTTCAGCCTCAGAGGTTGTTCCACTGCCACGTTACAATATGCTGGTACCTGCTTAGAAGGAGAGGACAAAACAAGGAATTATTTAGTTGTTTGCGGTCTGTAGTGTTAATGATTATGTGATACATACTTTTATACTTACGTGATGTTTGTGTTGGAGTCTGTGATGTGTTGGTCGTTTGTTGACATGAGCATAATCCATTTCTAAGGCAACAGTAGCTAATGTTGTGCAATGTTGCTGCTGTAGAGGAGGAGAAGAAAGGAGATAAAGAACTTGGAAGGGAATGTAAAGGTTTTCACTGGAGGAAAAAATAGGGGGGAAAAAAACCCATTTCAGTCCTTTACCTAGAAACCAGTGTACAGGATGTTATCGTGTATGCAGGCAATCCAGACAGTTTGTAAGCTTAATGATGGTATTAGCTTATGTCAACACATGACTGGCTTCTAGCACAAAACACACTCCAACACAATGTTCTCATAAGCACATGTAATCTCACACATTGTTCAGAGTATGAATTTGGACATGGACTAAAATCCATTTCCATTTAGTCTATCATGTGAAATGTGAATATTAGGTGGATAAACCTAACATGTATCATAACAGTTTAACTATTTGACTCAAAACAAGCTCTAAATTACAGCGTGGTGTTCTAAAAAAAAAAAAAAAAGCAATTCCAGACCATAAAAGTACAAAGAGATTTTCTGACAAACACTGACGTCAAGTTCTCTAAAGCATTGTTACCCATTTATTCATGATTTCATGGTCTGTGTCTGAATGAGCCATTCAATGCTGCACAGGTTGTGGTGTCGGCCAATACATTAAGCAGGGCGGAGTGCTTTTCTAGTTAGTAATTCTTTATTTGCATGAATTATGGGACATGGTTACTAGGATGAGGTTCAGAGGTTGTGTGGATGGCACCCAGTTGGAACATACAGAGGAAAAGGGAGGGAAGCTGAATGAGCGAGTGCCAGGATTATTCAATCTTCCCTGCTCTGCAGAAGTCCTAATGGACTCCATACTTCTTGCGCTCTCATCCCCGGTACTTTTCACTCCTTCCTGTCTGACTTTCTCTGTGTTTCTACGGTAGGCGACGGCAGCGGGAGAGCTGGTTGTGGTCCGACGGCCTGTCAGCCTTTTAGTCAGTGAGGATTATAAGAATGTCAGCAGCAGCTTAGGCTCGCAGTTCACAGCAAGGTTTGGATTCCCCATTTCCCTTTTAGATATATTTGAGTTTCATTCTTTATTATTACTCTAGTGGTCCTTCTATATTATTGTGTCTACTTTTTCTGTTCCCCCTCTGTCCACTTCCACCGTATCCTCCATCTCTGTTTTTGATTCCGTCTCCCAGATGTAGTCCTTCCCTGCCCCTTCATTCATGTCCAAGATGTGAGCCAAAGGTCTGACAGAGATACCAAACTTAAGAAAACACTCTTGGTCCTCAATCAGAAAGGTTAAACTAACACCAAAGGCAGCGAGGGAAAGGAACACTACTACAAAACTATTTGATTTCAATACTACAAACAAAGCAGCGTTCCCAATCTTTTAAAGGGAAAAATTATGATTGTGACGGAGGCAAAACATGTTTCAGATTATGAGCCATTACCCTGGTTTATGATTGATGGATTGATAGACTTTGAGTCAAAGCAACATTCAGTCTTTCACTTTGTCCATTACAAAAACCCACACTTACCCAGTTGTTTCCTTTGGCTCTGCTTTTAACAAACACACCTGATGTTTTCCCACCGTCACTGACCCCTCACCGTCAGGAAACATCAGCTTTCAAAAACAATAACAGCAGGCATTAGTCGTAGGGTTTGAATCTCATTCCACCCAGATTATGTGTCTGCATTTTACTCCTGTGAAAAATGTCATGCATCACAACCTTTAAAAAAGTCAACAAAAGCAGAGCAAATCTGCAGAAATATCCAGTGTCACAGAATCTACTTGTTGTTGTGCATTTGGGCCACATGCACTCGCACAAAGCATTCGTGTTCCAACATCACAGTGTTCTCTGAAAGTCCCTTTTTAAGTAATTTCACTCCATAATGAATTCATTTACAGAAGCAAATTACTCAGATATTATAGGTGGAACATCTGTAATTCTACTCTAAATGTTTGATATATACTAGTATTTTAACCCCTACATCTGGTCTCTGAAACTAACCAGTGTCCAGCCTGGTTAGTACTCAGACCTGTGATAAACCGGTGACATGTCCAGGGTGTACCCCACTTTTGCTCAGTAGTATTTAGGATACGCTCCAGGACACACATGATCCTCCTGAGGCTAAGGCAGTTTTAGAAAATAAATGAATGAATACCGTTTGCGGTCCAATTTGACCCAATCTGACATGTGAAAGCTATAAAAACACCCTCCTGAAATTTGGTGGATTTTCCTAGAGACCTAAAATGGAAACTTTTGTACAATGACACTGTTCTCGGTCTATACAGATGGATTTTAGATCCACCAATGTGAATCAAATCAAGGAAATCTTGAAACCATGAAAAGCCATGTTTACTCTGTTTCTGTTTTCCACACATATTTCAACACGTCATCTATTAAAAGATACTAAACAGTCAATCTGACTGCAATGGAAAGATTAAAACAACAGATATTGCACATTTTTGATTGCTGTAAATGTTATAAAGTATTATGTAACAAACCCATTTGGCTCAACAAAAATATTTTTGGTTGTTATGTTATGATATTGTATGATAGTGGATGTGTTTTCTCAATGATTGACTGATGGAAAACCTTAAAACATAGTCTCCTTGCTCTCTGAAACACTGAGTTAGGCTCACTTGCCCTAATATTAACCTGTGAAGACCCAAACAGCCACCATTGACCAAAAGCACTTATTGATGTAAACTGTTTAATACATTAATCGATGTCAGTAATTGGTGTAAAATACAGTCTTTCATCCTTTCATGGTCATCAGATATGACCCATTTAGACGTTTAGAGGCTCTGTAGTGAACGTGGAAACACCGTCATCTTCTACAACATTGATTCACCAGTTAAACCCATGGAGTTGGATCAATGACAGTGGATGGAGACACTTGTTTTTTTTGTTCAGTTAATGATAGATTTTGCTGAAAAAGTCAGCTTTTTTAACCTCCTAAGACCCAGCTATGGGTTTTCTGTCCACATCCACCTTCATACAAAAACCCCAAACTGTCCACCGTAAAGATCGTTCTTTAAAAATGTTAAAAATGCATCAGAAAAAACTGTTGCATCATGATATTTCCAGTATAGGCAATTATTTATTAAAAAAAAAAAAGCCAAAACTTGCACTTTCCTAGGTCTCAGGAGGTTAATGAACATCTACATGATCAATGGATTAAATATAGGAATATGCCTTATTTACAATGAAGAAAATATTAAATACAGAGTATAATATTATCATAAATGGTGATAAATCACTTAAGAAAAGTTAAATAGAGGGAAAAATGTATTTGGGAAGTGACACAAAAGTAGTGCTGGGTCTTTCTGGGTTCATTCATTCATTCAATTTTATTGACATATATATCAAAAGATCCAAGTATAAGAACATTACATTTTGCATTTACATTATTTGAAATGGGACACCCTGGGAAGCTGAAGAGCTTTTGAGAGGGGCCCAGACACAAAAGATAAATACCACATGTAAAAATAGCACAACACATTTAACAGTAAGACAAACCCAAAAATACCCCCCTTTTCAAGCACCCACAGTCTCACACAGTACAGGTTTACATGATAAACACATTGATCCACAGCATCATTCACACAAACTCACATACACAAAATAAAATAATGTTAATATAAATAATAATGTTAATTCCCTTACCTAAAACTAATCTAAGCCCTACTCCTAACAAGGTCCAAGTGGTCTAGTCACCAACAGTCTTAAAACAAGTTACATATAGGCAAAGAAAAGGATTTAAGGGTTAATGTCAGAGATGCTGATTATATTTTCTAAATACATTTAAGGTTCAGACTTTGGTGTATAGGCAATAACTGAGTTCAAATTAATCCAGACCCTACCCTGATGGTGTGGAAAATAAGGAGGTTAAGCAGGTTCTCTCTCTTTCCAAGAAACGTTCTTAATGTCTTGCATGTGCTCATTAGCCTGATGTGAAAATTTCATTTCAGCTGAATGTATCAGGGAGATCCTGGAACTTTTTTCTATTGTTTTAGTCTTCAAGTCTATCCATGATATTTTCCTCTTTCTTCATCAAACCTGGTCTCCTATGAATTCTATTATGAGATCATTCTGCAACCCCAGGAACCCAACACACCTCCAATCATCCACAATGAATAATCGTTATATTGTTGTATTTTCCAACCAGAGTTAGTTTCTAAACTTTCTCTCTCACACTCTGAGAGCTCAAAAACTTCGTAAACCTCCTGTGACATTTAGAAGTGAACTCCCCCATCTTTCTGTCATGGATGGACAGGTCTTAGCTTCAGATGAGTCTATGAGAAGTAGAGAAGTTAAAAAAAAAAAAAAAGGAATTAGGGAGTAGTTACAGCAAGAGGGAGATCAGTTGTGTGAAGCTTTAGGCCAAGAAGAGAAGTGGATCCGGCTTATCATTGAGACGAGCCAACTGCTTGTCATCTCAGCTTAAAGCGTTGGACCGCTTAAGTTCTCTCGGCACAGAAAAATTTGCTTAATCTAAACCCTTTGTTTAGATTAAGTTGGAGGGAAAAGCACTGTGGCTCATATCCACATTATTTACACTTAAATCATTTGATTCCGGGGCCGTAGTCGTTACTTTGGCAGGGACGCTTTGTAATCATTTGACGGATTTTAGTCAACAGCTGAGGAGACACTGACTCATCTGAGTTAATGGCACGCTGGCAAAACAACACACTGTAGGATCCTTTTGTTATAATCTGTTGATCAGACTGTAACTTTCTTTTACTTTTTTCGCTGTAAACACTTAATTATGATATGATTTTTTATTTTATTTTTTTATTCGAGGCTCATCCAAAACATTACAATTACTGAGAGAAATTCTGATTGTACAATGCATTCGTTTGATTAGATGTAATCCAATGCAAACTCATTTTCTTTCACAATTATTTTGTTTTTTTTACAGTCAGATTATGTCATTGTTTGTCCTGATGGAGTCCCAATCAGTTGCTGAAAACAAAATATAGCAACAACATTCTTATCACAAAACATTTCCTTGCTAATCACTTTGGAAAATAAATTGCTGCTGGTCAGTATTGGAGGAAGTAGTGAAGCTTAGCAGTTAAGTAAAAGTACAAATATCCTGCAAAATATATACTCAAGTAAAAGTAGAAGTACAACATCAACAATCTTACTTAAGTAAAAGTAATAAGTACTTGTAAATCTACTTTAACCCATAAAGACCCAAGCATCTACTGGTGAACAAAAATCATCGACTGATCTAAAATGTTTAATACCTGTTGATCCATTAATCCTATCAATACATGTAAATAATTTGTGTAAAATACAGTTTATCATCTTTTCATGGTCATCGGATATGACCCATTTGGACGTTCAGAGGCTCCGTAGTGAACGTGGAAACACTGTCATCTTCTACAACATTGATTCACCGGTAAAACCCATGGAGATGGATCAATGACAGTGGATGGAGACACTTGGTTTATGTTCAGTTATTGATATATTTGCTGAAAAAGTCACATTTTCTTCAGTTTTCTCTGTTTTGATGTAACCTTTGAATTTATTCTGAGCTTTCATGAACATCTGCATGATCAGATAATTAAATATAAGGGAAAATACATGGTTTCCACTGAAATTACACAAAATACAGAGGATAATATTACAATAAATAGTGATAAATCATTGAACCACCAGACTGATCAACAGCTTCATTCTACAAGCTGTCAGAATGTTGAACTGCTGATATGCACACACTCCACATCTTAATCCAATTTTAGTATTTTAATCTAAGTTTAGTATTTTAACTTTTAGTTTCAGTATTTAAGTTATTTATTATTCCAAGGTCACTTAATTGTTGTGGACTTTACACTACAGGCTGCTGCTATGGATACTGAATAACATCGAACTGCCAATTTTGTAAATGCCAAGTGTGAAAACGTCTCAGGGATGTGTGTATATACATGGGCGGGGGGATGGGGATAAATGCACGAGTGTGTTAATTTTTTATTACTCTGTTTTGGATCTTGGAGAAACACTCTCTCATCTTGGCTGCACTACTGTTGTATGTACAACAAAATGACAATGCACTTGATTTGATTGATTAAGAAAGGTTAAATACAGAGAAAAATGTATTTAAGAACTGCCAGAAAAGTAGCACTGGGTCTTTATGGGTAAAAATGTACTTATTTATTTATTTATTTATTAAGTAAAAGTACTAATGCAGTGGGTTGTTTCAATGTCTGGACTGTGTCATTTTGATAAAGAATGTAGATATACTGACTTATGCTTCTGCCGATGTCACTGCTGTAATAATTACAAGCAACTATACAGTATATGTGTATTGGAAAGGCTGATGTACTTATCATGCGTGCTCTCTGCAGTACTGTTTGTACTCTAACTTATAATTCTATGGATGGCAAGTTATCTACTAGGTCTTACCCACTAATTTACCATTAAGTTAAACCAATTAAGACATTATATAGCTTTAAGTAATTCATTAGTTAAACCAATTAAGACATAATATAGCTTTAAGTAATTCTTTTACTTGCAACATTATTCAAAACATTGTGCTGTTAAGAACAGTAAAAGGAAAACACAACAATAACCAAACACTAGTGATGGGGTGGCACTCTCAAGAATATGGCAGTACAGATATGAGTGCCATTCTGAGCCCTTTAATCAACTTTGTATCACCAGTACATTCTGTTTAACAAGAGCTGCTTTCCAAAGTCTATTACCCTGGCTGGCATGAAAAACAAATGTCACCTAATTGTAAAACTAGTCGATACAAAGTTTATGTTCCTATGATTGGAGAAAAGCAAAAAAACATCAGCCTCATAACAAGATTTTGAGGAAATTGTGTTCATAAAGTGTAATGAGTAGCTGCATAAATTGTAGAAATTTGGTGGAGTAGAAAATACAGATAACTGCAGCAAAATGTAATGGAGTAAACTCAAAAGTATGCATTATTATTTTACATAAGTAAAGTACAGATATGTAAAAGTAAAAATTTACTTAATCTATATCAATAATATCACAGCACTTTTCTTGTTGGCTTCTTGTTAGATTCTGTTATGCAGTTGTAGGAAAACTAGATTTGTTGGCATCCAGTTAGGGGTTCTGTCACACAGTCAGCAGTTTTATAAGTCAGTAAAGTCATGACTCACAGTGACTGAATCCAGGTGAGTAACATCAGAGCATCCTGTTCGTGATCGATATAATCACAGCTGATCAAGGAAAGTCTGATGAAAGAGAGAGCGAGTTTTGAGAAACAAAGAGACCGGCTGTTTTAAGGTGTGCGTATTAATAAAAAAAAGAAAACCCATTACTGTAAATGACTGAGTCACTGCAGCTGTCAGCGGTAGTAGCAGCTGAGTCAGGATACCAGGTTCCTGTGTTTGATTATAAACCCATGTCTCAGGACTCCACATGTCTCCTGGGGTGTCTCTCACAGGCTGTTTCTATGAAGAAAATAAGACGAAAACACACATTATGTTTTGGCCTGCATGAGTAATAAAACCACATTTCTTCTCTCTTGCACGGAAAGGAGGGGGAGAGGGAGGCTGTGACACTGCAGGGACGTAAAATTATATAAATGAATAAAGTTTTGGGTTTACTGCATCCAAAAATCCGATTCTAAATAATGGATCCGGTCAGTGATTTATAGCGGTGCTAAACCCTCCACAACGGTTATTCTCTTGCCATTTAAATGCTTTCGGAGGCTGAAAGACACAAATGGACTGTCCCAGTCGAAGTGGGTGGCGTGCCTGTAGATAAAATGAGTCACATTTCAATTGGGTTGTTTTTGTTTTACTTTTCTAACGAACATTTGGAAGAAATGGTTTGGCTTCTTAACCAGCGGCAGTCACAAACCACGTAATAGAGATATCAGACATAGTGAGTTGTGAATAATGAAGATGTATGAGGGTGCTGTGGACAGCTACGAAGGGTCCTGCTTGGCCCCCGCATTTCTTGTCGTGTTCAGAAGGTAGACTTCCTCCGTAACCTCCACACAAGAGTTCAGCCTCATCACTGTCACCTCCCCTACTGCGTCCTCTGCTGCTAACTCCCTTCACCTCCCTTCTCCCCCAGGCTACGACAGTTATGGAGATTTAGATAGATGCAGCAGGGTATTGCACCTTTCCAAAACGCTCCTCCATCATACTAACAGTGTATAGTCATTTTGAATAATATCTTTGCTGGGAAAACACAGATTATAAGGCTTGATGACTGAAGGAAAACAAGCACTGACTGGATTTCACAGCAGGAAAAAGGGAAAAAAAAAAGAAGTATTTGTAGTTTATCTGTGTTTCTGGAGAATGTTTAGGTCCATCATTATCTTCATGCAAATCCTCTGTTTGGCTGCATTTACTTGACACTGGTCAGTTTCCTATCACCTGTATTTTATTTCTAAGTCTGGTCAGTGCTGTTAAGGTTTGTATTTCAACAGTGGCTGTAAGAAATATGGCCACATGATAAATCAGCGCTGTGGAAAGAGACTTCAGCGTCGACTCCATTGGCTGAATTATTAACAGTGAAACAGAAACATGACAAATTACCTGGGGGTGGATATACAAACAGATATCCTTGAAAATGTTTTACATTTGATTAAGCCATTTTGCAGGTCATACTGACATGAAAAAAAGTGAAGGAACACAGAAATGTAGTCAACTGGCAAAGGAAATTTTTGCTTGCACTTGAAACATCATTCTTTAAACTCACTCCTTTTCTTCTGAGACCCACCTACGCATATTTGGTTAAAGGTTTATTGAGGATTTGAATATATGGCTGCAACATTTGTCTCAAAGTCCAAAGGAGGACAAAAGTAAAAGGCTTTGTCTTTAAAGGGGCTATATGTTGTTTTTTTTTTTTTTTTTACTTTCCCATCTTATAGAATTCAATGGCGGTTCACGTTAGACGCCCAGGCCTTCAGTGGTGTTCTACCTGACTTAATCTACCTTCTAATATCAATATTATACCATCAATAATATACAAAAAAGGCAATATAACAGGATATAACAACACAGGCAGGTAACTCATTTAGCAAGAAAGAATGCCATTACGCAAAGAAAGAAACCCAACAAACACAACGCAGCAGGTCTCCTTTAACTACAGCCACACCTCCATATACATCATCTCAAGCAAAATCATCAATATTTACTTAGAAAAATGTTAGTAAAGTACTTTATTCTAACCAAACCTACTGCCTATATTTTAGTATGTTTGCCATTAGATCCATTTCTTCTCCCCTGTCAGTCATTGTGTGTTGAGGAAACAGCTGTTCAATCTAACCGATATGCAAGTTACTACAGATGTAGTTTTCTTGTTGAACTTGCTCTGACTCAAATACTTTTTGACTATCCAATTAAATGGCATGAAAATGCTTACATTATTGTACACCTGCTAGATCACCCCCATGTGACCATATTTAAAGCTCCAGAGGCTGCACTGTTGATTGTTAAGACCCTAAGGCAGATTTTTTTTACCCAGCAACACATGATGGTGAATTATGATTGGACAAACACTTGAATGTACCCATACACTATTGGAAACAGAACAACCAAGAGAAAAGCTATAAGATAAAGAGAATAGACTACTGAGAATTATTTAATACACCCTCAAACCATAGGGTGTAAATGTAGTCGGTGATTCTGATTGTTGAAGAGGAGGTCTGGCTGGCCCTTACAGCCCACCACTGGGAAACTACCTAAAATTATCACTGCAGAGTTAGAATATAGATATATGTAGATATGCTAAAGACACCAATGTATATGATTACAGAGATATATAGTGAGATATATTCTGATGGCCTGGGGGATTTATGCGACCACTAGAAGGAGTATAGAGTCACTCTGCTGGTCTCCCATGATGAGGAAAACTAACTTTGACCAAAGTGTCAGAAAGCGACAAGATGGCATGAGAACCACTAAGAAACAACTTTAGGAGTTAAAGAAAGTGACACAACTTTTAATTTAAAGGGGTCATATTTTGCTAAACCCACTTTAATTAGTCTTTGGTTTATTTATGTGTGTATTTGGACCCTAATAGTTCAAAAAGTTTGAATTTGAACCCTCCAGGTGCTGCAAAGCTATCTTTATATTCATTTTGGCAAAAATCGAGTGGATTTCTACAACCCATTTTAATTTGTTACGTCTTTAACTAGTTACAGAAGTCAAGACTTCAGATGAACATTTCTCCGAGTACGCTATAATTGTTTGTCAGCAGCAGCGATTGTAGGCCATACTGAAAATATGTCCAAACTTTGAGCCAAATATCTAAACTATTCAGTTGTTGGTTGTAATAACGAACACAAGCAGCTGAACAGGACAGAGCAGCACAGTCAACAATCTGGAGGGGGTGTGAAGCGGCTCATTCGCATTTAAAGGGTCAGCGCTCAAAACAACCTTTCTGGTGTCATTACTCATAAATAGGGTTGAAGATGGACCTGTGGAGTTGAATTAATGAAGAATTCACACCAAAGCATAGCATTTACAGTTTATGTAGACCACAGGGAAATGTTTGAAAATGCATAATTCCATTTAAAAAAGCAAAATATCACTCCTTTAAAGAGTGGAGTTTGATGCTGAAATGAGTGTTTATTCTACATGAGGTGAGTTTGATTATGAGGTTTAGTTATTATGGGATGTTATGTGGGATGTTGCTAACTTTGTCATTTGTTGATCTAAACTAAGCTAAGCTAAGCTAACAGAGCTATAATGTAAACTATCAGCTGATGCAGCACGTGAAGATTATAAGACACAGCTATTTTGACTGACTCTCAGTGCTTTGATTTGAAGAAGGAAACTTGATGATACCATAAATACAGATGTGTGTAAAAAAAATTAGCTTTATACCTGATACAGTCTGTGGATACATGGTGTTTACTCGTCCTTAGTTTTGGTAGTACTGTGTACTGGTACTCGACCTACTGGTGAGGGTTTGGAATATCAATACTACAGAGATTTAAAGTTTAAAGTATTTACAGTTCTTGAAAACTCTGCATTAAGGGCACACATTTGCTATTCTAATAAGAGCAACAGCCTCAAAACCTCCACACTCAGCACTGTTTGTAGATAAACTACATGCCATTTAAAGAGGTCAAATCTCCCCTCACCTGTCAGGAAAGCAGCAGTGTGTGTTTTTGACAGGAGGCGAGCCCGCCCGCTGTTAGTGTTGGACCCTATTCTGCCTCCCTCTAAGGCTTCTCTTGGCCTCTGCT
Source organism: Apogon hyalosoma (assembly GCA_037367295.1). Taxonomy (NCBI): domain Eukaryota; kingdom Metazoa; phylum Chordata; class Actinopteri; order Kurtiformes; family Apogonidae; genus Apogon; species Apogon hyalosoma. The sequence continues at coordinate 10,294,319 of JAPQRP010000008.1, forward strand.
GCATGCCGCATCCAGGTTGTAAAGGATACGGTTTGCGGCTATACATAGCTCAGATGTCCAGAATTCTTGGCAGCGTGGCATGTCACACAGAGGAACAGTAAGATGTCAAAGCAAGCCAGCCATGAATGAAGAAGGGAAAGCAAGAGGGAGGATAAAAAAAACTGAGCCCAGGAGATTGTGTTGGAATAAGATGGATGAGGTGAGAATTCCATTTCATTACAGAAGCTGGTCAGAGCGAAGCACTTTAGTTTTTTCACTCTCTCTTTACATAAATAATTTTCTGCTTACTCTAAAATCTTTTGCACACCTGGTAGTGAACATCTATTTCAGCAGCTGTGTTTTACAATCAGGCAACCCCAGTGTTTTAATCACCAAAGCTCAAGGTGGGGTTATTGAAAATAAGCATATGTATATTTGCACTGTATAAATTTTGGTTAAATCTAAATATACGACCAGGGATTTTATAGTTTATGGTTACCACTCTCAACCACTACATACTGTTTATATTTGACAGTGTAAAAACATCCTAAATGGCATTTTTTCCATTCTTAAATTTGCATTAACAGTGACCGAAATGATGCAAAAACATTTTTTTAATGTATGTATTTATTGATTTGATATACTTTCTAAGTGTTTCTATAAATTGTGGTTTGTCGAAGCTGTTTGGGCTCAAATTTGACTGAAAGTGACATGGATTTTAAGTTAAAGTTTCAATAAAATCTATAAATCCTCATGGTTAACTTCTCATGACCCAGGTAAGACCTAAATGATATTGTGTGTTTTTCCACACACTACAAGTTATGTAAAACCTGAAAAATACACCATGATTTCTGAAATATGAAGTATTATTCACTTATTTATTGATGTCAGAAATGCTAGACATTTTAAATAGATCTGAATTTAGTAAAACTGGCATTGATATTTTATTTTGGAGTCAGATGTGAACTGAACTGTACAGTGAATTTTGGAACAGTATGCAAGGATTAAAACCATTTGACTGGCTGCTGAAAAAGTGCAGTTTCAATGAAGCTAGTGCTTTAGGTTTAGGTTCAGATATTTGGAATTTTTTTTTAATATGATTTAGGAGTTCCACCTAAATTCCACATAATTTTTTTTCATATGTCCCTTGACCACATTTTGCACTGAAATTCTGATATTCTGATGACATTTTTATTTTGTCTTCTATGTTTCAATAGTCAAGGGAACATTAAAACAGTGACTGCATATTTCTGAAATCTTACTAAATATAATCCCTACCACTGACGTCACTGGAAACTGCAAGATGTACTCTTGTCAGTACAATAAGACTCAAAGTGAATGCACGAATGGTGCTTAGTAGCTAGTGGTTGTCAAGCATGAAGAAATGCATCATTCTTTAGACCACAGGCAAATTACTGAAAAAATAAGCTTAACTAAATAAGTAATCCTACACAAACACTTTTTTAAAATTTGCAGTTATTTTATATTAATATCAGTCTGCCAACAGATGATCAACTAATCAATCAATCAATCAATCAATCAATCTTTACTTATATAGCACTTTTCATACAGTGAAATGTAGCAGAAAGTGCTTAACACATAAAATCAGTACAACCCCCCCCACACCACCACCACATATACACACACATGCACGCGCGCACACACACACCCACACCCACACACACGCACGCACGCACACACGCACACACACACACACACACACACACAAACACACCCCGCCACCCATGTACCCAGTGCTAGGATGCATAATTAACAGTAAAACAAAAAGAAATAGATAAAGAAATATAGAAAAGAAAAGGCTGAGCACAGGGGGACCATAAAGCAGAGAGAGGAGGTACTATGACATGGAGCCACCCGCACCAGGGGGCAGCTGCTGCCCTCAGCACCCCGGCGCCACCATCGTAGAGCTGCACTGTATTACAGCCCATTTATCCTAGTCCCCAAAGTGAAGAGGCTTCATTCTACATGTACTGTGTGTTGCTTATACATAAGACAAACATTTCACTCACTCAGAGCTGATTCAACAAATAAAATAAACACGGCACTCTAAGGCACATATTACTCTGTCCTGTCTTGCATTTCGTCAGACATTTTGTCATTTGCAGCTACAACGTCTAATCCAGTCTCTCAGTCCCATAGATACCTTAAATCACGATTCCACTAAGTTGAGAGATGAAAAGACTCATAACCTGAAATATGGTAATTTATCAAATAGGCATCTACTTTAGAAACCAACAGGATGTTCTATAGAAGGAAAAAAAAACAAAACTCCTACCTACTATTACTAAATGCTTTTCCTTGACCTTGGTTGAAAATGCAGTGGAGTTAAGGAAGGATGGAAAGGATGAAGCAGTGTTGAGGGAGTCCAACTGCACTAATGTTGCATAGGTCAGCCATGGTTAAACTGCAATATTCTGAAGCTGGACTAAAACAAATGTGGATTCTTCCCCCGGTGCATTCAGGTCTTGTTATTTAATGCAGAATATAGGCATAGACAATATGATTACAAACTTGACGTCATTATCAAGGTTGGAAAAAGAATAAAAATACAGAAATGCACTCATCTGTTCACATGAATTTGTTAATATGAATTGTGGATTAGCATGATTGCATAAAAATAGTAAATCAATGTAAAATATGCATAAAGTTATAAACTATGGCTCCAAATCTACAAGCCTATATGTGGTCATAACCTGTGGCATAAGATGAAAAAGTGCATTCTGTCATGTTTATCATTCATTTTTATGAACAGGTTGCTGCTGCAGTGAGCTGTGGGATTCCATTCTGTCCTCTCCTCTGGTAAAGGATGGTCCAGTGTATCCTATACTAATGGAAGTACTAAAGGAGGGTCCTTTCCTCTGCATTTAGAGAGTTCAGACAGCTCTTATCATGGCTGACACTTCCAGGTCATTTCACTCAGTTTGGTACTTCCTAAGCCTACGGGCTTTTCGGACACATCCCCGGTCTATGATAGCCTTGTTTAGAAGATGCAAACAAACAGCGATAGGTCAGATTAGGAAGAGTAAATGCATTTGGTGAAATATGAGCTGGTGAATCTGTTCATATGATAGAAGACATCAGCTAAAGTATGTGCAGGTGTTATTCCCCATATTATTTTTATTCTATTGTGTAATTTTCATTCTATTACTTTATTTGGAATTGGTTTATTGTTCTTATGTTTTGCTGTTTTTAAATTGTACAGCTTTCTATGTTTTTTAATCTATTCTTGAATTTTATTATTTTATTTCAGTTTTATTTATTCTTCTGCACAGCACTTTGGTCCACTGCGGTTGTTTTAAAGGGCTTTACAAATAAAGTTGGATTGGATTGGATAGTGATGTGAATCTTTTGCAGGGGATTTAATGTACTATAATTACTGATATCTGGGGTAGGGGGTGGTCCCCTAGTGAGCTGCACTATATTCATTATACACTGTTGTTTTATCCAAAAATACATTTAATGAAGATCCAAATATGTAACAATGAGGTTCAGTTTGTTTAGATACTTAAGTTATGTCTCCACATGTAACCCATGCAGTGAGACATACTGTAAAAATCCATAGGTGCAGAAAAGAGACAAATATTTCACATTATCTGCACAATAATTGTGTGGAATAAGAAATGAGAGTACATGGCAGTTTAATCCTCAGAGTAAAAGCCTCTATTTCACCAGTTAAAAATGCATACCATGAGTCTGGAACATGAACTAAATCCAAAAACATGTGAATAGATTTGTTCAGTATGAGCACTGTAGACACCCTGCAGAATTTTGTGTTCTTCTTTTCCACTGAATAATGGGCTTAGGGGAGACTGTTCACAAAAGAATAGCTTGTGCCATTAATCACTGGCTAAAAATAAAACTTACAAGCACGACTCTAATGATGGAGAAGGTGACCAAAACAGTGACTCTCCAGAGTGCAGCTGGAAATGTTGAAAACAGCTTAATCTTTCCCCTGTGCTATGTGTGCATGAGCTTTACAATACACATATAGTCAATGTGAAGAGCTGGGCGATCATTCATAATCCAGCATGTGCATATTTAGAGAACCCAACAGACACTGATTGCACCTTTATTTACAGATGGCTATAAACATGGATATGCATCTTTTAACAGTCAGTTTAAAATGTACAGCATGCTCAGAGTCAACCGCACACTCTCAGGCCCGTTGGATGATGGGAACATGGCTTTTCTGTGGAGCGAGTGGAGGATGCAGACTGCAGACATATCACAAATTCCCATGGCACATTTCAAATGTCATAGGTTACAGATTACCCCATTAAAATGTCATAAAATTATTACGTTTTGATTAGTTTTCTGAAAATTGCAATAAAACAGACACTACATTAATTTTAATGCTCTTTTCTGACTTTTGAAAGAAAATATTCTTGATTTTCCAGCATAAAGGCAATAAAAAGCATTCGTCATGGACACTTGAAAATATCAGGACACATCAAATGTACAAGCTGTACGTTTGATGGACTTCCCATGTATTTATTTCAAATATTATAATAAAAATGTTCATGTCAGGTGCAGTTGGTAATTATCACGATAAATGCCAAATCAATTTCTTTTAAGCAAAGGTATATTTTTCTTACTGAATTTGCTGAAGAAACCAGATGGTTACCTGTAGTTGAAAATTACCTATTATTTATTTGATAAATATTTATATTAATTGGAGTCAAAACATGATAAATGATGATATTTCAGAAATCTAAAGGTAAATGATTTAAAATAATGATAATTAAAAAAAAACATGTGAAAAAAAATTTTGCATTTTATAAGCATAGCATTGTAGGCAAAATTATTAGACAAATATGTTTATTGTAATGTTATTTAGTGCGATACAAGCTTCTACTCTGACACTTCACATCAGCTCCGTCTATGTCTTATATTCAGTCTGTGATACTGTTACATGTAGCTGTAGTTCTTCCTCAACACTGCCTTCATTCCCTTTTGTGTTCCCTGTGGGTCAACAACAGATGACTGGTTTAGACACTTTGTGCAACTTGATACGCCAAACTACATTGTGCATGTACACAAAGATAAATACTACGGTTAGTTATTGACGTAACTTTGCTTCTTGGAGTCACATTGCAGATGTGCATGATGCAAACATCATTCTTGTCATGTAAATGGAAACAAAATAAAGCACCTCAGCACTGTAAGCTGTTACTGCAACATATTGTGCATTGGCTCAGCGAAACTATCAACTGACCCCTCAAGAACCTCAATCAGCATTGTTTAGCCAGAGGAAAATTTTATTGTTTTTGATTTTTGAGTTTGTATCTCACTCACCCAGTGACTGTGGAGGGTCTTTCCCATACCACCCAGATGACCTCAGCTGAGGCTTGGTCAAGGGGAAAATACTCACTACAAGTCTTTGTATTGGTCAGATGTCTGTGCGTAGGTATGCTAATCTACATTCGTGTAAGCACAGGCAGGATTTGTATGTATGCTCCTGTCAAAACCTGTTGTTGGAGACCCAGAAACGCAGGTTAAAGAAAACTGGAATGGGCTCAGAAGCAGCAAGCAGAGCAAACATGAGTCCAAGACTTCAAGTGGAAACTATTCCAGACTGTAGTCCCATCTGCTTTCACTTTAGAGTCTGAGTCCTAAACTAAATAAAGATCCCTCCTGAACACTTTTATTGCCTTTCTCTTTCTATCCATCCTTCTTTTTGTCCTACTCTATTCTCTGTCCAACCTTTTCTTTGCACAGATTCTTTTTATTGTTACGTTGTTTAAGCTTCAGTAAGGTGAACTCAAAGTGCACAGGCTACGCTTATCCCCATCTCTCTCACTGGATGCGAATAAAATTTTCCCCTGGTGAGTTAAACATCCAAAGTAAAGACCCGATCTGATTCCTCTCATTTGTAACACCAGGGTTTGTTTTTTACAGAGCTGTACAGAGTTATGTTTCTGATGATCTGCTCACGTGTTTTCTGTGCATTTTTGTTTGATGGATGTGTATGTGATGACCCCTAGTGATACTTTATCTGTGAGTAAAGGCACCAAAATGAGACATCTGCATTTCAGCACATCCCATTTCAGCTATTCTCATCATTTAATGGTCACAGAGAAAAAGTGTCATACATTTCTGCAAGTTCTGTTTCTAACACTGAAAACTGATATGCAGTT
>JAPQRP010000008.1:10301328-10316837 GCA_037367295.1 Apogon hyalosoma
ATAAACAACATTTATTTGTTTGTTTGTTTTTAAATACTGTCAAGCATTGTAATTTATTCCATATTTCCATATGTTTATACAGTTAGTGAGCATGTGTGCTCCTGTACTCGCAGCATCTTGCTCTTTCTTCCTACTGTACCATCAGTGATAAATGACATATGGGAAAAGAAGGAGAGATAGATGGAAGCACCAACAAACAGATGCCAAATAACCCACTGAATGCTTCTTTATGATGGGTCTGAGTCAGTAAACAAAGCAAACATGTTTTGGGGATGATTTACCAGCCCTTCATTTATGTGCACTGGAGATTGTTATTTAATTATTGCAGTAATTGTCATCGTTGCATCATTTCATTGCTTCTCTCTGTGGCCAAGATGACATATATCAAAGGAACTTTTGATGTTTTTAACTTTCTGCTCTTCCCAGCATCGCAAGCAACCACAGAGCTGCACAGCAACACTAAATAGTCCCAATTAACTCTTAAAGACCCAAGCATCCACTGGCGACCAAAATCATCCACAGATCTAAAATGTTTAATAACTTCTGATCCACTAATCTTGTCAATACACGTAAATAATTGGTGCAAAATACAGTTTGTCATCTTTTCATGGTCATCAGATATGAGTCATTTGGTCGTTCAGAGGCTCTGTAGTCACAGTGGAAACACTGTCATCTTCTACAACACTGATTCACCAGTAAAACCCATGGAGTTGGATCAATGACAGTGGATGGAGACACTTGTTATTATGTTCAGTTAATGATATATTTTATTGAAAAAGTCAGTTTTTCTTCAGTTTTCTCTGTTTCTGATATAATAACCTTCAACTTTAATCTGAGCTTTTATGGACATCTACACGATAAGTACATTAGATACAGGGAAATAAGTGATATTCACTCAGAAATGCAAAATGCAAAGCATAATATTATGATAAATGGTAATCAATCATTTAAGAAAGGTTAAAAATAGAAATAGAAATAATTTGGGAACTGCTACAAAAGTAGTACTAGGTCTTTATGGGTTAATTCAACAGTTGAGTGTAGTATGTGCTCACAGAGCTCTACCATAATGAGTGATTACTACACTAAACCAAGACAATCGTACTGAGTCAACACCACAGCTTGAAGTCCTGTTAAATTCTCACTGGGATAAAAACAAAGGTCTAGTGCTGCTGGAGGTAAACCAAGAGCTCCACGTTTAAAGCTCTGTGTGTTCGGTGTCGACCAAGAGAGCTCCTCCACAGTGAATTATATCCATCTGCTAATGTCATTCCAGCCCGCTGCCTTCCCCTGCTTCACCCTGCATGGTATGGTTTGGATTGTCACACTCTACAGCCAATACAATCACTGGGCTGAATCCCAGGCATGCGCTGCAAGCCGTAGCCAATGGAGGCTGTGTTTTTGTTTGTCTAAACAAACACAATTCATTTTTGATGTTAGGATTGTTTGAGTTTTCAGTGAAATACACCAAAAGGACTTGAATTTTTGGGCATTGAACAAAGGCTCCTCCAACCATTAAAATAATTCACTCTATACGTTTGCATGGATCTAGAGAGGCAGATGCCGAACAAAGAGATGATGACGGATCTGTGGCTGGCCACATATGCCAAATAGACATGTTTATAGGGAGGTAATTCTGTTTACTAATGTGCAGTCTGTCTGTCTCTGGGTTTCTGTTAGGGGTTAACGGGGGGAGACAAACAGAGAGGCTGCCGACTAGTGGGGTCACATGTGACTTCATGGTGTTGGAGACATCCAAAGGCAGAGCGCACTGCCTCCCATCCATCTAATTCATCCCATGGGACTGGCACACAGAATGCATGAATAAGACATGAACTACAGACATCTTTTTGTATACGGTGCCACTTCTTTTCACTCCCATTACACCCCCTTTTTTTCTACTGTCTGTCTGTCTTCGGTGATTTAAATTAAAAAAGAAACCCCTAGCCAAAAAAAAAAAAAAAGCGTTTGTGCCTCTCCCACACTTGCCCTTTTCCACCCTTGTCTCCTATTTATCCTTGGGGTCCTCTTGTGAAGAGGGCAATTTATTCATTTATTGATTTACTCATTTGTATGTTAGCTCCATGTAAGGCAGGACGATGCCTCTGTGGGGTTCTCGGTTTGCTGCAGTGAGCCCATCTCTCAGATTAAATAGCATGAACTACTAAAGACGCAGAGAAGTGAAGAATGAAGAAGCAAATAACGGATGTGAATCAATAACCACATGCAAAAATTTAAAGGTTCACACCATTAAATGCTCCATATGTTTGTGTCTGTAAGCTCCTGTTCCACTGGACTTTTAATTTCTGTATAATATTTCAGTCTGGGCTTTTCCTAACCTCCAGGGAACACGATCAGCATGTTATGGACACAGAGGTCAAAGGTCAAAATACAAAGTAGTTAAGAGAGGTGAGAGAGACTTCAAGAATGATTGACTATTAGAGAAAAGAAAACAAACTAAGCTGGTAACCTGATGCCCTTTGGAGCTAATTTATGTAAAAATGTGCAGAATGTCAGAAAAAAAGACCATGCACCTTAAAGTTCAGTATGCAGCATGACTGGAAAGAAGAAATACTGCCCCCATACGTACCATTTTTTACTTGTACATCACATTCCACAATAAACTTCACACACCTGGGATTTTCTGTCAGGTTTTTTCTGTGTTCATCCTCACCTAAAATAGGCTTATAATGAGAATTATAATGATACTGTAATGATAACACTTACAGCATTTTGTTAATATTGTTCTTATTTTGTCTATTTTATACTAAGCTTTCATGTTAGACTTTCCTGATATTCTGAAAATCTGTCTGAATATTTCTTGGCCTTTTATTTTATTTATTGGTTTATTTAACAGGGACATTGTACATTAATTCACATTGTTGTAAATGCACTAGAGTTAGCTTAACGACTATATCTGCAGCCCCTAGACAGATGTTTGTCACCCTAAAAGGCAGCACAAAGTTATAAACATACAATTTTTAGCGCATAAATTCAAAATACCTAATTACAGATGTGTACAATACAAGTTTTGTAATACAAAATTTACAATTAATAACACATCAAAGTCAAAAGTTATTGAAATACACTTGGCAGTGGAATGTAAAAATTAGATGCTGTCTTTTGGGGGATTCCCCTACTCTTATTTCTATGTATCTTATATGATTCTTTTGTTTATGTATGATATGGACCCATCCCCTGTTGTTTTTGTTATGGTTGTTTTTGCCTAAGACAGCACTGTTTGTTTATTTGCTTGTCTATGCTGGTTTGTGTCTGTATATTTGGCTGTTCACAATGATATGTTGTATATGTGAAGGAACAGAAACTGTATTTCTTTTTTTGTTATACATGGCAAAACCTTCCATTTATGTCTCTCCAGCCTCTTGCTTTATATTTGCATTTATTCTTTTTTTGTGTATGTTTTTTTTTTTTTTTTTAGTGTGTGTGTGTGTTTTGTTTTTGTTATATGAAAAACTCAATAAAGATATTGACAAGAAGAAAAATACACTTGGCACTGAGACAAGTTAAAAAAAATACAACAGAGAGAAGACTAAAACATTTCTGTTGGTAGCGCCAATTATTAATGTACCAGTTTTTTAGATGTATTTTGAACAAAACAGAAGGCAAAACATAATATACAGTCACATAGAACAGACTAATAAATCAGAATAACGGTAAGATATATGGAGTATGCTTGTGGCATGTTGTGTGGGTGTGCATGCATGTAAGATGGTTATGAATCAGCTACCACTGAGCAAAGGCATAGAGATGAACAACCAATCTCTCTCACAGTCAAACCTACAGGCAATTTAGATTAACCAGTTAACCTACTATGTGCATGTCTTTGGATGGTGGGAGGAAGCCGGAGTACCTGTAGAGAACCCACGCAAACACAAGGAGAATATGCAAACTACACACAGAAAGGTCCGCCTCGTTGGCTAAGTGTGCATTTATTTTAGGTGGAATTTCTTTACTTGTGCTTGGTAACAAACGTTTATAATATGTTATTCCAACTGTACTGTGGATTAGATGCAAAAACACTGATTGTTTGCATCACATTTGGTTTCTCTTTGTCCACAAAAATCAGCCCATTAAAAAAATATCAGACAATAAGCAGAGATTCTCTGCAAGTGACATACATTCTTTGATCCACTGTGAAACATGGCTTCATTAACTCTCAAGTTTCTAAAATGATGAAATTTTCTGTTTCAAGCCAGTTTCTGCACCACAAGTCATCATTGGTGCTTTAGTTTCTCATTTTATGTTTTGTTGTCTTTATTTTTGATCTCTGTATATTTAACCTTTTGACCCATTTCTGAAAATGGTAGTGAGACAAACTAGAATTCACAAAGGAATTTTGAAAGGAGGACAATAAATTTTACTTTTCAAATTTTGTTTTTAAATAAGGATATATAAAAAAAAAAAAAAAAAAGAAAAAAAAACAACTTTGAGTGGCTCAGCGTTGGCAGCCTAAGCCTCAAGCAGTCAGAGGTATTTAACTGTTTCTTAAGCTTTCGCAGTGGGATACTGTGCACGACCCTCGTCTACTTAGCCTGAGTGTGCTCTCTGAAACTGTAGATGAGACTGTAGGGCATAATAAACAGAGAGCTGAATATATGACTTAACTGTGAAAGACAGATGTCTCAGCAACATTGGCAATTGCAGGGATAAGATGAACTGCTTTCACTGCAAACCACAATGAAAGGCTTGGAATCCTCCATGATAGTAGTGTTATAAGCTGCGTTTTCCCAGATTGAAGTTGAAGTCTTTTTTTTTCCTTTTTTTTCCCCCCTTGGTAAGATCAGGATTTGCGCAAGAATGTGGGGATCACTCAGGTCTTATGGCTAGTTTTTGTTGGTATAATCTGTAGCGTTGATCCAGTGAACATCCTGTCAACATCCTGGGTTTCAGAGGATGGAGTCTGAGCTCACAGAAAATAAAACACTTAGTAATCACAAGTTTTTATCAAAAATTTGAAATGCATGGTTTGACAAAAAAAATTATCTAAACCGGTATTAGAAACCCTCAACAAGTAGACATCATAAAAATCAAGATTAGTTAATTTTGGTAAGTGATAACAGTGAGTATTTCTACTAAAATAATCACACCAGTAATGTTGGCATTTAGCCTAACACTACAAACACTGGTCAGTTCTTCCTCAGCTTTGATTAAACTCAGTGCACAGTTTTTTGTTTTTTTTTTCTAAACTTTGCAATCATGCTTAGAGTTTGTGCTTAGAGTTTGTGCATCCAGCAGTACAGAAAAAAATGAGTGGAATACAACCTCAACCATATAAGGACATGTATCTCCTGATCTGCAATCCATTGGGTGTGTGTGCGTGTGTGTGGGTGTGTGTGTGTGTGTGTGTTTGGACTTCTTTGTGATGACCAATTTGGACTCAGACCTTCTCCAAGTGAGAATGTGTAATCGGTCCTCACTTCTCCAGAGACAATAGAGTTAATAGGATTAACTCTTGACCTTAAGGTTAAGGTTAAGAGAAGGATTTAAATATGGCTTGTTATCCCATGGTGAGAAATAGTGAGAATTAGGGGCTAAAACATGGTTGTGTATCACTATTAGGTGTGTAAATATCTTTTTTTTCCTACATTTTAGTCAGTTGACCCATTTCTGAGAACAAGAAAGTGAGTAAAAAAAAAGACAGTGGGTTCACAGAGTCTAATCCATATTATCTTTCACTATGTGCAAAAAAACAGATTTTGATTGTATTTCCTGACCAACAATTTGCAGTTTCCTGTGACTTTATCTAACGCAATAGAGAAATAAATCTTCAATTCTCCGTGTCTAAAAGAGAAACAATGCAAACTGTCACTGTAATTTAATTTCTCTACTATATAACATGTAATGCTTTAAAGCCAAATATGTCAAACACTGCCATTGTCGAGGGTAATGTTCCAACGACGCAACAATTTTTCATCGACTAGAAGCTTTTCTGGATCTTTTATTCACTCTGAAAACATGGAAATGGTTTGGAGGGAATACAAGAATGAGAAAGGGGAGAAATCGAGAAAGTGTAAAATCTGCAAGTGGGAGAAAAAGCAGGTGGGCTAAGCGCTCAGGTCTAAACTGTAAAACTGCTATTAAGGCAGCCGTTTACACCAAACCTGATTTACTTACATGAAGGTTCCAAACGCATTCAGTCCTAGACAGAGGAAATAAACAGTGGTGTTCTGCGGAGAATGCATGCTCCAGTTGTGTGACTCTTCAAATACTGTTTGTTTTTCCCTTTTTATAATAGGTTTGACAGGTAAGTTTGATGAGCTCTTATCCACAGGAGAGGGGTTTAGGAAGGGGTTGTTTGGGTGGCTAGACTCCCCTGCATACCTAAATCTTTAAAAGCTCTCAATAAATTTACCCCCTTAGAGAAATTCTCTTCCAGATGAGCTTGAATGTCTTCCACAGTCCTGCTGCTCCCCATCACGAGTGTCTAAATAAACTCAATAGGAGTGCTTATGTGCAGCAAAATTTCCAAATTTTTGTTCCACAAAGTAGGTGAAAAGTTGATTATTCTTGTTCTAGGTTCATTTTTGTTTATTTTTTTCTGCAGCATCCTGTATCTGCAGACAGATCTCCATGCAGTACATTTCTTGCATTACATTTGTAATCACTTCAACAGCAACCAGAGAGCAAAGGTCAACAACTGGCTTTTACTTAACGTATTATCCTCTCCAAAATGTTCCAAGTGAAATTTGGTTAGAGGAACCAGCACAGGGGGAAAGACACACAGAGTAAAAAAGAACCGGGGAGACGATTTGATTTTTTTACTTTTTTTTAGCAGGGGAGAGATGGTCTTGTCATTTTAAAGGGTTTCGAGGGGATGTTTGCTCACCCTCTTAATGGCTTAAAATGGATGGAACCATCTATCTTTCTCCCCATTCATTTCAGGGGGGAAAGCCCAAGAGGGATGGACCTATTTTGCCCTGTGACGGATTGCGCAAAGTCCAACAGATATGGCCCAGCACACATGGAAAAATACCATTATTAAAGTAAATATCACAATGGAATTTCCATTATTCTGACATCAAACTGGGATAAACTCCATTTTAATAACATCCCACGAAACCAGTTTATTTATCAAAGTGCTCATCAGATGTTTTAGTGTGGAATTTTGGGTTTTCTTAGAACTGGGTCGACCTGAGTAAAACAATGCAGGTGTATCTTGCAAACTTTGGACCACAAATGAATAGATTTATTTACATCCATTGTTTGGGATGCAGTACGCATGTGGATGTACAGTACATTTTGCAGTGCAGTATATAATAGCTGGACATACATGTATCTCTTTGCAGTATGTCACTCGAGCAGGGGTGTCAAACATGTGGCCTGTGAGCCAAAACCAGCCTGCTGAAGGGTCCAGTCTGGGCATCCATTCATCCACTGATGAATCTGTGAAATGCAATAATAACACTGGACATACTAGCAGTCGATGGTGTCAAAATCATTTTAGTTCAGGTTCCACATTCAGCCCAATATGATCTCAAGTAGGTCAAACCTAGCCTGGCCAGCCATCCGTCTTTCTCAATAAGAAATCCGTCTGGAATCGTGGGGCTTAAATCCAAATGTGAAGGCGGGACTAACAGGCACAGAGTAAGCCAATCACAGATAAGATGGACAAGATGCTTTTGTCAGAGAAATTTAAGAATACAGGGTGTAATCTGTAATTCAATCCTTATTTCTGAATCAAACAACCAACAACAGTTATAAAGAGATTTGTGGACTTGGAACTGACTTTAACATGCAACAAAAAGAAGTCGGTGCATATGACGCATTGCAAAACACCCACCCCCAAGACTTGTGATTGGCCCAGTGTAAAACAGATCAGGCATAATTCACAGTGAATGGACCAGTTCCAGACTGTTTTCTCTGTACTGAATACACTGAGAAATGGCTAGCCAGGCTAGGTCAAACCCATAAAATACTATCATAATAACCTATAAATAATAACAACTATGAATTTTTGTCTTTGTTTTTAGTGAAAAAAATAAAATTACATGAAAATGTTTACATTTACCAACTCTACTTTCACAGAAAAAGAGAATAACGTGAACAAATATGAGCAACCTGAAATATTTTAATGAGAAGTAAGTGTAATTTTACCAATATTCTGCCTGTTACTAAATGTTTTGTGCATTTGTAGACCCACCATGATCTGTAAGATGTAATGTAGTGTACATGGTAAACTCAGGCATAATATTGTTAAAATTTAACTTTTTTGGGGTTGTTTATGCTTTGTATTCACATGGAATTCATATTCACATTTTTTAAGGATACTTTGCAGATGTAAACATTTTCACAATGCATTTTTTTTCCTCCTCTGTTATTATTTTACTGGTCCAGCCCATTTGAGATCATTTTAGTCTGCATGTGGCCCCTGGACTAAAATGAGTTTGACACCTCTGCTCTAGAGTAAGGAAGACTTTAAGGAATGTAGCTCTGCATGTGCTATGTGCATGTATGAAAGCAAGAATGTGAGATATACTGTATCATGAAGAGACATGACAGAGATGTCAAAACAGAGATGGAAACTGATCAAATCTGGATGTAGGGAGACTACATGCACACTTTCACATACCCACACAAATCACTCTCTAAATCATTTACACTAGCCGCCACTAAATGTTAACAGTGACAGCGTTCAGGTCTGCCAGGTCTACATCATGTGGAGCCTGGCACTTGGGTTGACAGTCTGGCCAGAAATAAGGGGAACCAAACAACCCTGGAAACCTCTTGAGACTGGACAGGATCTTTCTGCACCTCCAGGTATCTGACATCTAACCTTCTGTGCTGTGGTTGTACACGGAGGTACAGAGTTGTGAGAGAGCTGAGATTGTGTACTCCATGGATAAGAGATGAGCTCTGACATGTTACAGAATCTTACAGCTGTTCTGTGTTCATACTTTTGTCAACTGTTAACTGTTTTTGAAAAACTTTGTAAAGCTGTGATGCTTAGTCATTACATAAAATGTGGTTCATTCTGTCTTTGTGGTGAGAAATAGGATTCTAAGTCATTATTTATGAGCCTATGCATCTATAGATTTGTACACTTTACAAAGCTGTAATGCCTATAATCACATTCAGCCTGTCAGAGGCCTGTTTGTCATAAATTTGGACAATATCCTGGCTTATATTGTGCCGTTGCCTGGTAAACAGAAGCATTCTTGGCATCTCAGGGCATTACTTAATGCATCTTTGGATTTGACATTAAATGTGGCTACAGCATATGGAGAAATGCATATACTTGCATAGGAATAAATATTTACTCGAGTTGCCATTCTTTGTCAATGCCAGATGATTACTTTCAAGTGTAACTATTCATCCCAGTGGTTAAACGTCACAGCTACTCCTACTGTTCATGCATTAAATGTATATTTTCGTGTTGGGAACAACTCCAAGATAGAAAAACATTCAGAAAAATCCATGCAGAACTATGGGTTCAAGCATTGACAATTCTCTCTTCACCATTGTTCATCTGTCCTATATCTGTCTTTCCTCAACTTTTTCCTTTTCTCCCACAAGCATCTCCCAACAGTTCCAGCTGACCGTCGTAATGGAAAGCTCCACACTGAACTGGACTGCACTCATGCAGGGCTGTCAGACTAATGGTTCTGAGGCTGAATAATGCAAGTGTCACCAAGGAGCTCAAATAAAGACCACAGACAAAACCAAGAGGGCAACTGTGTGTGTGTGTGTGTGTGTGTGTGTGTGTGTGTGTGTGTGTGTGTGTGTGTGCGTGTGCGTGTGTGTGTGTGTACACATCCAAGACCTTATCTCAGTGTGTGGGTGTCTGCTTCTTTGTGTGTGTTTCTAGCTCTAGTGGTTAATCCAGTCTGTCCAGTTATATCCATCAGCCACTGCGTTTGTCCCTGTTTTAGTCTAATCCACCAACAGGGAACAACACTGTCAGCAAGACCTGTTCATTTTAACCATTCAATGACAACACACTCTAATATTAATGAACATACTGAAATCACAGGCTTGTTTTGCCGTTTGAAGTTAGCCATTGAAGGTTTGAGAACATGATTGGAATACAGGCAATTTTTAAAGCAGCGTATGACTTTCATCACAATTTTTTTTTCAAATTTGTAAAACCCGAATGTCAGCCTAATTATCACTAATCCATTAGTCTTTCTGTGCTTACACACCTGAATCACTTTTTTCACGGTGAATAACTTCGAAGATGACTCCTTCTTAAACACAGTCCACTTGTTTACATAACAAACTGAAACGTCACTCGGGCCTTTTTGGGAATTTTGTCGTGAACTGCATTATAGGAAACGGAATTCCACACAGCAGCAACAAAGATGGCGACCAAGCAAAAGTGGTTTCTCACAGATTCAGCAAGAAAAGGAGCCAGGTCGCTACAATGTAAAAATGCACAGTCCACCAGGGTTGTTTTAAAGGATGAGTATAGTCAGTGGATGAAGGTGACATTTGGGTTCAGCACTCATGAAGAGACCGCAAAATTGCTGCTCCGTGGAATTCCCATTCCCACAATGCACTTCGCTTGGGTTTTACAAATTTGAAAAAAAAAATTGTGATGAAAGTCATTTGCTGCTTTAAGTTTATATCAATCAATCAATCAATCAATCAATCAAATTTTATTTTTATAGTATCATATTACAACAAAAGTTATCTCAGGACACTTTACATTTAGAGCTGGTCTAAACCAGACTCTTAGGCCAGTTTACAGAAACTCAGCAGACTCTTCCAGAAGCAAACACTTGGTGATGGTGGTGAGGAAAAACTTCCTTTTACTTTTAAAACTTCCTTTGAACAGGCAGAAACCTGGAGCAGACCCCTGGCTCTTGGAAGATGGTCATCTTGACCTCTTGGGGTTAAAGAGAGAGGGGTAAAGGAAGAGAGAGGGTGAGAGAGAGAGAAAAAGAGAGTTTATTGGAGGAGGGAAACACATGGATGCACAGCAAACTGCACTACAACTGTTAAAAACTAGAACAGCTGGTGCTAGTTTAATTACGAATAGGTAGAACAAATATCCCTAACTGTTAATACTACTACTACAAATACAAGTATTAACATTGGATGTACTACCACTGCAGCTGTTAGTACCAATAATAGAAATCTCTACTATCTATGTAACTATATGATAAACACTGTCACAACTATATGGATACATGAGTGATGATGATGATGAAGGCAGGAGAGAAGTAGGACCACAGCAGCAGGTGATAAAGTACAGAGACTCCAGGGAAGAAGTCAGAACTGAGATTATTTTCTTGACTAAAAATTGCTATGAAGTAACAGGAGGGGATGCTATTCAGAAACTGCTGGTGTTACTTTGCAAGTTTCTGTCCCTTTGTTAATCGCTGAGCATGTGTCATGTCAGGCTGCGTTGTTTAAGATATACTCGTCTCAGGTTCTTCTGCTTTATCGTGCTGTGATTCTTATGCAGTCACCGATCTGCATGCTGGAACCTGTCGGTGTGTTCTTCATTAACTGTGAAGATACGACTTTGCAGGAGCAATATGAGATTGTTTACATCTAATTTCCAGAAATTCCTGAATTGTTAGAGCGGTTTGTGGTTAGTTTTGGTTTCACATTGCAAAAATAACAGTTTATGTAGTATGTAATTATGTTTTCTCACAACATGTTTTAGACAGTGATGGTAGTTTTTTTGTGTGTTTGAACTATTAAAACAAAGATTATGGAGTTTGACTCAGTATGACCAGTAATCAATCATTAAACAGAGAAAGAAGAAAGAAGAAAATAGTACTTTGCATGTTCCATTCAGAGTAGGGAATGTAAGGTTTGACTTGACTCTATTTGTGATTGCTGTTTTTTTCTTTAATTGGCAGTAGTCAGGTTTTTGGTACACTACTGCCACCAACTGGACTGATATGTGTAGTAGAAGGTTGGCATTTGAAAAAAATCTGTTGAACCAATTCACAGATCGACAGTCCCAACCTGCATGATAACATGTGTGTGAAACAGACTGTGGGCATAAATGCTTACGTCCTCATCCAGAATAGACAATCTTCTTCCTGTATATTGTTATAAAAACCTGAAATGTCTCTGTAAATGTAATATTATGCTCCAGCAATCACTTTTATTTCAAGATATTTTTTTTGTTATTTAAAGGGTCAGAACAAGCAACACATTTAAAGTCAAAATGTATTTTGGTTGAAACTATATGACTATACTCTTACTTTCTCTTGCATCTACAACATAAAGTATCTATATCATAATACTGGAAGGGCTCAGAGCATCTGTCTGTGTGTGTATGTATCTGCACAGTTCTGAAAAATTTAGACATTTTTAACTGGCCATTTTGGTACCTACAGTTGAGGAACAGTCCTATCTCCACATTAAATGTCTCGGCAAGTTGATAGGATGAGTATTTTGGGAGATATTTGTAATTTTGGAATACAATAGCTTTACAATCATGTTGCTATGCCCGTGATGGTTGATGGGAAGCGCTGTACCACACTGAATGACGGGAAATGAAGTTCTCCCAAGCATAAAAACTACCACATCTAGAACCCGTGGTTCCCCATGGGTCAACGCGTTAGTGTGTGTTATGATTGTCAAGTCTCCGTCAGAGTCATAAGTCTTTTGTTGTGGTGTTTCTACATTCTTAGGTTCACTTCTTGTTTTATTTTGTATTAGTTTGTTCATTGTGTCCACTTTACACTTCGTCCCTATGTGTTTCCCGCCTCAGGGATTGTCTGTCTGCACCGCCCTAATGTGCTTCAGCTGTGCTCCAATCACTCTGACCTCCCTTGTGTTCTTAGTTTATCTGCCTCCCTGCCTTTGTGCCAGTTCGTCTTGGTTTATCTCTCAAGCGATCCAGACCGTTTTCTTCCGAGTATAGCTTTGTTACTTTGTGATAGTGTGTTTTTTGAGTTAGTGTTCTGCCTCCCTTTGTTCCTTCTGGAATAAAGATCTCATCGACATTTGAGAGTGTTTGGAGTCCTGTGCACGTTTCTTGTCAATAAGGCAAGGCAAGGTTTATTTGTATAGCACAACTCATACACAGGGCAATTCACAGTGCTTTACAAAAATGGAAAAGAGAAAGGTTAAAAACACACAATTACAGTTAAAACATAACCAATAAAACACAAATAATCAATTAAAATAAAAGCGTGCAGATAGAACCCTTTCAGTTGTTATATGCACATGCACAGTTGATAGCTGAATCGATAACGGCACAAAAACAGCTGATGTCGTTTCTACACAGGTTATGGTCTGATCTTTACTTTTACATGCTGTACTAGTGCACATACTGTGATGTATTCTGACATATTTAATCTTGCATTTAGCCTGCTATTCTAGCAATGAACTGATTTGCATGAGAATAATAACTTCACACAAACATAAATTATTCTAATGTTGTAGAAGAAGGCAGAAATTTCCTTCTGGCCAAGACTCTTAAATTAGCCTTTTGAAAATGAATTGTGTTAATGTTTAGTGCTATTGAAAGGCTGGAAATGGCTTTGATACAGGCACTTTATCCACACACCAGATGGTAATGTGACAATTAAAATGACTCCTGGTTAGAAAATGGCCTTAAGTAAGAAATCCACAATCTAGGCTGTGGAGATGAGTTTATAAGGCAATGAAATGGGTGTAATGTGGCAAATTAGATCAAATTATATTAAACTTTAATGACAACTGCAGAAAATAGACCCCAGCATTAGCAATTAAAATGGAATATACTTTTAAGATTGCTGCTAAAGAATGTTTTTCAGGCAATTATGTTCCCAAGATCATTGCAGCTCAAATGAGTAGTGTAGTTTTATACATGCAGAGTGAGGTACCATCTTTTACAGACTGAATGGTGTATTTGTGCTAGAATCACTTCTTTGGTCTTTGTTAGAAAGATATACAGTATCTGAATGCTGGATGCCACAGAGAAACCAATTTTACTTTGTTCTGTAATTTGGTCAATATCCAGGTTGAGTGAGATCAGAAAGGAGATACTTCTGATGGTATTAATATCATGGTACTGATGGTACTAATGTATTCTTTTCACTGCAGTGTTATTATTATAAACATGACCCTGTGCATATGAACATTAGAAACCCTTCATACTTAAGTTAGACTCATCCACCTTGTCAGCTTGCTTAGTGTGCAAGTTGCCATCTCAATGTTTAGTGTAATGGGAGCTTGATTTAAAAAAAAAAAAAAAGAGTGTAGATTATTTCCGGAGTTTAGTCCCACTGTGTCCACAGTGTGGATGTCCCTTATTAACAGAGGTGAGTCAAAGTATGCCGGTCACTAGGGCTTAATGCACACAGGGGAGAAAGATGAATTCTCAGGGGCTGATCAAGGGAAGAAGCTCATTATAGCAAAAGGATCTGAATCAGCAGTTTGTGTAGTTTTTTTTTTACAGCAGGTGCATGCAGAGGTAGACCTCGATCTAAACGTTGATGTTGTAGTGACACTTGTAAACCACAGAGAGGCATTCAAGTCCCAGTTATAGGTCCTGCCTAACTGTCCGAACGCTCTCTGCTTCACAGACCACATGCTTATCTGACTAAATAATTTTTGTTTTTGGAAACCGATACCAAATGACATCAGAATAAATAACATTTTTGAAAAATATGACAGACAGCAGCTTTAAATAAAAGAAATAGACTAAAATAACTGAATTATCAATGCCTGACTGCATCATTGTGCAGGCTGTTTATAATGACTTCCCCATCCATGGCTCCTGTGGTTGCGCTCCTTGGACAATTGGCATTTTCTTGGCCCCTGAAGTTGGCATTACCATGGCAACAGCAGTCGGGTGCCAAGTAGGCACCTGTGCTAGGTTGAGATCAAGCCGTGAGTGAAATTAGCCAAGTCTAAAGCAGGGTCCCAGCAGCTGCCCCTTGGTACACGAACACTGCCGGGGGAAATCAAAGACTAATTACTCAGTTTGTCTGTGTATGTGTGTAGGTGTGTGTGTATGTATATAAGCAATGCTGTGTGTCTTCATTTTGGCAGAGACTGAGGGCTATTGCCTCACCGTTGCTTTGAACATAGTGTCAGAATATAATTTAATGCATTTCAATCTCATACAGTATGAGCAATGAATCCTTGTTGTATATTTTATGCTAAGTGGCTATTGCCTTTTTTTTCTGAATGTACCGGATAGAAATCACCAAAATCTTGTGACTGTGGAAAAATAAAGAACCTATCATGAGGTGACAATCTGAGTTTTCCACTAAATCTTAGTGGAAAGTCATATAAAGTCAAAAGTCATATCTTAATGACTAAGATATGACAGGAAATATAAAGGAGAATGTACTATTTATATTACTTGCTCTGTACATAATAAATAATAGTAATAAGATGATAATTCATTCAATCAGTCAAACAGTAAAAATATTAGAAATGCTATTCAGGCCTTGATGCTGAATCATTATTGCAAGAGCTATTATTATTATTATTATTATTATTATTATTATTATTATCATCATTATCATTATTATTAATAGATCTAAGTGACTAATTGTGACTGTATTTTACCACTAGGATTCTCAGTTCCACTC
>JAPQRP010000008.1:10319293-10330471 GCA_037367295.1 Apogon hyalosoma
GTGTGTGTGTGTGTGTGTGTGTGTGTGTGTGTGCGTGTGCGTGTGTGTGTGTGTGTGTGTGTGCGTGTGTGCGTGTGCGGGTGTGCGTGCATGTGTGTGTGTCTCTTCCAACACAGTGCACACACAGACATACAGCACAATACAACGTGACGGCACAATATAAAAGGGGGAGCCTTGGATCTTTAGTTGCTTCAGGCCCTGTGAATAAACAGAGGATGTCAATATCCTTCAAATGCCAAGAAAGGAACTAAGAGTCAATAGACTGTCCGTGTATACAGAAATACAAAACACACCAAGGACTGATGCTCATGTCTAGGAAAGTAATTAAAAAAAGAAAAAGAGTGGCAGCACAAAAATATTTATTTTACTCAATGCTTTATCAGGTTTACACCCTGTGCACAACCTCACCACAACTGATTCTCTGTCACAGCTCTTCAAACATTTCATAAAGAGGTAGCTTATAACTCGGTATAAAGTAAAGTATAAAGACATGTGCTTTTACTGTTTGTCCATATGTGTTGGTATAGATAAACACAGATTTTTTTTGTATCTGTAAACATTAAAAGTATTTGATAATCATGCAATAGAAGTTTTATCTTTTTAAGAATGACTCAAAGTGCTCCAATGGATGGATGTAACACATATTATAGATGTTTGTACGCACTAAAGTGCATAACACAACACATGACTACTATTATATAGTAGGTTATTATTATAAAACTTAAAATAAAGTATTAGAGATCAATTTAATACATTTTAATCAAAGTATGACAGCCATGCAGCTTTAGGAGATGCCTTTCTCCTGCACGAACCACATATGAAATAGTTATTCAGAAACTAATGCAATGAAGGGAAAAGCCTTTTGTATCTTCTGCAGATCGGCACAAGATGAAACACTTTATTTCAAGGTGATTTAATTCACTTTTTGTTATTAGGTAATCACACCAGAATTAGTCCTTATTTACAGGATTAGGTGTTTAGGAGACTAAAAGTAAAAAAAAAAAAAAAAAAAAAAAATCCAAAAATGTTATTTGCCATTTGTGTGTACATACACATAGGAACTAAAAAATGTGCCTATAGAAGTGTGAATATAGCACCATAAACATATTTATTGTTGGATTATTAGACATCTATAAGTGCTTAAAATAGATTTTAACATTTACTTCTATTACAAATAAATTTGTCTTATATTTGTTTATTACAGTTTTATAAATATATCACACAATTTATGGTTTTAACCAGTTCAACTACTATGTATTTGTTAAACTTTAACTAGTCTTAACTTGACTGGTTGAGAGGGATTGAAATAAATATCTGATATTTTTATAACCGCAAAGAGTTAAGTATGGGAATATGGAATGCTTTATGGACATAGACACCTGCACTTACAGAAAACACAGGTAACAGAAATAACTACAAAATGTGTGCATTTGGTGTCCTTTATTATAGCTGACTGTTCATAGTACAGGATCCAAAATGGGTAACAAATGATCAGAGTGAAACAGTGAAAATAACAATAATATGATAAATGACTTCAGAGATGTCAGCTTTCCTCTGTCAAGATAAGATCAGTTAATAACCGTCCAGTCTATACACGGTCCGGTAACGTAGCAACAGTAGAATTGAAGTGTTTTAATTTTGCCCATGGTTTTCATGGTGTCTGTGCAACATACACAGACCATACGCCCTTAACGATACAAAATGTGTTATAATGCACCACTGTTTGACTGAAATGTTTCCTAAATTTTAATTTTAGTTTTAGCACAAATGTTCAAATGGTAAATGAAAAAGAAAATACAAAAATATTCAGACAGAGCGACACACAGTAGAAATAACCAGATAACTAACACACTTGTTAAATATATTTTTATGCCCAGCTGTGCCTGTGAAATGGTCAGTGGTTACTATTATGCTATTATATTTAATATTTTGAATTAATTTTACTGCTGCAGTTGTATGTTGTATTTCAGTGTTGTGAGATTGGGCTCAGTGAAATACTTTAGATACTACTGGGTTTAGTAGTTACCTTCTAACAATAGACCATAACATGTGGCAAAAATGGCACAAACTAAAAGTCCCAATCATTCAGGATCATCTCAGAGGCAATGTTTTCTCTTCCCTATATAGAAGAGTTATCATATTAACTTGTCACATATGTAGTCTTTATTTTTATGTTTGATTTCTCAATGGAATATATTCAGTTTTAATCATGTTAATTGTTATAATGCACATTATGTTATATGTCACTTTCACTTCAAATTCCAAATACATCAATATATGTGACACTAATAAAATTTTCTCAATATATATTGACATATGAACTCTTTAATTTTAGGCTCAATTTTTCAGGAAAATGTATTCAGTCATGCAGTCAACTAAATCACACAGAAAGTGGTCATGCTTATGGAAGCCAAAAAAGACAACAAACATATTAAAGCTGCAAGCAGCATTAGGCAGGACCTTGTGCTCTGGCCGGGTTCCACCTCCCATGCCATCACCCAGTCTTTATATATATATATATATTTATATATATATTATTTCATGTACAAAACTTACAGCCCTAAATTGGCTCCAGACACATTGACCTGGGGGTGTCTTCCCTGGGAATCAAAACCTTGGTCTCCCAGTGGGAATCCCAAATCTTTGACCACTGGACCATCTTCAGCACTGATAGAGACACAGATCAGAACTCAGTTCAACGTCCACATAAACAGACTCCAACAGGAGACTAACATGTGGTTGTTTGTGTCAGACTCAGTGAAATGCAGCTGAAAACCCACAGAAAGGCCTGACATGGATAAGAAGGAGGCAGCAGTGATGAGTGGACTCATTCCACTCTTGTAGTGCAGGGGTCACCAACTGTATCAGGCTTCTGGAGAGCTTGGTGATGAGCTGATCATTTATTGAACCAGGTGTGCTGGAACAGCTGAGGTGGTCAGAGGTCACAGGGTGACATCCACACTGGTTCATCTGTAGGTGTATCTGCACTGGTGAATGTCTGTTCAGGTACAGCTCTGTGTGTTAGAGATGAGGTTAGGAAGTCAGAGGTAGTAAGTTCAAGGCCAGGGCAGGGTGAAGGAGTGGGGGGAGTAGAGTAGAGCCCATGCTTAGCACCAGCACTGTTTTTCGGAGGAAACCCAGAGCTGGGGTCCTCCGCCTAGTCCGCCTAGGCCCAGAGCCAGACCCCCCTAGGTCTAGTCCTCTGCCTCCTCTTTTATCATTTTATTTACATTTAATTTAATCTAATTTAATTTAATTTGGATATGTCATAAAAGTGTTTGCCAGCCATGACATGTATGCCAAATTTGTCTGGAGTGCAGCGTCTCCTGCTTTCCCTCCTCCTTTGACTGTCTGGTGACCCTGGACAGTCCTGAGCACAGCATCTCCCCCTTGCCCTCCTCCGGCATTTCCTCACTTTTCTGTTGCTGTTCATCTTCTTTGCCCTCCTCCTCTGACTGTTCAGTGGTCCTCCACTATCAGGAGCACAGCGTCACCCGCTGGTCATCCCCCACTGATGGTCCAGTGTTCCCCGACAGTGACACCTCCTTACCCCCATGTCCAGTCAGGACCTGACAATAGGGCTGGGGACCCTCAACAGGTCCAGGTCATGTGTTCACTTTGATTTAATAATTTTTAATACTGTCATAGCTCAAGTGTAATGTGATTTCATCTGCAACTTTCTTGAACAGATGGGGACGAAGCACATGCACAGACAAATCAAATGATCATACACACACATCCAACAAACCCAGAGCATGGCACTATAAAGGCCAAACCTCTTCAGGGGTTGGGGCTTTGTGCTTGTCAGTCCTTCTTGTGTGACTTTGTGCTTTGTCTTGTCTCACTCAGTCTATGCAGTAAATAAAAACTGTAACTAATTTGTTTGTCTAGGTTCTGCCACCACACCATAAAATCAGTGTGGGGGTGAATCTGGAGGTCAGAGAGGCAGTGTAGCAGGGTGTTGGTATTTACAGTGTTAAAAGCTAATGAAAGGTTCATGAATAAAATCCTTGTGTGTGGATGGATGTGTGGAGTCCAGTTATTTAGTGACTGTATCTAAAAGCATGAGACTTGCATCATCAGTACCTCTTTTTGTTTTGTAGGCCTTCAAGCTCCCCCAACAGCTGACGACACACTACTCTTTCCATGCATTTACAGAGGATCGATGTTAGGGCCACTGGCCTGTAGTTCTTCCAATCTTTTGGTTGTGTCTTTTTGGGGATAAGAATGATGGTTGATTCCTTCTACTGTTTGGGAATGACACCTGAGTCCAAGAGGTGCTGAAACAACCTGGTAAACACTCCTCCTAGCTGGATGGAACAGTATTATCACTGGTCTTCTTTTCTCCATTTTATCAGATGGTAACGCTCGACCTGCTGTAAAATTCAGAAAAAAGGTCAAAGAGATCCAGTCTCTTCAGAGTCTGAGTCACTGTGGAACAACTCAGTGGAAGTGACCTGCTTCTCATTGGAAGGTAACAAAAACACAATGATGCTTATTATCAGGTACATATGTGAACATATAACAGTAAGAATCATATATACATTCTTGTAATTAGACTCATAAATCCCTCTAAAATGTAAACAATGGAACAGGAAAAGAGAATGAGAGAGGTGATTCTCATTGACATCATTTTGTGGGAATCCATAGTATGTGTGTTTCAATAAACATTGGAAAAATAAAAAAAAAAAAAAAAACAAACCTTCCTGTACTGTAGAACACATCTGGTTAGCGCTGGATATAATTAATTGAACAGCAAGACATGAGCAGAGAGGTTATAGAGCTGAAAACCAGCCCCTTGTATTGTGTCCCATGGGACCTAATTCAATTAAAAAAATATGTACAGTGATCAGTGGTGACAAAGTAATTTTTGATCCCATTTTAATTATATTCACATATATGATGTTTGTCGGTTTAAAAGGTGATTTTACAAGGTTTGTAGCAAAGATATTAAAGAAAAATCTAGCTTTGTGTTAAGAAGGTCCGTGGATTTCATGTCTTGATGCATGTGATACATGTCCCCAAAACCAAAACACCATGGTACATTTTAACCTAATCTCTACAAGTGAAGTGAAAAAGTATTAAAAGAAGCTAAAATGGTCATCTTGAAGCTGCAGAGACATCTTCATTGTCACATCGTCTCTATATTCACAGACTTTTACAGTCATAGATCAACAGTTTTATCACACACTATGATTTTCTTAGCTTTTTCTTATTATTTGTTAAATATTATATGTGTGTAAAAGAATGACAGAAGGGGTGGGGCTGTGGTTCTCTGTCAGCTCACCTTTACATACACTGACGGGTATTTTTATCCCTCATCTACAACAATAGTCATGAGTTTCCCCATACTATTTTTTGCAGATTTATCAATGTCACTAGAGAAAGAAAATGTTTTTTGTAGCTCATTTACAATGTCACCAAGTAAAACAAAGAACAACATGTGACGTCTGTGAGAGAAGGTGTTTCCTCTTTAATGGTCAGCGGTTCATTGCCTCATAAACCCAGTGAACGCTCTGTGGCTCAGTGTTTCTGCTGCAGTTTGTTTGAATACAGTCCATTTCCTTCTCCCACAGCCCCACCAGGTGGTTATCCGGCTCTCCTCTGTGAGCCAAGCCCACTGTGGACATGCAGTCCTTAAATCTACTGAAGGAGGATGGTTTAGGGGCTTTTGGACTCTCTGCAGAAATGATGGGTTCGTCAGAACTCTTTGGGACACAAAAACATCAAAGAGCCTCTAAGCTCTGTGATTTGGGAAAGGATTCCTCAGCATACACAATATGTTGGAGGTCCTAAAAGCCCCTAACCATCACACTGACAACTTGGTTAGTGAAGAACACCCAGAATTAAGTTTTTGAAATTCCCCGGTGAACTGTTTATCGTATCAATTTTGAACCCTGCACATCTTTAACATCTCCAAATATATACAATAAATCTTTGTACATTTAGTTTCTGCTATACCTTTGTAAAAAAAATAAATCACAATCAGGAATTCAAAATTTCAGAGGGTTGGAATTTTTTTCTACATTATTCATGGCTCTTATTATGAGTTGCAGCAATACTTGAATTAAAAGTGTACACCCACAGTGTAATCTTGCTTTTCTTTTTAGTTTTATTGGGGCCGATTGAGCATGAGCTCACTAATCCCACAGGGACGCCATTTTTTGAGGAATCTTTTTGAAGACAAATCTCCTTAACAGTCTTTTAAAACATCACCTCAGTAAAAACAAAGTACAGGCAAACAGTCTTAACTCTCATTAACCACAGATTAACTACAGCTGCTGTGAGTGTGTATAAGATAGCTCTTATTTATTTTTATTCCATATGCATATTTTTTCTGCTTTCATGATGAGGCCTATAGATCGCCAGCTTCCTGGTGGGATTAGTGTGCCTGCTTTGATGTGGGTTGTACCCTGCTTAGTGTGTGTGGGCACAGCCTCTCACTCCTGTGTGTGTGGTGGGGTTGAGGTGAAGGGGTACATACAAGCCCCCTTTCTACTCTGGCAATGTTTAGAAGCAGTGCGTGACCTGGAGGGCACCATAAAACGGCGGATCCAGGAAAAAATACAGCTGTAAAACACCAGTCTTGGCAACTAAAGCAAACACTTCTGATCACAGTTCGCTCATCGGTGTGTGTTCGTGCTTGTGTTCCATTATGCTCGTGTAGAGTCTTCAGATGTGTGGTTTTAACTAGTTTCAGTGAGTTCTGCCAAATAAAGGTAGCTGATTTAAAAACTAAATAAACTCAGGAAGCATTAATGACATATCTGGCACGTGTAACAACATTGAATGCTTCCAATATTGCAAAAAAAAACCAAAAACTTTACTATTACTGAAATGTGCTTCAGTGACAGAGGCAAAGTACCCCCATGGGTTTCAGTTTTATAACAATCAAATGATATTTTGTTATCAATCATACATTTTTTTCTGATAAATGTTATGACACTATCCCTTCAGTTTTGGTTGAAGAGTCTACTGCTACGTTGTCACTATCAGCCTTAGTGCTCAATTCGGATTAACTGCTTTGATCTAATTATTTTCTTTGGCTGCTCAGATTATTTTTGTAATGTGGTCATGATCAGATTCCAGTGTGAACAGGTCACCGTCCTGACCTGAGCCACATGTACAAAAGCAGTGGAGTTAGAAGTGTTGGGATGAATCCCTTCAGTAAACGTACTTATACACACAGTGAAAACATTCCACTATAAGTAAGCTTTGTGCATTCAAAACCTTCCTTTTATCTTGAAATATGCATTACTGGTATTCATTATGCACTAAAAAGGTGTGTGTTGGAGTTGTCCGATTATACATAGTGATCAGTATTAATTCTACTGCTGCATTCAAGAATATGTGGAATTTGAGCCACTTTATTACTACATGAGCAACTGTGTCCAATGCAGAGTTGTGACTAATTTCTATTTAACCCATAAAGACCCAAACCTCCTCTGGCAACCAAAAGCATCAACTAATCTAAAATATTTAATACCTGTCGATCCACTAATTCTATCGATACATGTAAATAATTGGTGTAAAATGCAGTTTGTTATCTTTTCATGGTCCTCAGATATGACCCATTTGGACGTTCAGAGGCTGCATAGTGAACGTTTTTCTTCAGTTTTCTGTTTTAATTGAATGACCTTTGAATTTAGTCTGACTTTTCATGAACATGTAAATTAAATATGGGAATTTAAATATAGGAAAATATATGATTTACAGTGAAAAATGCCAAATATAGAATGTAATATTTTAATAAATGACAATAAATTACTTAAGAAAGGTTAAATAGAGAAAAAAATTTCATTTGGGAACTGCCACAAAAGTAGCACTGGGTCTTTATGGGTTACATTGACATAAAAGTCACATAAATTCAAAACGGATTTTGTGTTGCAAAAGACCAGAGTTATAATGGCTTCAGGAATACATATGAAAGTGGCTGAGATACAATTAGAAAGGTCAGATTCCACAGGATTTGTGCTGTTCATATTGTCATAAAAAATAAAAAATAAAAAAAAAAAAACAGATCTCAGTCACATTAGTGAAAACATACAATTTAATCCACCTGTTAACCACCCGAGATATCCTACCAGAAAAGTAAAAGTTTGGATTTTTTTGCATCAAATTGTCTTGATTGGAAACAGAATAATGCAACAGTATTTTCAGAAACAGTTTTCATTTTATCAAGGAATGTCCTTTACAATGGACAGTGTTTCTTTTTTTTTTTTTAGTAAAGCTGTGAAACTCTTCTTCCTTACAGAGGGAAAAAAATGCATCGCTGCTCACAAGAGGATACACCTAACATCAAATATGGCAGTGATGCAGTCGACGCCCTACAAACTACAAAGTGAACAAGTAAATGTTATTTTTGTCCTTGCTATATACATCTTAAACTGCACCAGAAGAACTAAAACAAAGCCATTTCACTGGAGATATTATATATAGCCTTTCCATAATGTGTTCTTTAAAAAGCTATACATTTGGAATAAAAACACAGTTACTTATCAACGGGAACTGAAGGCAAACATTTACAGTGTGGACCTCTGAAAGCTCCAGTGCTAATATCTTAGCTTAACAACATACTCACTTTCCAAAAACAGCAGTACGACACCCTGCAAGGAAAAAGAAAAACCTTGAATGGCAATGACCTGTAATATTTACCTATGGTTCCTCCTGAATGGCTCACTCACAGCTATACTGGGCCCCGTACACCTCAGGGCAGAGGCCAGTGTTTGTGCTGCTCCTGATGCAGAACAGATGAGGATGACTTTTTGGAATTTTTTTGTTGCTGTGTTTGAGTGGAACACCCGACATACAGTAGCCTCACGGTCAACCAAAACTATTAAACACTGATATGATTTGTGCAACATGTGTTTGTGTGCTTCTCGGAAATTTGCCTTTATTAAAAAACAAATAAGAACACACAGCTTTAGTGTTAAACAACCACTGGGAGGTCAGACACTGTTTTGAAAAGAGGGTGGGGTGTCTCTCAACTATGTAAACTCCTCTAATAAAACATGAGTCCATTAGAAGTGTTTCTGATTAACCCCGGTGATTAACAAAAGCAATCAAAGCTGGTGTGGAGATTAATGTCACTTGTGTTTGGAGCCTTTTGCTGATTGGCATGATCATTAAGTGTGTGTTTAGACTGAGCTAAGAAGCCCACGTGTGAACTCAGCAGAAGATTTCAAGTGGTTCTGTATGGGCTGTTAGTCATCCACCAGATCATGAAGATGATCATAAAAGCTGCTGGAGACATCATGTGGCCAAGTCATTCACAGGGACGACATCCCAACAGATTCCAAAGAGGCTTCTCCAGCTTCTGAACTGAGTTATGTCTTTAATGATGAGCATCTTATTGGTCTGCAGTGGCTCACAAGACCTCTGCTATTTGTGTTTTTAGTGTACATGAAACAAATATGAGCCCTATTCAGTTGCATCTGTTTACAATTTGGTGCCATCATGAGGACACACACAGTATAAATTGTACCAAAATGTTTTTTTTTTCTCTCATGTTTCACTCCACAAGTTACAAATTATATATGAAAGTACTGTACCAGTGCTGCACCATTATTAAAAGACTTAGGTTTGACACATATTTTTAATAATTGATCATTAATAATCTGCAAGATTCAAGGATTGTGCCATATTATAACATTTCTGCAAATAGTAGAAATCTTTACCAGTCATCGTGTTCACTGTTAAATTAACAGTTCATTTCAGAAACTACTTATCCTTCTGCTTAAATGAGTAGAAGTATAAAAGAGCCTCATGGGTGGAATACTTCCCTTCTGTTAGGCTGAGGGTACACAGAGCACCACAATAGCCCCTTTTCCACTATAGGAACTTTACCAAGAAGTTTAGCTTTACCCGGAACTTTGAAAAGCTTAACTCCTGAACATATGTCAACATATGTCGAATGAGCTCAAATGAAGTTCAGTGGGACTGAGCCTATTTACCAGAATACTGAGGTGCGGTGCAAACCACACAGATTACCCAGATAAGTAAATTCCTGGCAGTGTTAGTGGAAAAGGGGCTAATGATTCCGATCTCAGAGGTACAGTGACATTACAGGAGTTATGGTTAGATTGATTTCTGGTTAGGACGGTGGCTGGGAAGTACAAAGCAAAACTGCAAATTGTGAAACACTTTTAAAAAGACAGATGTACATTTTGGACAACAACTCTGCAGTTCACAAAACAAAATTACAGACACAATAGAATTTATATTGTAACAGATACAAAATGTAGATGTGTATAAAATGTAAAACATTGTACCGGCAATGATAAATTTAAAAGTGACGGAATACTTCTAATGGTCCCAAAACAAATGACCAAATGACATAATCTTCACAGAAAGGGATTGTACCAAATTCCAGTCAAAGTGGCCCCTTCACTGGGACCCTCCCAACAGAGGACTACATTATGTTCTCCATCAGCAGACACGTGAAATTTTGACTTTTTGCTACTAGGACGGTACAGTATTTGTGTAGTCATCGGGTCAACAGTTCAATTCTCATTTATAGTCTAATGTTTCACTTCATGAGGTGAGTATTGAAATCCTGTCTGTCCTGCTAAAGCTGAGGTCTACTGCTTCTCACTTTTCATAAGGGAAAACTTGCAATGTGTGTTTTTAAAACTGACTTGAGGAAGACAGAGCCACACATCAAAGGTAGAATTGAAAAGCGCTTTTTACCCTGCAACTGTCATCTTATGTGCCTTAATAATATTCTTTCTTGGCCAGGTTAATCAGCTGGAGAGCATACATAAGCTTTTATGTCCCTGTTAACATCCATTCTTGTATTGTGGTCAAACCAACTACTCTTCTGGTCTTTTTGTAAAGAATAGACAATGTGACCAGAGAGGAAAATTGTGGATCAGAGATGAAAAAAAGGGGTGTACTAATATATTGGATAAACATCAGTAACAGTAGATATTTGCTATGAAGTCTGAAAAAAAAAAACAAAAAAAAAAACACACTTCCTACAGCATCACATTTTGAAACCAGAGGTAATTTGATAAACAAAGTACATTGAGAATTAGAGGTGACTGTGTTATACAGTCACAGAAAAAAATGATTAGACCATCAAAAGTCATCAGAAACAATAGTTATGCAATCAAGTACGAACTCCTGTGTGTATCATGTGACTAAAACAGACAGAAAAGAAAACATGGAATGCCTAAA
>JAPQRP010000008.1:10337929-10351849 GCA_037367295.1 Apogon hyalosoma
TTCTTGGTTGGTGGTGGTGGTGGTGGTGGGGGGGGCAATGAAAGGAGTGGGCTGCTGACATTTGGCCCTGTAATTCAGCTGTAAAGTAGAGTGGCCACTTGAACAAGACAGCTCATTGTTGTAGAGGTTCCCGTGATTCATAGGTGTGTTGTTTTTATGCTGAGTGATAGCCATGTTCTTTGAAAATCATCTCCTTGCTTATTTGTGGTAATTATATTCTCATTTGCCTAATGCTTAGGCTGTGTTGACTGTCCACTTTAGTCTGTGCTCTTCAAAGCAGCATTAAGCCTCACAGTTTTTCCATCTGTCTTTTTTTTTTTTTTCATTATTTACATGGTCTTTTGCATCCACATACTGATTCCTAATTCCTCTGTTTTTTAACAGACATAAGACATTATGACAGATAGCATTATGAGTAAAGCTGCTACTATGGAGATTCCTATCAACAGTAACGGCGACACAGGGACTCTACCGGAGGACGACAGCCTGGAACAGGTGAGTCACTGTTAACGCATCTGACAGTTTTCTCAGTAAATTTAAGAGATCTCCTTGTATTTCTGTGACATTTACCTCTCTGAAACCTCTTATTTGTCAAAACTGTTTATCTATGTGACAGTATGAATGAAATACTCGGGAGGTACATAGAATTTAGATATGTTTATATACTTGTCTCCTTTGCCAAGCCTGTATTTATTACATCCGTTTTTTTTGTTTTTACCTAACAGGCTTGTTTAATTGCCAAAGCATCTTTGACTTTATACAGTGCATCTTCCTTGAAGGTTACATCATTCACACAAGACTAAACCAGTTAAATTGAGCCGACTTTTGTATTCAGTTTGCATTATGGTTCACGTATCATAAAGTGACAAATAAAAGTGTACCTTCAATTGTTTGAAGCTGGTATTACGGTGGCAGTCATTATTCTCAGCTATCACAAGATAAGCTAATGGATCTCGCACTTTTCATACCATTCATACTTTGTCACCAGTTTGTGGAAATAGTTCTCAGACAGTTCATGAGGTGTGAATGAGGGATTGAAGCCTGAAATTAAATTCTCAAATCAAATCAGCACTGTTGCTCAGAAGCTATACTCTAATCCATTATTACTTCTAAAATATTGTTTTGTGAGTTTATGTATGACATGGCTTAAATGTGTTGTGTGATGTTTTTTTAAACACTGCCAGAAGTCCTCGGTGTGCTGTTTTGCTTGCTGAGGTACATCTGAAAAAAGACGTCCTCCTGGGAAATCGGGTGTTGAGTCAATCTGTCACCCTGGGAAACACTGGTTTGCAGCAGCTCATGTGGCCTCTTGTTCAGGGTTAAGGAGGTGTCACTTTTGTTTACTCAGCCTTAACTTTAAAATGCTAATTTCTCCAATTTGATTGTTGGATTATTCACAAAAAAAAAACAAAACAAAAACACAATATCGTAACCACCCATATGCCTGATTTGGATATTAAAGACAGTCATTTTCAAGACTGTCTCAGTAAGAGTTAGTTGTATTGAAGTAATTAGGGGACTAGAGGTCAAATCGTGGGGAACAGGTTTCCTGCATCCTTAAGGCACACCTTCTTGGACAAACAGACTGAAGATCCGGGAGAACCACCAGCAGCTAACAGTGTTATTTGCTTAACAAACTGTGCGTGACTCTAATCAGGTAGTAAAGGAAAATCCTACCTTCTAGAGTATGTCACCACACTAAACCTCATTTTATTGTGTTCATGTATGAGAAGTCTTGTAGCTGCGCTGTTTAGTGCTGGATATTAACCAGTTGTCATAGCAACTCTGCAATTAATCTGAAACTGGCTGTGCTTTGTCCTTGGGTGAAAGCCCTCAGAAAGTAGATTGATATCTGCTGTGTGCTCACACAAGCTTACAGAGGCATCATCCAGTTTGAGCATCAAGCTTTCCATTAACATTTCCCACTTCATAAGTAATGATTTTGAACTTTGTGTCTTTTTAATATGATGAAGCCCTTGGAGCAGTTTGCATTAGATGACTGGCAGCCTAAAGAAGAGCAGCAGTCTGCTTTCAGAAGTCACTGCTTTGTACTTAAGTCAGAAGAGTGACGGTGACTGGCAGCTTTTGCCACAGTGAGAAAGATAAAATTAACTGCCGGAGAAATCTGGCAGAGGCATCAGATGCATCAAATTGGCTCACTGGAGTCTTAGGCTATCAACACCATTTTAAGAATCTTAGACTGTTACACGCAGTTTGTTTTAGGTGACTGGGACTCATTTGAGGATATAATCAAAACACTATTCTAGTAAGTATCCTGCTGGGTTTTGCTTTACTCTCCATACCTGTTAAGATGTATCACTTACCGGTAATAAAGATGTCCTGTCTTCATGCATCAACTCGGTTTCATGGATATAGTACCAAGGTTATAATAACTTTTGAAGTTGCTGTAGTTTTCTTTAACCTTCTTCAGAGTAGGCACACAGTCAACAACCCAACAGGGTGGGACAAGTATCTGAGCCAGCTCTCCCACATTGAGCAGATGCTGTAACATGAGGCATGTCTTCAAGAAAAAAGTTGCACAAATAAATTACAGAATGTTGTCATTAGTCAACATGTTTTTCAGTTCTTGATTGGGTGTCTCTTCATTTGGAATACCAGCACATATTAACTGCAGTTGGTTTCAGGTTTTAATTAAATCCGCAGGGTGTTAAAGTGTTTTTGGCATCACTGAGCAAAAAAATCCATAATCATCTTTCAGTATATTGTAATTCAAGTGGTGTGAGAGGACATGAGACCTCCACATTTAGTCCTTGCCTGTGTTTTCAGGCTGTGGGAAGTCTACGTCATCATGCAGATTTTGGCTAATCACAGGTGTTTTCAGACATATAGGCAGGTTAAATATTAAAATGTGATTGACAGCTGCAATTACCAGTTAGATTCTGTCACCTATAACTTGGACATGACTCTACCGGTCAACTCAGTGTCATGATGTGGGAGTTTGACAATGTGGCTTCTTCTCGTAATAGCATGAAATGGTGTCAGGTTCATCTGTATTTTTATTTAGTCTTAATTTGGATGGAGAGGAGAGAGTTTATTTCTTTCCCCTGATTTTTGGCTCTTGCAGCAGTAATAGTCAATATCACAATAAAAATTTGTTCAAGTGTTAAGGCAGATTTTTGGTGTTAGGTGAAAGTTTCAAAAAGCCAATGGTTATTTATAGACCAAATATTCTTTCTTGAATGTCAGAACAGGATAAACGTGCCAAGCAGCAGAAGACTTCAGAAATGTAGTACTAGAACATGCAAAACAATTATGTTTGTAGTTACTCTGATGTCAAAATATATACAGTTAAAATTAAATAAAGCAACAAAACATTCAGCAATTCACACTCACACTCTGTTTTAACTGGCAATGTAACCAAAATGCACCCAAAAGGCAAATATCTATTGTAATTATGAAATTTATTCTGGTTTAAAATCATATTGTGAGAATTGTTTGTGGTTTTATCACCCAGTCCTTGTTTTTGTCACCTGCAGAAACAAAAATTCGTACTTAATTTTTATTATTAAATGTGTTGAATATATATTTGTCTGTCCTGGTGTAGTAATTAGATATAGACGTCTGTGTATATATGATAAGTCCGTCAGCGTTTTGGTTTATCTTAATTTGTCACTGTTAATGTCTTTTAAATACACTTTTTGGTTTTTAATGTATTTTACAGTGTTCGTCCACACAGTGATGGAGTGATATCATAGCAAATCTGTGGTAACACATCATGACTAAAAAATGCTGTCACCAGACCAAACTCATGATGTTCATCCAATGGACTGAATAATGAAACTGAACATGAAGCAGCTGGATGATGAAACCATGACGTGATCTGCTGTGATACCACTTGTCACTGCTGTCTATCCTGTGTCACTTCCTGTGGACATTACAGTGACCTTCTGGGATTTGTTTTACATCGTTTTATCTTGTCTCGTGATTTCAGTTATGGACTTTCTTCCTTGTTTTTCTTTTCTATTTGTGTTTTTGTTGTCATGTCCGTCGTTTCCCCCCCTCCATCTCTATGCAGGCTGCAAAACTGCAGTGGAGCTTAGGTGAGAAGGTAGGGAGCCCCAGAGGAACCAGGGTGAGCAGGCCATTCGAGTATCTGTGTGTGTTCATGTGGGTGTGTAGCACTGCTCTGTAGTTTGACTCACAGTAGATTGCCTTGCATCACTACGTTGACTTATTCCAAAAAATGTCAAATATTTCATTTTTATGGCAAACCACTGCGCAGGCTCAGTTCTGCTCCCTACTAACTCTAGTTGTAGAGTCTCTCAAACACATTTTACACCTTTTCTGCTGACACAATTGAATTAGACTTGTTTTAAGAGAAAACTACTAAAATTACCAGTGCTAGCAAAATATAACACCCAGAGTTTCTAGTAAACTTGATAGATATAGCCCTAGAGTTTGTGTGTGTTTGCTTTTTGGTGTTTCCTTAATTATAGCTGGTTGGCAAAACAAACACTTTCTTACTAATAATTGTCACGTTATACTAATGGTGTAATGTTGGTGTTGATTCAGTTCCCCCTTTGTTTTCATGTGCTAGGTATTACGCTAACTGAAGCTGTGTTTAGGTGATAAGGCCAAGAAAAATGACACTTCTAAAAATCTCAAATGCATTATGAAATCCTAAAAATTAAAACAGTGCACATTTTGCTTCATATGCAACCTCCAACTGTGTGACCTCAGACAGTATGATTCACAGTACCCTTTTTTTTTTTTTTTTTTTGAAGGGGGCTTGTGTGATCAAACACACTCCTTGTGCTTTGTTTATCAAAAGGAAAAGGCAGCCTCCCTTCCACAGCATTCCTGTGTAGTTTCCTTATCATAATCTTACTCTAGAGTAGTCACACAAGCTCTCAGGAAGTATCCTATATATCCGGCATTCTCTTGCGATATTCGTCTCTGCTTATGGTTAACTGACCATTTATTTTGCGTTAAATAAAGTAAGAGTCGAGCTCACAACAGTGACACAAGTTAAATTTATCCTTGTTTGTTGTAGGAAGCAGGGCTACACAGCTGGTGAGAAAACTGTCCAATCTGGATTATTCTTTTGCACAAATCTCTCCCAAGTGTTTTTTTTTTTCCCCCTTGTTTTGCTAGATGATACATGAGCAAGAAGGAAAAACACAAAAGAATGACTTACAGTAAGAAAAACAACACAAAATGGATCATGAGACCCGTGACTTGGCTCCATGATGAGAACACTTTGCTTGAGCATTTCCTGCAGCATAGATCACTAAAGTAACAGCTTGAGTTACATAGAGCAGGTCTGGTACAGATATAGTATAGTAGTGCTGTTACTTGCTCCCAGTTAAGTCATGGAAGGAGATTCAGTTCATTGTTGACTTGGCCTTTCAGTGTGGTGCTGTTTTTTGTCTTTTAATACTTTTTTTTTTTTTTTTTTTTTTTACTATCACAACAACATAAGGGGTTAAAGTAGGACGCTACCTGAGGTATTTGTGTAGTGACTAACCTTTCTAACGCTGCAGTGTTTGTCCCCCTCTAGTGAACAACCTCTTAACCTACATCAGCAGTTTTTCCACACAACACAATCTTGTCACTTTCTCACTCACCAAATACCCTTTTACCTCCCTTTTCCTCTTCTTGTCCATTTTCTTCACATTTATAATCTGCAGGATCTGCAGCAGGTGATGGTATCGGGTCCCAATCTCAATGAGACTAGCATTGTTTCAGGGGGTTATGGCGGCACAGCAGAAGGGATCATCCCTACCAGCTCAATTAAAGGTACTGTCCTTTTGATATCATGACTTATCCCATTTTCCTCTTGTCTATCCTCTCAATAACACTGTTTGACCTTCATAGTCATGTCTTCCATGTACACTTTGCTGCTGATTTGACACAGTGGATATTTATTATTAGCACTGGCCTCTGTTCTTAAAGGAGTGATATTTAGCTTTTTTTTTTTTTTTTTAAACTGAATTATGCATTTTTAAACATTTCCCTGTGCACTACATAAACTGTAAATGCTATGTTTGGGTCTGAATTCTTCATTAATTCAACTCCACAGATCCATCTTCAACCCTATTTCTGACTAATGACACTAGAAAGGTCATTTTGAGCGCTGGCCCTTTAAATGCAAATTAGCCTCTTCACACCCCACCCCCTCCAGGTTGTTGGCTGTGCTGCTCTGTTCTGTTCGACCAACAACTGAACATTTTAGATAACTGGCTCAAAGTTTTGACATATTTTCAGAACGGACTACAACCGCTGCTGCTGACAAACAGTTTTGTTGTACTCAAAGAAATGTTCGTTGGCAGTCTTGACCTTGTATGTGCAAATGTTGTAACATAACTAGTTATAGACGTAACAAATTAAGCAGGAATTAAAACAGGTTGTAGAATCCACTCGATTTATGCCAATATAAAGATAGCTTTGCAGCACTTGGAGGGTTCAAACTCTAAATTTTGAACTAATGGGCTCCAAATACACAAAGGGTTTAACTAAACATGACCCCTTTAAAAAGGGTTAAAACACTGTTTTATTTTGCGCCATTTGACCTAATTCTATACAGTATTAAAACTAAGAAGAAGCAGGATCTTTTAGGTTCACCAACTTTCAGTCTGCCAGACCCTAGAAGATGATTACTGATGACTTATGTGATCTCTATGCATGTTTGAGATCCACAACAACAGCATCAGGGACTTCTCATGCATGTGTGAAATGACCAGAACTCACTTTGATCTGTATATTTCTGCATTTGTGTCCCACTCTCTTTCTCAGGCCCTGCTGTACGCTACAATGCAGACTTTAACAAAAGGATTCCAGTTACAGGAATAGGTGCCTTATTAGACCTTATTGTTACAAACCATAGAGAGCTTCTTTCCAGAATGCACCTTTTTCCTTATAAAAAAACATCATTTTATTCTTATGTGTATATATTGAATAGATGTCTCAAAGGTAATCTGTCATTTTGGAAAGATGGTCTTTATATTAAGTGTACTTAAAGTTTAACGTTTAGATTCCTGGGGGCCTTTATCTTTATGACTTCTCTTTTTTCAGGGGAGACTTGGCTGTACACTTATTTCTGCTCTTTGACTTGGACTCAACATGGTCTTTCTTTCTGCCAGCTTTAGCTTTTCATACTGATCTACATTTTTTCAGCTCGACTTATTGACTGATATTAAGCTCATCATTCAACTCTGTTTTTGGCTTAAAATCATTACAATGATCCAAGAAGGTCTCTGTAGCAATAAAGGCACTATTTTTGTGTTATTCACAAATGAACACATTCGAAAATAAATCATAATATTAAGACAGTTCATAAAGTAAAGTGTTGTTTCACAGCAGTGTCTGATTTAGATCATGTTCTGTTAATGTCATTTTCTTGTTATTTTAGATTAATCCAGTAAATTCAGTCTGACAGTGTCTTGTTAAGCTGAAATATTTAAATGGCCCCCATTTTCATTGTCACTCATCTGTCTGCATTGTTCACTGACTGTCATGCACTAAACCTTGTCTTTTCATCTTTGTACTTGTCTATCTTTGTCCACCTCCTCCTTTTTATAATTTCCTCCTACCCGTCTTCATTTTCCTCTCGTCCTTATTGTCATCTTCATTCTCGATCTTCTCTCTGCTCTTCACCCCAATCATCCTCCTACTTCAACCTCCTACACTACCATTCCATTTTTGTCAATATTTAACAATGACATTCTGGCTAAATAAAACATCCTAAATCTAAAAATCATTCCTTCAATTGAAATAAACCCGATACAAATCCCACACCCTACCCTTGGAAATGCTCACCCTGAACCATTCCTTCATGCACCCTCTCCTCTATGACCACCCACTGTCACCCACTGTCACAGACCTGCGTATGAAGGCCAGGCGAAGTAGTGT
Source organism: Apogon hyalosoma (assembly GCA_037367295.1). Lineage (NCBI taxonomy): Eukaryota > Metazoa > Chordata > Actinopteri > Kurtiformes > Apogonidae > Apogon > Apogon hyalosoma. The sequence continues at coordinate 10,345,802 of JAPQRP010000008.1, forward strand.
TCCCACAGGCAGCTCTGTCACCTGCCACATAAAGCAGCCCCATGAATACCAAGGTACTGTGGGGGAGATACAGTGGAGTGGAAACACTCGACTGGATCTGCACTCATTAATTAGGGTGCCATTTTAGCAGTGACCCAAACCACCCCTATAATCACAATGTTACATCTGTAAAAATATGTGTTTACATGCCATTTACTCACATTTTGACATACAACCATCACTCCTGTGTATGTTTTGTAGTGGTTTAAGCGGTAATGTCCAAAGAACAATCTTAATTTCTTTTATATAAAGCACATATTTAATAGTTGAAGTATAAATCGTCTTTGCTCTATTCTCTGCTGGGGCTATTTTTATTCTTTCTGAAGGTGTCTTTCACAGTTGTTTCTTAAATTACTATGGTCTTATGTTACTTCTTTGTATCTAATCTGTCAGGTTCCAACATGCACCACAGCAGCAGCAGCTCATCGATGACAGCAGAAGAAGCAACTAAAGGCGTGGCTGTGGAAAAAATAGAACAGATGAAAAAGTGGGGTCTCAACACTTATAAGGTATCTATTAATTTATTAGGGACAGTGCATATTAATGAACATCTACAACAATTCACTGCAAAAATCTAAATCTAACCAAGTGTATTTTTTTCATTTCTTGTCAAAATATCTCATCACACCTAAAATAAGACATAATCACCTAAAGAGTAACTTTTCAGTGAGCTATAAGAATGTGTTTTTAGACAATAGATCTTGAAAATCTTATTTCAAGAAATCTTACCAAGATATTTTTCACTTGTTCCATTGGCAGATTTTTTTTTTGCTTAATTCAAGATTTATTTATTTTTTGCTTCATTCAAGCAAAAAACATCTGCCAATGTTACAAGTGAAAATTATTTTTGGTAAGATTTCTTAAAATAAGATTTTCAAGATCTATTGTCTAAAAATAAGTCTTTATATCTCACTGAAAAGTTACTCTTTAGGTGATTCTGTCTTATTTTAAGTGTGATGAGATATTTTGACTAGAAATGAGAAAAATACATTTGGCAAGATTTTGATTTTTTTTCCAGTGTTACAGCTGTAAATATGACAGATTGTAAGAACAGTGCTGGAGTTATGCAAAGACAGTATTGTTAGCCTTCTAGCATTATAGCATTATATTTTTACAGGGCATAGCCAGGGATGCACAATGAAGCAGCAGTGTTGGGAGAGTAAAGTTACGCTGATATTAGATTAATGTGGATTGTGTTGTGTAACTAATGTCCACCTGTATCGTCTTCTGTGTTTTCTGATTTCAGTGTACAAAGCAAATGATCTCGGAGCGTTTTGGTCGGGGATCTCGCACCGTTGACCTGGAACTGGAGGCTCAGATTGAGGTGCTGAGAGACACGAAGAGGAAATATGAGAATGTCCTGCGATTGGCCAGAGCGCTGACCAACCACTTCTACAACATGGTGCAGACGCAGCATGCACTGGGTGACACCTTCGCTGACCTCAGTCAGAAATCTCCAGAGCTACGGGTGAGAATGACCAATCTGACCACTCAGTGTAGCTTCATCACTGTTTAATCTAGTTTTAGACACTAATCTGTCAGTCTGAATAATGCCAGTCGATAAGGGTGGATTCAGTTCTTTCATGATGAGCCAAGTTAACTCCTTGCTTGTTTTTACAGGATGAGTTTGGCTACAATGCTGAGACTCAGAAGCTATTGTGTAAGAATGGGGAGACTCTACTAGGTGCCATTAACTTCTTTGTGTCCAGCATCAACACACTGGTCAACAAGACCATGGAGGACACCCTGATGACGATCAAGATGTATGAGAATGCCAGGTAAGAATTTACAATACCACGGATAATCCTTCTACAGGGAGATTTTGCAGATTTATCCATGTACCTAAGACTCTGCTTCCAAAATGCTGACAAACACCAGGACAAAAGATCACATCCCCCTAATCTTCACATCTCCACATTGGCTAATGGTTAGATATAGGATTGTCTTTTGAAGGCTTATTGATTACTTTTAATGGCCTTGCCCTCACCTACAGTACAGATTTACTGGCCGTTGCCTGAATTCCTCAGGTAGAATCTTTCCACAGTCCCCCACAACCAACCTGTTGTGTTAGCAAAGGCTTCCTCTGTTAGATAGATATGATATGACTTTATTTATCCCACCATGGGGAAATTTCACTTGAACTAAATTTACCATAACTCAGTGGATTCATTTAAATCACGTCTTAATTTGTCAAACTGTTTTATATTCTCCATTTCATTATTTTATTCTCACTTTCTTTTAATGTGGCATCTTTGTTTACTATTTTTATATTATTTCATCATCACTGCATTTTATAGTTTCACTTGATTTTCATGCATTTTTTTGTGTGAGAATGACGTATATGTTAGTAAAACACTTTTACTGGTTGAAAAGTGCTTTATAAATAAAACTTAACACTATAACAAAGCAACTGGACATAAACAGAAATCATCTATGTCAATAAAACAAGGATAGGTTTAACTGAATAACTTAAACATGCAGTGTAGAAAAACACTTTATTCATTAGCTGAATCCATTCTAACTGCTTGTCGTTCAGGAATGTCTGATTCTCATTCATTTTTACTGCTGCTTTTGTTGTGTTTTTAGACTGGAGTTTGACGCGTACCGGTCAGATCTGGAGGAGCTAAGTATGGGTCCAAGGGATGCCGTAACCATGGCCCGCATAGATACTGCTCAGCAACAGTACCAGGTCCATAAGGACAAGTACGAACGCCTCCGCTCTGATGTCATCATTAAACTCAAGTTCTTGGAGGAGAATAAGGTTAGTTAGCAGAGTAGCCATGGGAATGTGGAATGGGTTCTAGTGGAGAGCCAGTTCTAAATGTTCTGCCCCATTAGACTCTATGGCCTCTGAGGCTTTTGGTTCCTTTTATTTTTTTTCTGTTCCTTTCTCACTATATTGTAAAACAATTTCATCAAACTGGAATCATTAATGCTGGAAAAATGCATAAGACCTGACTTTTTCTACCCAAAATTGATTAAAGGAAGTAATGTAGACATGGGGCTATAAACAGAATTGACAGTAGCGTTGGTATCAGTAAAATCCCTTCCCTGTTCATCACCCCGAATCATCAGAATCTATGTGTTTTTTGTTCTAATATCCTCAAGTCACATTTCTAAACTTGTCACCTTTCCAACAGGTAAAAGTGATGCATAAGCAACTCCTCCTCTTCCATAACGCCATCTCAGCTTACTTCGCTGGGAACCAGCAGCAGCTGGAGCAGACGCTGAAGCAGTTCAACATAAAGCTGAGGCCTCCAGGTGCTGACAAGCCCTCCTGGTTAGAGGAGCAGTGAGAGAGACTGCTCAACCTTCTGCAGTCTGTTTTGCAACCACCTCCACCTGTTACCTGTTGAAACCCCCAACTTACAGAGGACCAGTACAGAGGGAAACGCATACAGATAAATGGGTGGAAGAAGACCTGTGATGACTGGACAGATGTGGCAGGAATGGACAGATGGATTGCAGGGTATTACTGATGAACGGGCTAAATACAGCGGCTGACCAAGTGGCCACTATCATGGACAGTCTGGGGGCTTTTAGTGCCTCTCTTCCCTTTTTATTTCACTGTATCCTTATCTGTGCTTTGTTCCTTGAAAACCCATTCATCTCTCTCTTCTCTCTTTAAACGCTTTGCTGTGTAAGCCCATCTTAGTCATTTTTATGACTATTATTGCTGTCCTAAAGTGCACCCAGTTCCCTGAAGGGAAACTCAATCGCACACCATCTTAGCAAGAGAGAAAGATGAGGACAAGGTACAGGAGGATTAAAACATACTTAGATGTAACCAACCACTATTCCAGACCTTTTCATTCTCCTAGTGTGCCTCTGTACTGTATATTTAAGCTGATGGATTCAGTGAACACATAGCCTGGAAGAAGAAAGATAAGTTGAGTAAAGACTTAAGACACATCATAAGAAGTGGGTTTTGTGCACTGAAAGCAAATGTCCGGACATGTAGTTAAATCTATGTACAATTCAAATTGACAGAAATCAATAGCATATGATTGTTTGTAGTTTTGTAAAAACACAAATGTTGTGTTTAGCCTTGTTTGGCTTAATTTGATCATGATCTTTTTTTTTGCTTTTTTATTATTTCTTTTCCAGTTAGCCATATGTTTTAAAGTGAAGGACATCATCGTGTACTGTTTTGTCAGTTTATATATTGTCTTGAACAATATGTACTGCAGTGCTGAGTCTGCAATGAAATGCTAAAATTGTAACCTGAAATTCCTTTTGGCTCCATGCAGTTTATGCAATGGTAACAAAACTGCCTCAGTAACTCCAATTGGATGTTTGTAGTTTTGTTTTACTCACCAATAGAGACTTCAATGGACCATTTATGGACGATGAACACTGTTAGGATGGATTCGGTCTTTCTGATGAGGCTATGAAGGATGGGTGACCTGAATATGTTAGTCTGTCATGTTTAATGTTCAATCTATTAGAATGGAATTCAGCTCAGTACATGTTTCACAGATCTATATGAGCTTTATATTTTTGTCTTCAGTTATTTTTCTCCCCATGAAGGCACGTCACTATTAACACTATATTTTTTTTTAAACTTTAGCCAAATACTGTATGTTTGCCTTTCTTCACACTGGAGATTATCAGTCTAATATGACTAATCCTAATATTTCAGCAGTAGTTGGGGGTTTGGTTAACACTAATTACTGATTTGTTGATTTATTTATAACTAAAACATTCTTTTGTTTAACATCATGGAAACAATCATTAGTAAAAAGACGGTTTTGCCACAAGATAATGGCACGGTACTGCAAATGTAATATTGTATTTTTATGGGTCAGTGTATTTATTACGTTCAATGTATGTCTTCATCTGCTGGAATCAACCAGCTCTTCGCTGAAACTTGCATTTTGGAAAAAAAAACAACAGTTCCTCAGGATGACCACATTTGTGATGGAAAGGTTCCTCAATAATCCAGTGTAATGAGTTTCATGTTTTTACCATGCTGCATTCAACACACACATTAGTAACATGAGAGAGAGCTCTGTGAAATCTCCATCAGTTATTGGGTTAGTCCTTGAGCTTCTTATCTCCTGTGTATTTGCATGGCAGGCAGCAGTCCAAAGTGAAGGTGCAGATACATGTGAATGATCAGATGCTCTACCTTCAGCCCTCTGTGTTTCAGCTTGCATGGACCGGCTCAATGCCATGCCTCCAGTTGTTGATTTCACTTGTGTAAAATGGCTGAAGCAGAATCTGAAATGTGGATTTACTTTCAATGCTGCACTCCTAAGAATAGTCATGAGGAAGTGGATTTGATGTTTTTGGAGAAAAGCAAAAATGAAATTAAGACATAATTTGTAGTGTTTTGAGTCCTGATAGGTCAGTATGTCCAATGGATGTTCTGGCTGAATCGTATGTGAAACTAAAACGACAGTTTATCTGGCCAGCTATCGGTCTGATTGACCATCACACAGCAATAGTACAATATGTGACCCTTTTTTTCCAAACCTGCCCTTTTAAAGTTCCTAACCCAACACCAAAATGAATGGCAATAGGACTTTTCTGTTGTGTATTATAACTCCACTAAAATTAACGTGACAAATATTTAATGTCACTCTTACTAGCAGTCTTTAGATGTTGCCGAGAGAGAACCAAGATTTATAAAATGAGATATTTTATTTGTGTACAATCAATATTTTCTAGGCTGAGCTGGTGTATTGTACTGTATGAATGATTGCACATAGTGGTATTTATGATGATCAATGAAGTTGTGTCATGGATTGATGTGATACTCTGCCTTCATTCCTCACTCAGACCTAAAACTTCCCACCCACTCCAAGGGAACAAAATTAAAAAGTACACATTTTCAAATGTTTGGCTCGTGTTTTCTGTTTGCTTTTCTTTGTCATTATAGTTAATGTGTGCTCTTTTGTTGCACATAGCCGATCATACACATAATACATACAGTTGTGCTCATAAGTTTACATACCCTAGCAGAATTTGTAATTCTTTGGCCATTTTTCAGAGAATATGAATGAT
>JAPQRP010000008.1:10352147-10374477 GCA_037367295.1 Apogon hyalosoma
TTGGTGACCTTGACCTTTGACCTACATTCACCAAAATTTAATGGGATCTATTCTGAACCACCTCACACCTTTCCTGAGAATTTCATGGAAATTGGTCCTGTAGTTTTTGCGTAAAGTTGCTGACAAACAAACAGACAGACAAACAAAAAAAACGAACCAAAAACAATACCCCTTGCCTCCCCTTCGGAGGGCAGGGTAATTACACGTGACTAGCTCAGTAAGTGGAGATGCTTAACCTTTAGGACAGGGGTCACCAACCCTGGTCCTCAACATCTACTATCCTGCATGTTTTAGATGTATCCCTCTACTAACACACCTGATTCAAATGATCAGCCTATCATCAAGCTCTGCAGAAGCCTGATAACGATTGTCAGGTGTGCTGGAAGAGGGAAACATCTAAAACATGCAGGATAATCGCTCTCGAGGACCAGGGTTGGTGACCCGTGCTTTAGGACATACAGTAGGTTCAAGCTGATGACTGTTGTCAGACAAATAAGGAGATGAATTTCAAGGTGTGAAGCAGAATTGCTAAATTAATCACTTACCTTTCTGTTGTATCACATTATGCAGGTGTTTCATGGGTCTGTGAGGTTTCTGCAGATTGATACTTTGTCAATCAAGACAATCTATAACCAATCTATGTACATTTCAAGTTGTTCAGTTTTTTGTTTTCTTTTTACATTACATTTAAATGTATAGAATGTAAATGTGAAGATTTTCATGTATTTTCACTTTTTTTTGTACTAAAAAAAAAAGAAAAAAAATTGGAGTTATTGCCACTTAAAGGTCATTATGATAGCACTAGTCTAACCCACTTCAGATCAAATTGTGCTGTATGTGGCTCCTGAACTAAAAAAAAAAAAAAAAAAAAAGTCCCATCCTTTACAGTTAATGTCTTCAGTGTGAGTTTGCATTTCTCATATTCACTCCAAGGGCCGGATTGGACCCTTCGGCGGGCCGCTTTTGGCCACGATCCATATGTTTACCACCCCTAAGGTAGAACACACAGGAGACAGAGTGAGATGGAAGCAGAGGATTTGCTGTGGTGACCCTTAAAGGAGGGAGCAGCCCAAGGAAGGGGCGGTGTCCTGAAGGGCGTGTCCCTACCTGGACATCCATCTGGACTGTGATTGGTGGAGGCGTGTCCATATTGGACATCCATCTGGACTGTGATTGGTGGAGGCGCGTCCTGCACCTGTGAGTGTTGTTTGACAGACAGACAGATTGTGTGGTTCACCACCGGAACACGAGGACTCATCTCAGACGGTTTTATTTGACAGCTGTTCTTTTAAAAACACACGGTGAGTGAAATTTATTCGACATTATGCTTTTTGGTCTATGCTCAAAGGCTGTGAAATGGTGCCGTGTGGCAGGCTGGTTAAGTTTGCCTATGGAAGGCAATAAGAGCCAAACTCGCTTATACAAATAGACGAATTAGCGATTCCGTAGTTATTATTAAAGTTACAAACAGTTTGTAGGCAAATTTATGATTTTTCTGTATACAGTTATGTCCGGTTTTTAATTCGGCATGTTCTCTGTCCACCAATTACAACTCATTTCGGTGTCAACACAATTAATATCTCTATCTTCTCCTTTTAAAGACGCTGCCTTCCTCCATTAAACACTGCAGAATGTGACAGTGAGCAGCGCTTAACCAGTTAGAAATGAAGGTTTATATATGAGAACTTAGAGTCTGATGAATTTCAGTTTATGCCGAATATTTTCTTAGATCTTATAAAGTTGTGTCCTTGGGTAATTTTCTTGTGTGAGGTATTTCTTTTTGCGTTTTATGAAACTAAGCGTTGAATAGCGAGTTTTGTCAATGAGGTTTGGCGAAAATTGCTGAAAGAAATGTTATCATGTAACATGGGTCAAATTTAATAATCTGTCTCCATGAAATGACCTTTCTGTTCAGGAAAGCGTATTCATAATCTTCCCTGGTCTGCCTCACCTGTTTTTAACTGATTTTGAAACTGTTTTTATCTGTCTTTCTATTTCTTAACTTCCCTTTTATTTGTATTTATTGCACCCTGCTTGTAGCACTTTGAGGTTTTTAGCTAAAAATGTAAAGTGCATTATAAATAAAAAATATTATTATTATTATTGTTATTATTAAATGACAACAAACAGGGCTGACACATTAGCCTTTATAACAGTCTGGTATTTGATTTGAGTATTTTGCAGTTGTTGATGTTGTATGTAGTCAACAGAAAACTTTAAAATGGATGGAAAATATTTGTTTCCAGACTGCTTCTCTTTTTCCTTGTTTTCTAAAGTATAAAACTGATCATTTTAGAATATTCAGGAATCAAGCAATGATGTTTGAGACTGGTAGCCACCATTTCTTAACATGATAGCATACAAAGACTACTGTACAATATCAAATTTGGGTTTTATGGCCAGATGTCAAATATGGTATGAAAAATGTATGAGCTACTTTAACAAAACGTTGCATGTTTAACCGCTTGTCAGTGAATCTAAGTCATCATGTTCTCTCTTAAATTCTGCTTCCTCTTTCTTTTTTTTAGTGCTGTAGTTTTTGTTTTCGTTTGGGACTTTTCAGTAGTTTATGTCTCATACAATTCAACTGTTCATGTCTTAAGTATACTTTTTTTTTTTTTCTGGGTTCTCCTCAGGTCCGAGTGGCCAACATTATCTATCCATCATCCCTTGGTCTTCAGAGATACAGATGGATAAAATGATTTTAACATCTAATTCTCCTCGCAAATGCTCTCCTCAAGACTCTTCTCTTTTTTTAATGGATACTAAAGAAGAGTCAGAGTCCTCTCCTGTGTCTTTTCCCAATAATAATGTTCCACCCGGACCCCCACCACCCCCTCCACCTCCACCTCCTCCTCTCCTTCCCCCTCCTTCTTTTGGTTCGTGCTCTGTTCAGCGTCGTTCCATGAAAAAACTGAACTGGGACACCATCCCCAGCCAGCGTATCATGGGAAAATTGAATGTCTGGACGTCGAAGAGAACTCAGAGAGACCTGGTTCTGGATATTCGAAGCATGGAGGAGCTTTTCAGTCAAGTAGAGAAACGGGCATCATTTCGTAGTTCAAGGGCCAGTCTTCGTAATGAAGGCAGAGACCTCTGTGTACAGGAACCACAGGTAAATTGCAAAGATTATCATGTTTCAGACTTAGTTTTTATAATAAAGGTTGATTTACAGTAATTGATGCAGACCAGCCTCATTTTTATAGGTGGGTAAACAAACACAGAATCTAGGGAAGTCATGAAAATGAGTAGGAACTAATTTCTGAGTTCCATACACATTATGTCAACAATCACAAGTGGAAGTAAACTTTGGGGATTTTTGCTTCCTCAAAGATTATTCCAAATAGGTGTGAGAATGAACTCTTCTCTGAAGGTTTGTGACTGTATAGAGTAAAACATTTGCCTTTTCTTGTTTGTTTTTTCCTTCAGGTCACAATTCTTGACTCCAAAAAGAGCATGAATATTGGGATCTTCCTGAGACATTTCAAGCGGTAAGATACAACTGTGTAAAACTTGATTAAAAAGTCAGATAAGAAAGTGTTTAGTGAAAGTGTACAACAGAACAGCGGATGAAAAAGACAAAACACAGAATGTGGCTGAGGTTTATGGAGGTTTTTGACCTTGATAAGAACTGATTAAAATGGAAGTCCCTTTTTTGTGGCGTCAGAATACGGATGTTAAAACATTCGTCACTTCCAGTGCAGTCATTTTTTTATCTCACCAGCAGCTCAGCTCACCATATTCAAATGGATGAAAATATTCCTCTACTTATCATTAAACTGCATTTAGCAAAGACACGGTTTATTAATATTTAAACTGTGGAACAACGTTGCACTGAGCTGGCTGATGAGGCTGAGCACTGCATACACTCTGTGAAAGCAACATGTTGACTTCAGTTTTACCTACAGAGTAAACTACTGCTTATGTAGTTTTTCTCAGTGTTTTAAGCTGTTAGAACACCACCCTATGCTAAAAACATTTACAAATTTAATCATTTCTATTTCACACAAGTCTTGGTTTGGTCCCTACTTGTTCTTACCTTAGTCACATGTACTAAACATACACAAAAGTTTCAAATCAATTTAGAAAATACAAAAACATGTTGTGAAGTATTGTAGACATGTTACAACAGTTAAAGTTCTGCAGGATCTTTCATGTACTTATATAATCTAATGTAATATAATATAATATAATGCAGATTCCTAGTTCTGGATGCCATAATACTGGCCTAAGTGTAACAGAGTAAAGCATTAGTTATAGCCTTTTAAATGCAACTCATCATAGCATTATTATTCCATTTTTAATTGGTTTAGGTGTTTTTGTTTCTCATCTAAATGACAGAACTGTGGATTACGTCCTCAGCTGCAGCAGTAGAACCTTATCAAGATGATGACACTTTGAGTTCAAGTTCCATTTAGCTTTCACTTTGAATATCAAATTCTATAAATGTGTGTCGACAGCTATGAACTGTAACGTTGTTAACTTTGAACACTTGATGCCAACTGAAGTCATTTCCATTATGGTGTTAGATCTGTTGTGACGTCTTTCACATTTCTGTAAATTTACTTTCATTTTATCTCTGTATTAATAGAATCCAGTTTTAACCCTCAGAGACCTAAACATCCACTGGTGAACAAAAACATCTACTGATCTAAAATATTTATTAATTGTTGAGCCACTAATTCTATTAAACATTTTAAATCAGGAAATGACTTTGACCACTCTGAGCAATTTAGGTTTTTTATGGATAATGTATGATGATTTCTTTTTATTAAACTCACATTGTCACTTTCCTAAAATAGTCATCCTCATGTATATGTATGTATGTATGTATGTATGTATGTGTGTGTATGTGTGTGTATATATATATATATATATAATTTTTTTTTCCCCTAAAAAAAACTTGATTTGGGTGATTGTTTTAGGAAGGTGATAATATGTGTAAAAATAAAGACCTCAAGACCTAAACTGCTACTAGTAACCAAACATTTTAGATCATCTCCTGATCTAAAATGTTTAATAACTTTTGCACAACTAATCCTTTTAATACATTAAATAATTCAGGTATAAAATCAGAATTAGATGAGTTCCATTTAGATGTTTAGAGGCTCCATATTGAATGTGGAAACACTTTCATCTTCTGCAACATTTGATTTATCAATAAAATACAAGTGGTTTGACAAATGACTGGTTACCATATGTTCAGTTAAAAATATAAATTGCTTTTGCTTAGGGTTTTTCTGTTTCCATATAAGAACCTCTGAATTTACTCTGAGCTTTCATGAACATCTACATGGTCAGTAAAATAAGTAAAATACCTGATTACCCTGAAAATGCACCACACACGGGTAATATTGTAATACGTGGTGATAAGTCACTTAGAGATGGTTAAAATGTAGAAAGAAATTCATTTGGAAGTTCCCACAAAACAATGAAACACATTCTGTCATTAATGGTTAAAAGAAGGGAAACGTTCAGCTTGTTTGCTGCTATAAAAACTTGAGGAAGTTCAAGTACAGTGATATTTTTGTACTTTGTCTCCCTCCACAGGCCAGTAGCTGAAATAGTACAAGACATTTCACATGGGAACTGGCTCAGATTTGGATCAGGAAAACTCAAGGAGCTTTGTAAACTACTTCCAGAAGACAGTGAGGTAACATGAGATCCAGTCTTTTGTTCACTGTGCATTCTATAAAGTGGAGAAATTTAAACAAAATGTACTGAATGATCATTGGAGGACCTTGAAATAAGAAAAAACCTATTTGCCACAATAAACAAAAACATTCAAATTTATATATATATTTATTTATTTTCATTTTACAGGTAAAGCATTTGCTGTCGTTCAGTGGGAACATCTCTCTGTTACCTGAGGCTGACCAGTTCATGGTGCAGTTGGTCAAAGTGCCAGGGTGAAACTGCAAATTATTTCACTTATTATGCTTTTACTTTTTACTCACTGACATTTTTGTTTGTCAGTCAGACAGTTAATTTGACAAAATATTTGTCTCATTAATAATTAATGCTCAGCATTTTGCTACTTCAATGGAATAAACATTCAGATAGGCATTCTGCACTGTTTGTGTCTTAAATATGTAAATCTTAACATTAAAATGAATTCAGTAGTATACAAGCTCACGGTCTTGTGTTGCCTGCAGGTACCAGGAGCGCCTTAAGACTATGATGTTGAGGGAGGAATTTTTTCCTCTGATGGAGGAGGTGAAGAACTCAGTTGACGTCCTGACCAAAGCAGCTAATGGTAACCGTGCACATCCATCCTAAACTGATTTACGTTGTTGCTGTTTGGCCTCCATCTATTCTTCCCTTTTACTTTTTCAGAGTTATTGGACTGTGATGACCTCCACTCAGTTATCCGGCTGGTGTTGAAAGCTGGAAATTACATGAACGCTGTTGGTATTTTTTCCCTTAGACTTGCCCTTTACTGCTATAATGTAATATATGATACATTTAACCTGTTCCATTCATTTAAGAGGCTTTACATTTATTTACCTCCTGCTGAAGAATATGTTGTTATATTCAGGGTGGCTTCAGTGCCAATGCCATTGGCTTCAGGATGACCTCTCTGCTCAATCTGGCAGACACCAAAGCCAACAAACCTGGCATGAATCTTATGCACTATGTTGCCAAGGTGAAGAAAAGCCCTGGAATGAATGAAAAAAGATTTGTTATCATGCTTTTTGTCTTAATGGGTACAAACTGGATTTATTTGCTCACTGTCCCACCCTGCCTTTTATCTTCCACCCATAGCAAGCAGAGGACATAGATGTGGAATTGCTGACTTTTCCCAGTCAACTTGAACACATTGGAATGGCATCAAGGTGACTAACTTTAATGCACTGACATTTGTTCTGCAACTTAAAGGAATATCACTGTTATCAGGACTCACATCATACACTATGATGCTTGTATTATATAATTACTAATGATTGAAATGTGGCTGGAAAACACAGAATCTGTAAAGATGAGGTCATCACAGAATTTGAAAGAGAAGTCAAGAAGATCAAGGAAGTGAAGCTGTATTCCAGCAGACAACCTGACCTTTTACAACAGATGGAGACATTTCTTAAGGTAGTTTTTTTTAAATTTCTGTTCTATGAGTAAATAACTTGTAACTAATGAAATTCATCAGATTTCTTGTGCATATTGAATTCCTTTCTCTGTGTATATGATTCATTGTTGTCCCTCAGAGGGCTGATGCAAAAGTGGCCGACGTGCAGTGCACTCTCCAGGAACTGGATGCTCTGAGCGGCGCTGTGGCCGAGTTCTTCTGTGAGGACCCAGCCACCTTCAAACTGGAGGAGTGTTGCTCCATCTTCCATTCATTTTGTAAGCGGTTTGACACAGCAGTACAGGTAGGAATATAAGAATTTACTGTAACAATGTAATCATACTTACATTTCCACATTAAAATATCTTTAAAACTATAAAATCTATGTTAGATATTTAGCTGTATTTGCATTGCATTTCTAACAGTCTTCAAATAAAGTAATTTTATTCTATGAAGTGGCCTTTTTAATGTAGTCACTGGCATCACACCACTTTACCAATATGAATGTTTAACATTACTTGAAAGTATTTCATCCAAATTAAATGACAGATTAATCCATTACTTCAGCTGCTGCTTCATATCAGATCAGATTTTCATTTGTGTTGCTGGTGAAAACAGCTCCTATAATCGTATTCTTCTTCTACTATTAGATCTATTGATTCAAGTGACAGTCTCCTAGAATCAGAAATTGCATACTACATTGAAAAGACTGTATATCATGAAATAATAAATTGTTTTAGAGCATTATATCAGTCTAGTTTGTTGCTGGCCTGGCTGTCAATGTTCAGGCTGAAATCTACCAACTGCATTTTCTTGAAATTTTCAGAGAAAGAGGGGGGTAAAGATGTTAATAGCCCTTTAAACTGAAACATGTTGGTGATGATGTTGTAGATAGGTTAGAGTTAAATGTCTGTATGTTCACATTTGGCCATTACAGCTGTCAATCATCTATTCTAGCATACAGTATCTTCAACAGAAGTTATTATAAACAAACTAATCATACAGATGACAATCTCAACACAAGGCAGCCTCATGAAATCCACTTAAAAACCAAACGAAAGAACTACACCATAATGGATACTGGCTGTTTTTCAATTTTCAAAGGGGCAGGATTTATGAACTATACCAGAGCCAGCCACCAGGGGGAGAGAGAGGGTTTTTTTTGGCTTAATTTTTAGTGTCATGATGCTTATCTGTCACAGTCACCATCTGTCTTTTGCTAAGTAGCATAAAACATGTGGGCCTCTGAAGTATAGGGATGATATTTTGTAGTAAATATTTTGTTTATTTACTCATGCATTCTTCATTATTTTCACCTTTTGTCATTTAAACCTTTAATGGTTAAGTTGGGTCCATTAAAGAAACTTATGCACATGTGATTTTCTGTATTTTAGCAAATCCCATTGTCTCTTCTTCCTGCTGTAGGAGAATCGAGAGCGAGAGGCAGCAGAGCAAAGGCGTAAGCATAGAGAGAGTGTACGACTCTCGTCCAAACGCCACAGAACTCAAACATCCCAGCATCCTGAACCTGATGAGGACTCCTCCGGCTTGGAGTCTGCCTTGCACACTTTTCTCTCTAGCATTCCAGAGGGCATATCACGATCTAGGAGGAACCTGCTGCCCTCTGCTACTGCATCCCCCTCAGACACAAGTCCTTTTACCCGACAAGAGAGGCCTGAGAACAAACAGCCCAAGCTTCAAGATGAGAACCAACAAGTAATGACACAAGAAAACGAAGAGGAAGCTGAAAAGATGCGGGCGATTACTCGGAAGGTGCTTCGCTACCAAAACAGTCAAAGTAGCCATGATGGAAAGAGAGTTTCAGGGACGCCTCATCGACTAGAGGGGTGTGAAGACAGTTCTTCTACCCCAGATACCCCTCAACCTAGGGCCAGAGACTACTTCTTTGCCCATAATGGGGGTGTTAGCTCTCCGTGGACCATCCTGAGTCCTGTCATTTGCTCCCGGGGAAACACCCCTCAGCAAAGGAGACAAACCCCAAAGCAGAGACTATCAATGACATTTGTCGGAGATGACACCAGTGATGGAATCTGGGAGAGTTATGAAGGCAACTGTCTCCTCAATTGTGCCAGTCAGGACAGTATCACATGTCCATCAAGAGGGTCTGTGTCTCTTCCTGAGTGCCCCAGCCACAGAGCTGCCTCACGCGGACCAGTCCTCCGCTCTGTTTCCATGGACGAAACCAGGCGTCCATCATCTCCAGCATCTAACTTCTGGCTCGGGGAGCTGTTCCAGAGAAGTGTTTCCCAAAGGTCGTACTCCTCTGGATCTGGGAGACAGAGCAGGAAAGAAGAAAGAGGCAGAATCAGTAAAATGGGGAATTATTTAGAGGGACAGACGAGTTCTGGGATCATGTCTTTCTTCAAACGCATTGGAGGCAAAAGTAAACCTGGTGATGTGGAAGAAGAACCACTCAGAGGATACAATACTTGATAAAAACTCATTCAGACAGAGGTTCATCCTCTGCAGTTTTCTGTTTTTAACATAGTTTGTCTTCTTTTCTATTGTTTTACCTTTCACTGGAACAAAGGCAAATGACGACTTGCTTTTACCAATGAAGGTGATCTTTTTGTTTGTAATGTCAAATGATTTCACTAAAATCACATTGTCTCTTTTTATCTCTTTGTGCATAATAAAGTGTGACATTTTACCTTATTTGTTGTGCTTGTACCTGAGTTTAATAGCATTAAACTGTTATTATCTGCTTTTAACATTGACTCGCTTACCTTTCCAACCTTGTCATGAAAGTCTTACTGGTACTGATGTCTCCTTAGTTACACCTGCTCAGTTTTCAGTTCTTGCTTTTCACTTCATCTATTATTTCTTCTGTCAGTCTGACTCTGAGGACAGTAGGGCACGTAACACAAGAGGCCGTATGGATAAGCGCACTGACACATTATAAATCCAGTTTAGGCCACATGTTTTCTAAATCAATTTAAGCTCATTTAGCTGATGTGTTACTCAAGTGTGCAAGGAAAAAAAACAAGATGACACTGAATTACCCACATCACCGTTGGCTTCTGAATGAGATGTTCTTACACAACTGTGGTGCTACTATTGTGTCTCTGTAATAGCTGAGATTTTGGGAAGAAAGAGACATTCAGCTGTGTTACTCAGGCAACAGGATTTGTTTGCAGCCGTTTCTTCTGGCCACTCTCGAAGTGTAATAATACTCTGTGGAAGAAACTGCACAACAGAGACTCCTTTCTTACAGATCTGTTCTCCCACATCCCTCCTGCTGCTGAGCGCTCAATGGGACATTTGCAGTCTCCTGGCACAGATGAATGAATGAATGAATGTGGAAAGCAGTACTGTTTGAGCATCACCATGAAAACGTAGTCTCAGCTGTGAGCAGCCTTTCCTTCATGGGTGAAAATCTATGGCATTCAGATCATAACACAGTAAAGTACACAAACAGTCTAGTATTCGGAAAGAATGCTGCATCAGCCACGACTGACCTGTTTGATAAGAGCGCAACAGTACAATCGGTTCATTGTTGATTTGAAGTTTCGAGCTGCAGAGGACCATCTCATGTGAGTCACCTCCTGATAACCAGCGGTGACCTGCTGGCCTCGCAGTTACTCTCACCAGGGATATGCTTATCAAGTGTGTGTGCGCGCCAGTGAAAGATGAGAAACAGCCATGAATAGTGAAAAGACAGGAGGCTGGGCTGGGGAAACTTGGACCAAGACAGAGAGGGAGGGAAACTTACAAGTTGTATTGTGAAGAAGCATTTAAGCAGAGAAAAGCATGTGAGAGGAGAGAAAGCCAATATCTTAATAGGACAGAGGAAACGCTAGGAGCCAGATTGAGGAGCAACAGCATATGAGGACAAACTGTGGATTTTTTTTTTTTCTCCAAAGGGAATGTGTAACCCAGCCAGAAAAGGTACACTAATATTAAACATGTTTCATAACTGCATGACGACAGGTTATGGAAATATAATAATCCTTTTGTGTAATGCGTGTTCATGTTTTGATCTGTTTTTACCCACTTTCTTTGAAATTGAAGCCAAAAGAATTAAGTTTTGAAGCAAAGTGTTTTGGTTAAACTCTGCTGCTGAAATTCAATTCCCTGCTCCTTTAGTAACGTGACAAGATCACACTGTGAGGCTGTTCTGGTAGTTTGTTGAGCTGTAAACCTAATCCACCATAACAGCCACTGGCATTTGTCTGTTTACAGGGTTGTAATTAGATTTGAAGTTGGAAAAGAAAGCCATGAAGAATCCTCTCATGATGTCTTGAGATGTGTGTGTCCAGAATAGCATTTTAAATCATCTTTAAAATGATTTTATTAGCGTACACCCGGTGCGGTCTGCAGCCTATGCAAACAGACCTATATCTCTGTAAGTGGCCTGTAAATGCAGTAGTACGACCTGGAGCCTTGTGCGATTGTATCAGCCACTTTAAAAGCCTCATAATTCTGGGAAAATTGAGAATACTACTTTAGTTATTCTAGAAGCTGTGTTCTGCTTAAGTCATACATTCTTCATGTGTGTCAGACATCACTACTTGTGTTAAACTATACTTGTATGAAAATCCTGTCTGCTTAAAAGAATGCATCAGGGCTTTGGAGGATTTTTCAGGACTTCTTTAACCCTTTAACCCCCAAGACATTATTTCAATGAAACAGGCTGCTTGGAATTTGCATCTGTAGAAGTGTCATAAGAGCTGCTGTGGGTATGTGCTTGTGTTCCTTTTCTTCAGTGGTTTTGTTTTATTGCGTGTTTTATGGTCAAAACAGGGTGGAATAACAGAAAAAGACAAAGAGAGGAATTGAAGTTTGAAAGGTTTTTACTAAATAAGGCACTCAAAATGTACATCAATAAGAGATTTACTGTAGGATGTTGAACATGAACTGTAAACTGGAACACACTAAACATCAACAAGTATTTTCCCCCATTACACAGGTGGCAGCGGGTGCACTGAGCATGCTCAGATGTCTATGGAAAATGCAAGGTCTATTCCAGCAGCACGCTTTGAATTTTTTTTTATTGAGCAAACAGTTGAATTTTTATGAATGTGTAAATTAATCCTACAATCAGAACGCTCACCGCAGACACGTCAGGGGCTAAAGGGTTAAGGCCTCCCTCACTTTTGGTTCACTGGTGGAGAGGCCTAGGATGTCTTTACGTGTGAGATATTAGTGAGCCTGTTTAAATGATCACAAAAATCTGATAACTGGGACTAATCAGATAATTGTAAAAATCAGATCTGACACATTCAGATGCACTTCAGAACTGTGATAATCCAAAAACCCTTGTTTACATGTTTCAGCCTATTATCGTATTTCTTTCAGCGTATGTGATGATAGACTCAAACTTCCTGTTGTTGTCTTGATTACATCACTTCTGTTTACTACGATTTAGCCTAATTGTTTGCACACTTGCACAGATGTAAAAGAACAGAATAAATCAGATTAACAGTTACGCGTGCACGAAGACATCGGAGTGTTGGGGAGAAATCCAGGTGTGTTAATCCGATTTGTCATAATCAGATTACTGCTGTTATCTGCCGTTTACATGATCTGTTAAATCATCTGATAACTCCTGAAATCAGATAATGATTAGATTTTTTTTACTGTGCGTGTAAATGGGCTCAGTGTCACATGGATACACAGATATGTATTTATAGACCACGGGCTGGACCTGGAGCAGTGTTATAAGTTTTATAGGACAGAGTGGAGAACATTACATAACAGATGTACTGTTATGGACATACACTATTTTAATAAACAGAGATAGTCATCTTACCATTTCTTAAACATCTTGACATTTTCAAATCAACATTCACGGATGCAAAGAAATGACCCCGACGTGATTTGAACACGCAACCTTCTGATCTGGAGTCAGACGCGCTACCGTTGCGCCACGAGGTCGCTGACCATCACTTTTGCAACCAGTCATCATAACGACAGAAGTAAACACTTATACTATGTTGAGGTAAAGAGTATCTATTCTGTAGCGTGGATTTGTCAACTTACTACGATAACCGATTTCTCTCTTTTTTTTTCTTTTCTTTTAATATACGAGCCTCTTATAATTAAAATGTAAAAGATAGAATTTATCTGTTTAACCCATACATTAATCTAAGTTTCTTTACGCATGCGCTTTTTAACTCCAAATTTAATGGCACTATATGATATTGTCCCTTTTATATTATAATAGATAATTTACAGTGCCGTGGATTAATGTCCACATTTGATCACTAGATGGTGCCCCTAAGTAGAGGTTGTTGAATGAATGTGTCTTCAGAATATTTTATTTATTTATATGTTCACATTCTTACCATGTATAAAATATCAGTGCAGTAAATCTTCATATTATAAGTTCGAGCAGTTATTTTTGGTTTTCAAAAGTGTCAATCAAGACTTTACATAAACTAAGACATACATTTTGCAAATGTGTTGAGCTATGTTAAGCAACTAGTCTGTTCCTTCTTTGGGATTTTCTTATTGTTATTTTTTAATGACATTCTTTTATCTTTTATTTCAGTTAAGTGCACATGTTTGCACCATCATCACTCCTCATCCCCCAGTTGGTTTCATCAATGCACTTTCAATGTACCTTTTTTCTCCGTTCTTTTCTTAATTATAAGGTGAAAAAAATGAAACATGGCAAGAAATGGTTTTGGTTATGTTGACTGTATATTTTCTCCTGATTAAAAAAACAAAAAAGGCAATCACAGGTGCATTAAACTCATAAAGACCCAAACAGCCACTGATGACTAAAACCATCTACTAATGTAAAATGTTTAATACCTGTTGAGCCACTGATCCTATCAATAAAAATAATTGGTGTAAAATACAGTTATTCATCTTTTCATGGTCATCAGATATGACCCATTTGGATGCTCAGAGGCTTCCTGGTTACCGTGGAAACATCTTCAACATCAATCATCTTCTACAACATTGATTCACCAGTAAAACCCATGGAGTTGGCTCAATGACAGTGGATTGAGACATTGGGTTTATGTTCAGTTAATGATATATTTTACAGAAAAAGTCACTTCTTCTTCTTCAGTTTTCTCTTTTAGATATAATAACCATCAACTTTAATCTTAGCTTTTATGAACATCCACATGATTAGTAAATTAAATATGGGAAAATACATGATGTTCACTGAAAAAAACACAAAATACAGGGGATAATGTCATGATAAATGGTGATAAATCACTTAAGAAAAGTTAAATATAGAGAAACAAATATTTTGGAAAGGCCATAAAAATAGCACTGGGTCATTATGGGTTAATACACTGATTGATCAATCAGTCACTTCAAATGGTCTTTGTCAAATTCTTGTATGGTGCCATGACAATACACATCTATCATGAGACTGGACCTACCAGAGGTTTTTCATGCTTGTCTAACACCAGCTGTTTTTTGGTCAGGAAGAAAGAGGAGCATCTGGAGAATCTGGGACACCTAACTGCTAACCTTCATTAGTGACCGGCCTGTGCTGAGCAAAATGGATGGGTAAGTGTGTATGACTGTGTTTGTGAGTGAGAAAAATGTGGATGTGCACATCTGTACACAAGGCGCATATTGCTACTTGCATATATTTTGGCTGATCTGTTGAACTTTAGTCACATTGGCAAACTGTGTGTCCTCTGTGTGTGTTTTGGTTTGTTTGGTGATGTGTATCTGCAGTGGTGAGACGGACTAAAACCTCAGGAGGCTCGAAAGGCACAGAACACATTGATTAGCTGAATAAATGTCACTTTGTTGTCAGGGATTATGTAGACATTTAGGTATTTATGGTCTGTTTGTGTTATCTTGGCACATTTGTCACGCCAACGCTATAATGTTTGTCCTTTCTCTTAAACATTTAGTACCTAGTGTTGTTATGCTGACAGGAACATAAAGAAAGGCAAGGATTCATCCGAAACACTGTGCATTTTTTGGTCTATTTTGCAAGAAATACTTAGATTAGGTTGAACCATGTTTGTCTGATCATTAGATGTTGTAATTATTTTAGTTGTTTAAGGTTTGGAGCTCACAGGGAGCATGACATGTTTATTTTCTACAACAAACAGCCAAAACAAAAATGTAAAAATTACATTTTCAAACAAGTCTAAATTGTACTCTTGCTTTCTGAAACAGAATAAGAAGTCTCATATATCCAGCTTTCCTCCTCCACACACTTCATCACTGTGGCAGCCAAAGCTCCATTACTGCATTATTCTCAATCTTCTCTCCCACAACTAATACCCATCTGACCATGTTCCTAAGGATTTAACCCAATTTTAAGATCTTACTGATCCAGTAGTTAGCTAAAAAACTCCATTAAAGGATAAGCACACTGAATAAAATACATACACCGTGACATAAGTAATGATACAGAACTTTTATCAGACTTTTTAAGTGACATAATCATAAATGCAAATATATAGAAATAGATAATGTAGACTCAACACCTAACTGTTGACTATACAAAAAACAAGATGTGTTTTTAAGTACAGTTTTTTGTTTTCTTAGCTTTTAGACATTTGACTCCTGAAGATTATACTGTGTATTAATATAGTATCGAATTATTTTTGTGATTAATCTCTGTTTTTGTTTTTTCCTCATACAGTTTCTTGATAATATCGAGGACAAACACGCCTATTCTCTTCAGTCAAAAAATACTTTGTCTTCGTGCTGAGTCAAAGGCTTCTCTGTACCTGGGGGGTATTGGAAATCTGCACAAAGACCAGCTTTTATAATTTGCAGGTCAGGGATGAGAGGCTTGCTAGACTGTTTTACAGAGAGAGAAAGAGAGAGACCGAAACACAGAGAGAGCAGCCATCTGTGTGCTCTGCTGCACTGGATGCAGTCTCCATGGCAACATGGTGCTCCCGCAGCAAAATCCTGCAAAGAGAGTTTGTCCCCACCCCCATGCGCATGCATACAGGCACTCCACACACACTTGCAAGGAGGACAAAGCTTTATTGCATCATGATAGGGCATCTATGGGAAGAAGTTGAACCTAATCTCCCTAAATGCTCATTTATTCTCTCACATCATCCTTGTGCTAGTCTGTCACGCTCTCGTTCTCTCTTTTTTTTTTTTTTACACTATCCATTAGCCTTTTACTGCATCTCTCTTTAAGACTGAGCTCCACATCTGACCATCACCTTTTAGAGTTCCACTAAGACTGGGTCATCATTTACCCCTTATAACCTATGTTGCACCTATACTTCTCTATGTGTGTGAAGAAGAAAAACTGCTTTTTTTTTTCCTTTTTAAATGAAACAGACTGCTTGATTGTGTCATATGAAGCATAACTAACATCACAATTAATAGTTAGGGCTTTTCTCATCCTCATTGCGTATGCAACCAGAAAACAAGGGAAGGGAAAGGTGAGGGAGAGCGAGGACAGGAATTAGAAGAAAAAAAAAAATCTGTCTCTTTGTTGCCATCTCCCCACCACTCTGCTCATCTCTTACCCTATTGGATACTTCAGCCCCCTCCCATTTTGAGATCAGCCAGTGAGCTTGTACAATCTCTGTGTGTCTCTTGCCTCCTAAGAGCCTCTCTCCCTCTCTTTCCCCTCAGTCGCTTCACCTCCTGCAAACACACACATGCATGCGTTTAAGCCTAGATCACGATCACACACACAAACACACACGCCCTGCTCCTGCCCGCCATCCTAGACTCTGTGTGTGAGGTGCGTCTCCATTCTGCTTTAGCGATGTCAGGTTTTGTGGATGGATATCACTCCCTCTGGAGGAGAGCACGCTGAAACTTCCTTGTACCTCTCTTTCATCTGTCAAGAACCTGGAGTGAGTAAATCTATGCCTTGACACTTGCACTTTCATGTTATATTTCATGTCAGCTCTCTTATACCCTGCACTGATTCCATTCCATACCTATCTTTGGTGGAATGCTTTCCTCCCCATCCCTGTCTCCTGTTCTCCACCCTCCTTCTGACAGACGTGAACACTATATGTTGCCTCTATGCAAAAATATTGGTATAGGCCATTAAGTGGCATGTGACAGGTCTGTAGTACTGTGTAAAATAAACTGAAAAGCTCCCCACTGTCAGCTGCTTGTGTGTGAGACACCTGCTAATGTGAAGCAGAACTGACTGTGTTTGATTATAGATGAGTGGAGAGATGGGGTGCAGTTATCTGTGCTGGAAAGGCTGTATTTTGATATTCTGATGGGACTGCAGGTTGGGGGGCACTTGGAATAATAATATGTTGCTGGTTGCAGCACTTCGATTTTTGCAGAAATTGGAGGGCAATTTAGTTTAAAATATGATATTCATACATGGCAATCTTTTGGTTTTTGTCAGAAAGCACTGTGTCCCAACTTATGTTAAGGTAACTTTTTCCTCTGCTGTGTGGAGATGTGTTTCCCTGCTACCACAGTCAGGTGTTTCCATGTTGGGTTTGATGTTTGATGGTTTTGTGATATTGATTACTTTACCTCTTTGCTAAAATCAGTTGTAGAATATAAAAAAAATGCATCTTCATGTTGCCTTGTTCCTGTAGACTTTACAATTTAACAGGAAATTAAGTGATGCACTGGTGGAGTGCATCTATGCATACATGGATTCTGCCTTTTTATGTTTTTTTTTTCTTTGTCTGATCAACTATAGAAGAACTGAGATATCGATCAAACAAGGACATTTCTTTAAAGGTTTAAATAGTGATCCAGAGGCACCTCTGGTCTCTGTGGGGGAAGTGAAGGCTGGAATGTCCAGCTGGCATGGGAGGAATGTCACTAGAACTGCATGGGAGGGGTGAAAGTCTGGAGAGGAGTGATGTTAACTAAACTATGAAGAAAAAAACACTAAATAATTGACTAAACAGTTGCCAAAAGGATGACCACTGGATTTTCTGCTTGATTTATGCCATAACTGTCATTCCTACATCTCTATTCTATGTTAATGTGTCAATACTGTCATAGTTGAAGAGGAAGGTTCATTTGATGCACATGCTCAGTTTGGTATCCACCAGTAGACAAGGGTCTCCAAAAAATACCCCAACACACCAATCAAAAGAGAAAACGTCAAAGCCAGTTTGATGCTTTTTAGCAGTTTTTCTCTGTCACTTAGGTCAGTAACCTGTATGTTCAGTGTCTGGGTGTGAAAAGCGTCCATTTCCCTTCATTCTCCATTCAGACTTGATCAGATCTAAGGTGATTGTGTTGCCACAGCAACAGAATTCAGGCTTCAAGCTGAACGTTCAGGCAAAAGAGTTTACAGTATGGTTTTATGCCGCTTTGATACAGACAGGCCCGTCACAGTCGGTATATGGAAAACTTTAACCTGTTCTGACACGTTATGAAACCATTACAGTACAGATGTATTAATAATAATGATGCCTAAGACTCTGTGAAGTCTAAAGAGAGGAAAGTCTGAGGAAGTCTGAAAGTCAGAGTAGTTCCTCTGAGAGATCGGACAGCTTTATTTGGGAATTCTGTAAGAGGATGGTGAGGTTAATCATTGTTACCCTTTGCTGCAAAAGCTGAGATGGTTTTGTGTTTTATTTTACTTCATGCTAAATTTTCTACACCTGTAATTCCAACTCTGCTGAATTTAACATCAGTTTTTATCTGCTTTTTTAAGCACCAACATTTCTAAAAGTGTTTACAGGACACTTTGATCTGGACTAGACCATCAACCAAAATATTCTACTAAATTTTCAATAAAACCGAGCATCTTTCACAGCGTGATTTTCAAATACTGCAATGCATTTCATCCTTTGCGTTTAGCTGGTCAAGAACTTAAGTGCCTCAATCTGTGCTGTATTCTGTAATATTTAGGAAGTGATAGTATTTTTCCTGCTAAACTCACATAATACACAGTTGCTCATAAAGTTGGAATAATTTTGTTTTCAGAAACATTCCTATTTATACACAACAGTAATCACTTTTGGCCAGGTGCAATGATTACATCCTGAGTCCCAGTTAGACTTTATTCTTCAATAATAAATCACTTTTTC
This sequence comes from Apogon hyalosoma, assembly GCA_037367295.1. NCBI lineage: Eukaryota > Metazoa > Chordata > Actinopteri > Kurtiformes > Apogonidae > Apogon > Apogon hyalosoma. The sequence goes on from JAPQRP010000008.1 coordinate 10,371,165, forward strand.
AAATTGTTTCATGACAAGATAAAAATATTTTGTTCAAACTTCATGTCCAACAGTGTGAATGTGATAAAGCTTATGCATTAATGTGTGTGACACTTACATTATGGTTTGTCCTATGGTTATGGGTGTTCTCTATACCACAGCATAGTCAGTCATATTCAGTTTGTTTTCTCAGGGGAGAGCCATGTGTTTAAAGCTTAGAGAGTGAGCTGACAGTCATGTCACGCTGGGTATATTTAGACGGATCCTTTTGGGGGGATCAGTAATAGCTCCGACCATATTGTGCATTTCTGAGGTTTTTGTCTGACATCATCGTCATCGTCAAGCAAGTACGCAAAATTCTAGTTTTATCTAGTTATGTTTTATTTTCATTTCTGTTAAAATATTGTTACAAACACTGTTTTATACATTTGCAAATTAGATTAGCTACACTGATAAACTGCACTGAAAAGTAATTTCTTAACAGCTGCATGCACATTACTTATAGCATACTTCTTAATGTGAGCGTGAAAAGAGTTTATATAAGAATAATATGATAATACAGTGATATAATGTACACATTATACAGCTCACTATGGGTCTCATGGTGATCTAATCATGGGAACATATTAAACATACTGTGCAAATCTGTGGGAACAGCTCCTCCTCTGCATGCATACGTGTGAAACACAGATTAGATACATATTGATTTGCCACAGACATAATGCACCTTTTGATGTTCATGTGTTAACATTCATTCACATTAGTCATTTTTACACAAGCATAAGTCATGCCACTTTCCCACAATTTGATGCTATAATGCATGGCACGCAGGTCTGTCTAGAATTGCAGTTAATGCTTTAGTATGTGTAACCATGAGAAAATAATCATAAAATGTTTCTTTGTGTACAACACAACATAAATTATAGACCCAGCTTAAGGCCAAGACACCAGCGAAGACAGTGTGTGATGACAATGGCAAGTTGAGATGCTGTCACTTGATCCAGTAGTGTTTTTATTATTTTGACACTCGCCTTTGACATATTTATGACTGGATATATATTCAAATGGTAACAGGAAAGAACAAAAGAAATGCACAAACTGACACTAATTTTGGTTAAAAAACTTGTAAAACCAATTTATTTCTAGTTAGATTGCAGCATTTTATGGAAACATTATGAAATCAAATGACACCTAAAACCACATGCAATCGACTTTTATCAAAACACTGTTAACACAAGTCAAACCAGTTATTCTTTATGTGCATCTAAAAGAGAAGGAGTACAGATTTGGTATTTAAAGCCTTATGATTTAATTGTCAGTATTGGATCATCCTGATGGTCTGTCTTCATGTATTCCACTGTCATGCTTCTGTTCATTTTCATGCACCTGTGTATCATGTGTGATTCCATGTGCGCTGTATTCTGTGAGCTGTCTGTTCATATGTTGATACAGTTGGTTTCTGTGACACATTCCTGCCCTGCTTGGCTCTGATCAGGCCACTTGATAATTTTAGCTGCTCTTGTGTCAGTCAGTGTCGCTGTGGACAGTGAAGAGAAGGTACCATTCTTCGACGTTTGTCATGCCCGTGTCATCATCCTTGCCGGAGGACTTTATGTGCGTGCTGTTACACGTTAGTCAGTGAAGAGGCTTCCTGGTTTTCTGTTCTACCATTAACAGTAATCTGGTGTTGGTACAAACAAATTGTGTTGAATTGATTGTGACTATGATTGGGTGCAAAAATCTGAGAAATACATCATAGAAAAAGCCTGATATTCAGTTTTTTGTCTTGTGTTGATTTCATTAAGCTATACCAGGCCTCAGTTATTTTGTCCACCTCTTTTTTTAGTCAGTTTAGGCCACGCTCTCAATTCATGATCAGAGGTTGACAGACGTGCAAATCATAGACTAAATCCTCTGACCTATCAGCATGACGAACAAATGATGGCAAATTTAATCCCCTTAAGTAAATGAATTTCCTCCCTGTTTCAGTCTGAACTGTAATGCGCATTTTTGATTTCTTAACAGTGTTCTCCACGCCTGGTAAAAAGACAACGCAAGCCAGCAGACGCTCACATCGGTTATACTGCCACTTACGACTAGAGACAGCAAAGAGAGACAGATAGTATACGATAGGGTAAAAGCAAAAACTTCAGGCTGTATTACATAATGAATGTATTTCATCTCTGAAATCCTCCATTCTGTTTGATTTTTGATGTGTGTGTGTTTTTGGGAAATGAAGGCCAGCTGAGCATACTGCCTGCAGCTAAATACTTGTATTTCTGTCATAAGTGGTATAGTTATTTCTTTTTCTGCATGTGTCTCTTTAACATATAGCATCCAGATGATCACAAACATCTGAAATACCCACGTACAGGAGCAAAAAATCCATATCACATCGATTCAGGAGGTCAAATTCACTTCTTACTACCTGCGAACGCCATTATTGTGTGGCTCTTTTTATACAGTGTGACATGGAAATAGCTGTTTATGTTAATATATGTTTAGCTCAGGGCATCTATTCCCTCAGTTATTTAAAGAAACAAATTATTTCAGGATCAGCTCCCCTACCCTGTGGCACATGCTCCTCTTTCACTGAAATAATTCCCTCTGCTGGGAGAGGGAGAGTCAAGTAGAGGATGTGCATCATGCAATATTCCCTTTGAATGTGTTTAACTTCAAAATATGCATCTATATGCTTGAAAATATGGATCCTGCTAGATGTTTACTTATGTAATTTATACTGTTCTAACACCCATGCAAATAGTGATTATGTTCTGTGTAGGAAACAAGCAAAGAATAATGAATGATAATTACGTCAAGTGAGATTGTTTGATAACTGTAATTTGCTTTAAATCAAAGATGAAAGACATGACGTTTCTATTCTTTCTAACTGGGTCTGATGTCATGATAAGGTACTGATGATATGTGAGTGTACAGACTCTGTATCATGCACTGAGATATGAAGGAGGCTGTATCTCCCTATCTGAGCTGCTCATGTATCTTTTTCTCAAGGTTCAGTGGAGTCGAGCTGCTGTTCTGATGTCTTCCTTGAAGTTGTTCATGCCGTTTCTTGATGAAACTATTTTTGCAGTAGAGTGAATAGGATGAAATAGTGGTTTTATTGCCATGGCTTTAACAGAAAGATATTTATTTGTGGTTTATTTAGGTGGGTAATATGTCTAAATATGTTTCATGTCCTTAGAACTAAAACAAATTTTGTGGTGACTTCTCAATGCATTTTTCTCAACATTTAACATTCTTAAAGGGGTCATATTTTACTAAACCCACTTTTATTAGTCTTTGGTTCATTTATTTGTGTATTTGGACCCTAATA
>JAPQRP010000008.1:10378425-10389924 GCA_037367295.1 Apogon hyalosoma
AAGGTGGGGGGTGGGGCTTATTCTAAGCAAAGTTTGCTAATTATTTTTCTGAGAGTTGAGATATAAATTGAGATATAAAGTCCCCTTAATCAAGATAGGAAGCATTCAGTTAAGCTATATTTACTACTTGAAAATCTTAAGTTGTTAGCATTATCAGGAAAACAGAATACTCTTTTTAAAGGAAAACTTTTTTTTTTTAATTCCATAAAATTTTGATTTCTTCTTTATAGTTTCAAGTCAAGTGGTAGGATTTATATGCTAGTTTTTAATCCTAGCAAGCAAAATTTTCTTATCACATTCGCAGATTTCTTTGCTCAAAACAAGAATATTTGAGAATGTTTGGTTTATTTCTAGTAGGGCTGTTTTTGTAGTGTATGCCTTGTTGCCTTGTGCTATTTATTAAAAATAATCATCTTCAAATTGTTTTTTTCTCCTGTAATTATCTTTTTAAAGATGTTCACAGTGTGCACTGCTTTCAGGGAGACTCTGAGTCATTGAAAGTGCTCCTTGTTCCTTTTCACCTCCTTTAATAACTGCAGAAGTATAGTCTGATAAAACTGTTGTCTCAGCAGATACCAAAGCTTGTAAACCAATAATGCTGTTGCATGCTCATTCCAGACAGGACAAGACTCTTTTTCAATAGGTTTGCTGTGCTACAAAGCAGAATATATTATCTTATTCATGTCACACCTTTTCTCTAATTACTTGTTGTCCAGCATGGAGATGTATTACGATAATTATCTACAGAATGTTGCAGTTCAGTTTCTAAAAAGACAAACTTGTAAATGTTTCAGCTCAAACAAGTATTTAAGTTATGTGAGTCACACTATTCCGTATGAGTGAGTCATCAATAAGTTCTCTGCGTGCTAATGATATGTTATTCCCTCTGTGGTGTTTTCATCCTCTTATCGTGTTCTTCCTGCTACACCCACCGCAGCAGTCTGGTCTGTGAGTTTAGGGTGATGGGATTTTGGAAAGGTGTGTGTGTGTGTGTGTGGGTGGGTGTGTGTGTGGGTGGGTGTGTGTGGGTGGGTGAGGAAGCGAGGGAGGACTGGGTGACTGGACTCAATCCGCTCAGATTATCTGCAGAGCGGTGTTTTTGTCAGAGTATCATCACCTCCTGCTAGGGATTAAACTCTGACCACTTCATTAGGACAGGAGGGTCACAGGATTGGATGCAAAAAAGCATATCTACACACTATACTATATTTAACCTTTCTTAAGTGATTTATCACCATTTATTGTAATATTATCCTCTGTATTTTGTGTTTTTTTCAGTGAAAAGTATGTATGTATTATGTATTTTCCTATATTTAATTTACTCATCAAGTTCATTAAAGTGCAGAGTAAATTCAACAGTTATTATATATCAGAAACAGAGAAAACTGAAGAAATGCTGACTTTTTCAGCAAAGTCTATCATTAACTAAACATAAACCAACTGTCTTCATCCACTGTCACTGATTCATGGGTTTAACTGGTGAATCGATGTTGTAGAAGATGACGGTGTTTCCACATTCACTACGGAGTCTCTGTCATCTTTTTACTGGTCATCAGATATGACCCATTTTTATGTTCAAACTGCATTTTACACCAATTATTTACATGTTTTGATATGATTAGTGGATCAACAGGGATTAAACATTTTAGATCAGTAGATGCTTTTGGTCGACAGTGGAGGTTTGGGTCTTTATAGGTTAAATTGAAATGGGTCTTTTTAAAATAGAATAAGTTTATTGAATAGAATAGAATAGAACAGAATAGAATAGAATAGAATAGAATAGAATAGAATAGGTTTATTGTCATTGTACAATGGCTATTCAGTGAAACTGAGTAAAGCTTACCCTCTTCAGAGCCACAAAACAAATTGATGAATTGCAATAAATAAGACATCTAACAAGTGGTGTCAAGCACAACAAACCCTGCCCCAGCAAACGTTTTAGCTCTTAATGGACATCTCCCTCTCAAAACAAGAGATTATGGGTTTGACCTTTCAAGGTCGCTCAAGGTCAAAGGTCATGACGCCATTTTGAAGCCCATGCCAGGTTTCCTATCTGTCATTAATAGTAATCAAGTCTCTAGCTCCACTCGTTTTTCTGTTACAGTCCATTTTAGTTTTTTAGGTATTGACCGAGTGACCCCCCGACCTCTTGGGTCAACAATAGGTCAGAATCTATACACAAAATATGCAGAATTGAAAGTCGAGCATTTTGGTGCTAATTGGAAGTCTCCAAGATGAATAGCTCAAAAGTTATATCCAAAATTCGATTTTGACCTTTATTGTGACCCTGACCTTTGACCTAGAGTCTTCAAATTTGGCCTTCAAGCTTCTGATGTCAATGCACATCAACAATGATAGCAAAAAGAAGCTATATGTAAAACTGAGTATACATGAATAAAAGGGAAATTCCTGATTTGCTCTATCTCTTATCATTGTGGAAACACATTTTTGGTGACCTTGACCTTTGACCTACATTCACCAAAATTTAATTGGATCTATTCTGGACCCCTTTGCACCTTTCCTGAAAATTTTATGGAAATTGGTCCAGTAGTTTTTGCGTAAAGTTGCTGACAAACAAACAAACAGACAGACAAATACACAAACAAACAAACAAAACAAACAAACCAAAAACAATACCCTCACCTCCCCTTCGGGGGGTGGGGTAATAATATCAAAACATCCACTAAGATCAATCATCCAATAAAATCAGAACATCCAACAAAATCAAATCCCTGAATCTGTGTAATTTGTATCTATAATCCTTGAAGGAGAGCATAAGCTGCAAAATACATTTTTTTAGGGTGACACCAAGAACTGTGCTGTGTTGTGTTGTGTTTGGCTGCATTGCACCAGTGCGTGTGCATGCGTGTTCTGAGTCGACTAACTCCTGAAGTATTTTTTTTATAAGTGTAACATTAGGTCAGAGGATCTAAACGCTTTAGTGATCTGGTTATGAGGAAGAGGCTGCATTCAAGAACCCAAAAAACCTGTTGCTGAGCTTCAGCTGCACAGTCAAGTTGGATTGCATTTAGTGTTTTTGCAGATTAAGACCGCAGGCTAAGCGCACTACGACTTTGGATTCAAACTTTTTGTCTTTTCAGTTGTACTTGGTTGTTCCTTCTTCTTGTCCATTTCAATCTCACCATCTCACTGCCTCTGGCCAGCCTGAATTGTTGGCTTATGATGCAATCCCTTTCCCCCCACTAGCTTTACTTTCCCAACCAATCAGAGTGATGCAGTAGGAGGGTATCCAGTCAGCTCATGCTTGTAAACAGCACGGGTAGTAGGAGGGACTTTCAATTTCCCAGTCCCACCCTCTGTTGTCATTCCTGTTCAGCCTTTAAGTGTGTTTTGTGTGGTGCATGCAAAAGGGAAAAGCGACAGAGGCAAAAGGGGAAAAGGAAGAGTGGTCAGCGGGGCCACAGGGAGAGGGCGTACACGAGTGAGTCAGGGCGTGTGCTGAATCTGAATCCTCAGTGTTATACTGACTTTGCATACAGCTGCCATGACGCTTTCTAGACTGATCCTCTCACCTCTGCTGACAGTAGGTTGTCTCTCTGTAAACTATTTCTGCATGTTTGTGTGTGACTTTACAGATTCAGTAGAGTATGGGTTGGTTTGTCTGAACTGTCAGCACACATTCATTGGTGCTTCATAGTTTGACAGCGAATAAAGCATAAAAAGGCTGATACTTACAGCTTATACAGACACTGTACTAATGCATTTGTCCCCTTCCCCACCCTCCTGTTTCATTTAGATTCCTGCTTTGCCTTTTCATTGAGTCCATTGAATTTTCATGTGTGTTTTGAGAGATACACTGAGGATCACATTATGCACTAAAGCCACACTAAAGCTTTTTCATGTTGAAAGAGACAATGAGAACTGTTACTTTTGTATTCTCTAACACTGACAGTGAATAGATGCATTGTGTTTATAGTCCATGGGTGCTATTTGTCACGCAGTGCATTTCAGAGCACACAAAAACACATACACAATGAGTTACACATGCAAACACTGTAATCCTGAGAGTTTTAAGCATTAGTCATGCTAAGGTCACTAGCAACATTACTGCTGTTATTACTCTGTGTATAATGGCTGGTGGAATTATAACACATCTCATTTTGATGGTATTAGTTGACAGCTCGCTGCACATGTTTTCCTCAGATCCATTTGGAGGCTTTCTGCAGGCTTGTATGGGCTTGAGTTAGTCCCACTTTGCCACTTTTTAACTGCAGAACCCTAATTTTGAATCTGCACGACTTTACACAAGCCTGTCAGTCAGCTGGTTGTAGTTACTGAAAGCATCTGAGCAGACTATTGAGAAGTCTAATAAGTGGGCATGAGAGAAATGTTGTTTAAGTCCCACCTCTGACATGTGTGCATATAACTATGAATGTGTCAAACAAGTATTTTCCCTCGTGTGTGCAAGGCTGTCACATGTGCCTCTGGTTTGGCAGTGCACGCATTTTGTTTCCATCAGTTTTATATTCAACACAGGAGCTCTGACAGGTTAAAAGTGAGGTTTGGTTGAGCTTTTGCATGCTCAGCGCCTGACGCCCAACAGATGGTTTTAACATTTGAACAGCTTCATTTTTTTTCCATCCCTGTGTTCTTAAAGGAATTCGTAACTGGGATTTACTGGCTTTTTTTCAAGCCCGGTCCACCCTGTACAGATATGACTCAAATTGCAAACACCAGTAAACAAATGCAGTCCTAAGACCTCTGATCTTATTTTAGACTCGGCGTCACTGCCTACCCACTAATACATCAATCTAAATTTAACCAGACATTATTACACAGTGATGATATTCGTATCAGTGTGTCTAAGTCCACAGATGAATGACATAGGAGTGTGAGAACTATACTGAAGTATATGGTACATCCTGCGGCTGATCCACTTCTAACTCTACTTTCAAAAAATATTTCCACTTCTTTTCATCAGAATTCTATCAGCAACTGGATATTCTTGAAGTGCCAGTTTTTAAGTGTGGAAAGCTATTTAGATTTAGTCAAAGCATAAGCTACTTATCGCTTCATAATAACATTCTGCTCATCCCCAACCAGCGTGTGAACATGATATGTCTATCAGATGGTTGACAGCTTAAGAATTGACCTTTACCCTCTCTTGTGTCATTGGATCCTCATTTCAATGCTAGAAACATACTGCCAACCCTGATCATATGTATATGTGTTGTGCAAAGGGCAGCGACTGACAATAGCACATGAACAGCGGTGGGGCGTAGGGGATTGAGTGCTGTATTACATCCAGCAGTGACAGATGTGCAGATGGGGGTGAGAGCACAGGGGGATGATGATTATCTATGTGTTGTGGTGCATGTCATTGAGTGCGCAAGTGTTTATGTTCATAACTTTACCGTCATCCTAAGGCCAGACATGTGTGTGTTTAAGACACTCTGCTACGTGATCATTTCGGAGCTTGTATGGGCACATAAGTGCAAGTCTGTGTCTGAAACATGAATAATAAATGTGCTGACCTACTGAGAAAATGCAGCCTGAGTAGATTGCTGGTGCCAGTTAGTAACACAAAGATAAAAATGGCACACCCTGAGTGAGTTCTTAAAGCTTGAATTCACTACATTCTGAATGTTTCCATTTTTGTCATTCATTCTTACCCATCAGTGAGCACAGGCTGCAGTTGCTTATTCAGTATCCCACTGAAATCATTACAATATGTCTGTTAACAGTTCACACCAGTGAATCTGAAAGTGGGCCACGGTGGTACAGTACAGCTTTGTGTTGCTAGGCAGAAAATGTTCATATCTTCCAGCTGTATACGAGATAAGATTACGTAAGGCACAGCGACCCTCTGTTCCGGTCACCTCACTGTGATGTGTCTCTGAATCTGAGAAATGGTGTAGGGTTTTCTGAACTATTTTAGTCTACTGTTGAGTATGCATTACTATTTCATATAGTGCGGCAGTGAAATGTTTTGTTATAGATCTACCCAATTTTTGTGTATCTATACACAGACTGAACATTTAATTTAAATGAAATATATGCAAATCTGTCATGCTACTGCTAAACTGATTAAAGGTTTGTAAATTATTATAAGTTGATTATAACCAGGTTAGTATATTCTATAGTGATAAGATACAACCACAAGAATTTTATTTATTTATTCTAAACATTATATATTTGAAATCAGATGGTATATATATATATACATAAAACCAGACGCAAATCAGGAAAATGTCAATAGTTTTGAAGCATTACTGTGTATTTGACATGAAATCTTCTGTTTATCTGCAGATTATATGCATCATTCAATCATAAAGTAAAATTCTTTTAGCTATAACTGTTTTAATCAAAAGGCCATTCTTATCTACATCTGCTGCTGTCTTTATACTCAGGAAGAATATGCACAATCATTTCACGCAGTTCTCTTTCAGTTGGCATGTTTTGGTATTAACCCAGAAAAAATGTTGCAACAATGGGCATGTTTTTGTACTAGTGGAGGAATTATAGAGCTTTATCAACTTCAGTTCCTGGTACCTGCTGTGAGCAGGATGCTGAGTATTAGCTGCCCTGAAAACTTACCAGAAACGCTGAGTGTAAGTGTGAAAGTTTTAATGTTAAGGAATATTCAATAAACCATCTCTTTGCTGTCTACAGGTTATCTGCTGTCGTTGTCCGTGGCGCTGAATGTCCTCTGCCATGGCAAAGCGGGAGGCTGGGAGCACCAGCCCAGTAGTGCGTCAGATAGACAAGCAGTTTCTGGTCTGCAGCATCTGTCTGGATCATTACCGCAACCCCAAGGTCCTGCCCTGTCTGCACACCTTCTGTGAAAGGTAACTAACAATTGTTCTCTTGGTTTCAATGAAAACTGGCAAAATTCCTAATCACTTATGCTTCCCTTAAGCTAGACCTGACACATATTCTCTGCTGCTTCTCTACACCATCTGCTACTGGATGTGTAGGGGTTTTTTTTCTTTACCTATGAGCTTGATTTTTGCTGTAGTAATTTCCCTGTGAGTACTTACAGCCTCTTTCATCCTATTAGGATTCCTGTCATATTTACATGTCTCTTAATAGATGAACCTCATCATTTCCAAATCCCTACCCACAATGAAACAGCTCAGAGCACTTCTCCTCTTGGACTCCACAGGGATAAGTGCATTCCTCAGCATCAGGGACCGTCAACGACTGCAGTCTGAGAATAGACTCATTGTTAAGAAACACAATTACAATCCCTGGATCCACAGTTCCTCAGAAAGATGACACCCCCTCAGGCGATACTTACTGGAGCCTTTTGGTGTCGAGCCAGTCAAAAGAGGCCTTTGGAAAACTTGTTGTGGGTCAGGCTGGTGGGATGGAGATTGAAGAGAGTTTGTTGTTAACTGTGGAAAATAACCAGCACTGTGTTTCAAACCGGTTTACTTCCGAACTTGTGATCGAACAAATATTTACAGAATAGTCCTGAATGGCCACATAGAGAATTGGATAAATCCGTTTTCCATGCAGCGAGGGGCATTTGCCCACCGGAGGGCAAGTTTAATCCCCGGTTTTACTGAGTGGCATGTGATCTGGAGCTCTGCTGAGGTGAACAGATTTTTGTCTGGAGCTATACATAATATTGCCAGGCAGATGTTTTTTGGGTAGGGTGATGTTGAAGTCTTAGGCAGGACCACTTTAGCTTAGTGTTGTATATCTGTTGCTACCGTTTCTGCTTATCTATCTTTATGCATTTTAATTCATGAAGACATGCAGTGTTTTAATTAAATGCGCAATATTCAAAGGCAAAGATCATGAGTGTGCCTTGGGTTATGCTACTGTTTCCAGCAATGTTGAAGGAAATGACATCTTGTCACTACAGGATCATGTGGCAACTTGTACTTAAAAGTCACACTCATAATGAATGTAGAATTGTACTTAACAGACATGAGATGGGACTGACTGCCAGGAAAGAACAGAACACCTTTCAGTTTTGACATGTTGGATAAAACAAGCAAGTTGGCATTATGTTGGCCATTTATGAGCATATGTGACATTTACAAAGAAGTATTCAGATTAAAAACAACCAAACCCTTACTTAATCAGTCATTTTACATGATGAGCAAACTGTCAGAATACTAGTTGTGCAGACAAAGTGATAATAATTAGAATTTTTATTTATATAACACATTTCTTAACCCGGTTAAAAGGTGCTTCTAGAGGTAGAATAACTTAACAGTACAATGTAGATAGAATAAAATTAAAAAGCACTGGAACCACATAATGCAAATGCACAGCACTAAAAACAGTAAAATTCAAGTAATTAAAACAGCATAATCCAAATATAGAATAATAAAACTAGTACTATCTAGGCAGGTGGAATGAAACTTTTATTTAATTTTTTTCTCAAAATTTCACAAATGTTGTTTACAGTAGACGGGGGTGTCACATAAACACTTGTGCTGTATCATAAATTGAACACAATGATGTTAGTATTCAACCCAAGTAGCTGCCAGACAACCTTGAGTACAACCACACAGATGTATCCTTCACTCTGACCTTAACTTTCTTGCTGCATTAACTCCGCATTAAGCGATCAGAGACATTTAAGTCAAAAATCACACGTCATATGCTGGATGGTAGCCTGTGGGCTGGGGGCCGGGAGAGCTGTGTAATCTGCATACTGCAGCTGAAATTTGCGCTGACTGTGGTTTCAGGTTTTGGCTTGAAGGTGTCTAATGTTAAATAGATTGTATTGAACCTGTGCAGCATCCTCAGCCTTCAGGAGCTGTTGAGGCAGAGGAAGCCAAAACCTATTTACACTCTTGGATTTAGACAGTTTTACTGGTCCCAAGAAGGCAGTTCATTTGCAGCTTACCTAGTCCCTGCACACTACTTGAAAAACACTCGAGCAAGATGGCGATGAGTAGGTAAAAGGCGACAGATCAACATACATGGATCATTATTAGTATATAACAAAATGAGGTGAAATATAAACACCCTTATGGCTTCCCACTGTGATGTATTTTCTGTGCATGTCTTGTATTCATCTCTGTGTGCTAATGCTTGTTTTCCCACAGTGACAGTGTGTGTTGTGTGTTTCTCCTGGGGCTGGAGGTTGTGTGTATTGACTTAGATTCTCACTTATCCCCTATTAGTTGTGACAGGAGCACTGTTTAGAAACTGTCTCTCAATTACAGTGATAAAGTGATTTCTCTCTCTCCTGTCTTCCTCCCCTTCTCAGTCTGCTGCTTTAATAAATTGACTGTGACTATATATTACTTGCATAACAGTGCAGAACGGCTGCTCAGGTATGTCCAGTTCTCTGAATTGGAGTCTTCTTTTCTTTGTTTTCTCCCTTCCTCTAGTTGCCTCCAGAACTACATTCCCCCAGAGTCCCTGACGCTCTCGTGTCCAGTTTGCCGTCAGACGTCGATTCTGCCAGAAAAAGGAGTTTGTGCTCTACAGAACAACTTTTTCATCACTAATCTCATGGAGGTCTGAGAATAATCCCATTTTTTTTCATATCCACGTAGATTGCAAAACTTGAGCCAAACAGGATGTACAAGTGCGTCACAGAGAACAAAGGACACAAACTCAGATGAAACCAATTATAAAATAAACAACAAAAGAAAGGATTTTAGGAAGAAGTTAATCTAATACCTAGAAAATAGGACTGTATGGGTGTGTTTCTGTGCTGTAGTTTTTTTGTTTTTTTTTTTTTGAGAAGAAGTTTGAGTGTTAAACAGACAAAGGACATTTTTGTAGAATGAGGTCATTTTAAACCGTCTTAACTGCTTCACTGGGGATTATTTTAGGAAATAGACCAAGGATAGAGTTACCCTTTGTTTTTAATTAGTTCTAAATGGATTGACATCTGGCACACATAGTAGTAGAGGTGAATAAGGAAATGAATGTGAGGCGTGCTCTAAAGCAAAAGAATGTGTGTGTTAAGTTAGGTGTGTAATTTGTCTTCACAGAGCTTTATAGACTCTGTAATCTATGACATACAGTTTAAAATGCAGTACAGATGCTGAGGACTGTCATGTTTTGATGCAGGTCCTTCAGAGAGAACCGGAGTGCTCAAGGCCGGAAGCTTGCAGCGTATTGGAGTCGGTTAGTGCAGCAGCTGCAGGGAAACCACTCTGCTGCCCAAACCATGAGGGAAAGGTGGAAAACCCTCTTTTATTAAACTTTTATTTGCTGTGATTAATTTATAAGATCCACTCAGTCATTACTCCAAGCTTTTTAACTAAATTATTACATAAATGACCCTATTCAAAGTTACTGTTAATATTATTCAGCAGATGAAATGAGATTTATGTGTGTTTGTCTCCCCCTGCAGGTGATGGAGTTCTATTGCGAGTCATGTGAAACAGCCATGTGTTTAGATTGTACAGAAGGTGAACACAGGGAGCATGTGACTGTTCCTCTGCGGGATGTTGTAGAACAACACAAAGCTGCGCTGAAGACACAGCTGGATGCCATCCACAGCAGGTGGGGACTCAATAGCTTGATAAAACTTTATTTCCTTCACATCAGGTGCTGGGAGGCTTTAACAGTTGGCCCAGATTTGACATGTGCATATTTTGGACTGGCAAACATCACCTTTGCTGTAATATCTGCTGTTTGGAATAGTTTCACAAATCTATTTTTACTAAAGAATTATTTTTTAGTGTTTATATGGATCCCCATTTGCTCCCGCCATAGTGATTGATACTCTTTCTGGGGTCCATTAAAAATACAAATACAGTAACAAAATACGTACATAAATAAAAACAAGTTTACAATTCATTGTTATCATCAGCAAACTGAACATTTCATCTCAACACATACACCATAAAACATTTTAACTTTTATTTTAACAGCAACTTGGACTGCAAGAGCCAAAACAATCATTTGCATTCCTTTATGTCCTTCAATAGTTCTTGTTTGAGTGTTTTTTGATTGAATATAAGCTTGTAGTGTGTTTGCTGTATAAAGGTAATTTATTCCATAGACTGGAGGCCCTGTAAATGACAGAATTTTTCATTCAATTCGTTTTTGGTTTGGGAAGTTCAAGGTGACACATGGTTTTATATGTGTTATGACTTTACAGCTACTTCTTGTTACTTATTTTCACATTTTGTCATATCACAGGCTCCCACAGCTGACAGCAGCCATCGATCTGGTAACTGAGATCTCTCGTCAGCTAAATGAAAGAAAGAATGAGGCTGTAACAGAGATTTCTAATACATTTGAGGAACTGGAGCGAGCGTTACATCAACGCAAGACGGCCCTTATAACAGACCTGGAGAACATCTGTAGTGCCAAGCAAAAGGTCAGTGCATTTGACACACACATGCATTTACATTCATGTCAGAACTTTCTGGTGACCCCAGACATTCAAAACGGAGACTTTTTTTTTTCTAAAATTAATTTGTTTTTGATCATGTAATAGTTTGCTATACTTTGTTGCAAATAAATGTTGATTTTAGATGACATTTAGTCTATATAATGTATATTATTATGGACAGAGGCAGAAAAGCCAGGTGTAGATTACTGCAC
>JAPQRP010000008.1:10391408-10407907 GCA_037367295.1 Apogon hyalosoma
CCTTGTTGAACTAAAAGAAACTAAACAAACAACACTTTATCCTAATGCTTTATTATTTGAATTCAAATAATATTTCAGTCATTATCAGGCTTCTGCAGAGCTTGATGATAGGCTGATCGTTTGAATCAGGTGTGTTGGAAGAGGGATACATCTAAAACACGCAGGATACCGGCCCTCGAGGACCAGGACTGATGACCCCTGATTTACAGGGTTCCTGCGGGGTCTTAAAAAGCCTTAAAAGTCTTGAATGTACAAATCTGCATTTAATACCTTAAAAAAGTCCTTAAGGGTCAATATATAATTGCGGGACTTTTTGAGCTCCCTTTATAGGGTAACATAGTTGACAGGTATCATAGTTGATACCTGTCAGTTCATAGTTGATTTTTGCTGTTTTCAGGCCTCAAATCAACCGCTGCCTATAACCCAACACCACATGGCATTTTTGCAGAAAGGTTCTTCTAAATAACATATATACACCAGAGTAAAATTGAAATTGAAAGTTATTTATAAATATATTGTAGTAACACTGTTGACATGTGATAAATGCACACTGGACTCACACACTACTTTATATTAAACAACTAAGAAAGAGGAGAAAGAACATATGTTGGAGTCTTACCAGTGTTTTCTTCAGGAGGAAATGGCATCATGTGGAGCAGGTCATGTGATTTGCACTTAACACACTTCCTTGAGAAGTGTTTTCAGAATGGGTAACTTAGTTGAAAAGGATTTCTCTGACACAGATACAATTTATTTTCCATATAAAATTTCATATTTTGCCAAAAAAGAAATATCTGTCATGATTATCTCAACTTAAAAAGAACACAATCAAAACATTTTTTTAAATAAGCTCATTTTATTATTGTTTAGCCAATTAGAAGGTAGTTGTTATTGAATTTGGATGGTTATTTAGTTGATATTTTAGTATATCTAGTCAACTTTTATTAATAAGTGATTGTTTCCATAATTAAATAATTATGGAATTAGTAAAGACAAGATCATAATGAACATAAAAAAACATTATTATTTTTTTTTTTACTTTTAATAAAAACATATGCAAGATACAGTATATCCTACGGACTTCAAAAGTCCCTTAATTATATATTGACCCTTAAAATGTATTAAATTTGATATGGTAGATCTTATGTTGCTATAAACTGCCATAAATGTGTTAAAATGTATCTGGGAAGTGTCTAAGCTGTAAAGAAAATGACGTAAGTCTACTTAGTTCCACCCGTTCCAACCCGACAATTTATATTGAAATTAGGAACCAATTATTGCAAACTTTGCAGCCCAGAAATGACTTGGAACAGTGGGAATCAAGGTGTTGGAGTAAATAAATAAATTTTCCTAATTTCTCGGAATCTTAAATTTTTGCCAGTTTGACCATGAAATAAACTGTGAAATGGGCATTAAATTCTGTTCTAAGTAGTCATAAAAAAACTCTTAAAAAGTCTTAAATTTAACTTATAACAACCTGTAGGAACCCTGTATTTAAGTTGTTATAATCACACAGCATTTCTCAGTCTCTGTATTAAGATTCAATCTGATATATGTGAAGTATGTACAGCAGGAAAATAAATGTTTGAGAGGAAAAAAACAGTTATTATAAACCAAAGAGGTAATATTTAGTGTGACCTCCTTCTGCACTTAACATGTTTTAAACCCTTTTGTTCAGACAATGTGAGATTTATTGCATTAACCGTCTGATGTTTTATACCAGGTTTCATCCAAAACTTGTCAGATGTTTCTAACTGTTTGTGCAGCTTCTTGTCACGGGGTCAAGGGTCACAATAAATAGTGACTTTAACGTTGCAAACACATTTAGTCCAGTTTTTTGTATGTTTCTTAGACAGTGCACGTATTACCTGTATTGTCTTGTTGTACCCGAAGAAAAGAGAATGAGAAATAAATATGCTCATTTCTGTAAACTGGCTTGAGAGTCTGGTTTCGACCGGCTCTGTGTAAAGTGTAATGAGATAACTTTTGTTATGATTTGGCGCTATATAAATAAAATTGGATTGATTTAAACCCTGCAAAAACAACAAAGCTAAAGGCGGCCTAAGACTTTTTCACAGTGTTGTACATATAGTGAAGGGGTGTAACAGGATAAGAACATTAATAATCGCAGTGGTTTAATTAGGATCTTCTGTCCATTTGTGGGAAATATGAAGATAATACGATGCACTTATTTAGTTTTAATGTAAAAACTTGCATGAAAATTGTAACTATATTGCGTCTTCTTGGTAAATGTAGGTTCTCCTAGTTCAGAAGCAGATGAGTGAGCGGGTAATGGCACTTGCACGGCATGATTTCCCAGAGAGACCACATCAGAACGCACATCTGGACTGTCAGGTATAAGCTGACGTCTTTTTTATTCAGTGTCTTTTCTCTTCTCTACCTTAAAGTTCACACATTCCTTGAACCCATTGTGTATGTCTTCTCCAGGTGGAGACTGAAGGTCTGAGGCGCTCCATCCAGAACCTGGGCGTTCTCCTCACCACAGGGGCTGTGGCTCACACCTCTGTCGCCACAGGAGAGGGTCTCCGCCATGCAGCAACTGGGCAGCACCACACCATCACAGTGACGACAAAAGACAAAGTAATGCCAGTGAATTATGCAACCTCGCTATCATCTGCTGTATCCTAAAACTATTGAAATAATGTTTTTGGTAGTGGATCCGTATTGTTATTTTAGTATTTAACCCATAAAGACCCAGAGCTACTTTTGTGGCAGTCCCCAAATTAAGTTTTCTCTCTATTTACTTAAGTGATTTATCATCATTTATTATAATATTAGCATCTGTATTTTGTATTTTCCACCGTAAATCATCTATGTCCCTATGTTTAATTTCCTACGATTAATTTAGATATTCATGAAAACTCAGATTAACCCATGAAGATCCAGTGCTACTTTTGCGATACTTCCCAAATGAATTTTTCACTTAACCTTTCTTAAGTCATTTATCACTATTTATTATAATATTATCCTCTGTATTTTGCATTTCTTCAATAAAAATCTAGTATTTTCTCCATATTTAATTACTGATCACATATTGATCATGTAGATGTTTATAAAAGCTCAGATTAAAGTTAGTTGTCATGATATCAGAAACAGAGAAAAATAAAGAAAAAGTAACTTTTTCAGCAAATATATCGTTAATTGAACATAAAAGCAAGTGTGTCCATCCACTGTCATACTGATGGTCATGAAAAGATAACAAACTGTATTTTACACCAATTATTTACATGGATTGATGGGATTAATGGATCAGAAGTTATTAAACCTTGTCTGTTGGTAGATGACTTTGGTTGCCAGTGTTTATTTGGGCCTTTATGGGTTAAAGTCAAAGATTATTACATCAAAACAGAAGAAAAAGTGACTTTTTCAGCAAAGATATCAATAACTGAATACAAAAACAAGCCCTTCCATCCACTGTCATTGATCCAACTCCATGGGTTTTTTGTGGTGAATCAATGTTGTAGAAGAAGATGGTGTTTCACATTCACTATGGAGCCTCTGAACGTCCAAATGGGTCATATCTGATGACCATGAAAAGATGAGAAACTGCATTTTACACCAATTATTTACGTGTATTGATAGAATTAGAGGATCAACAGGTATTAAACATTTTAGATCAGTAGCTGCTTTTGGTCAGCAGTGGATGTTTGGGTCTTTATGGGTTAATTTAATCAGAATTCATTCTGTTTTATTCTGCTCCTGTAACAATATAATTTCTTATGGCAACCACTGAAGCAACCAAAGCAATTAAGTACTACATTTGAAATCATTGTTGTATCAGTTGAAAACATCGAATTGAAAACCGTGTGCATATTCACTTTAAAAAGAGAAACAATTTGTGTTTGTGTGAGATGAATAGTTTTAATGCAGAATATTTTTATAGTTTTGTAGTGTCAAACTCTTCTGCATGTAAAAATAAACCACCGCTAAATTGACAGATTATTTTGGAAAATGAGATGACATATGCTGCCATTTGTTTCTCTACACCCAGCGCCTGTTTCCTTGTTGCATTGTATCAACTGAAATTGAATGAATGACCTCTGCCTGCAGGATGGGGAGCTGGTGCGAACAGGAAATGCTGTTTTAAAAGCGGAGATAGCATCGGTCGACGGGAACCGGGCTGCGGAGACAGAGATATCAGACAATAAGAATGGAACATATGAGGTGGGCTACACATTACGCACAGAGGGGGAGTACACCTTCTCACTGTTGCTGTATGGCCAGCCGATACGCGGCAGCCCGTTCCGTCTGCGGGCCGTCAAACCCTCAGATGTGCCACAATCTCCAGATGACGTGAAGAGGAGGGTGAAGTCTCCCAGCGGAACAGGGGGCCACATACGACAGAAGGCAGTGCGACGACCATCCAGCATGTACAGCACCACCAAGAAGAAGGAGAACCCCATTGAAGATGAGCTCATCTACAGAGTCGGTAAGATTTAAAAAAAAAACCACATACTTTCATGAAGATTCTTTATTTGTCAGTGTATTTTACATGTGGACATGCACTGCAAAAAAGACCTGTACAAAAATAAGAAAATCAAACTCCTTATTGAGTTAAAATGTGTTATTTAAAGTAAAATGTTTTCTTAAAATAAGAAAATATTATAGAATGCTAAAATGAAATAAACTTATTTTAAGAAGAATATACTTATTTCAAGTCTTCATAGTAAGATTTTTTTTTAAATCTATGGCATATATATATAAATATGGTCAGGAAAATTGATTTAAGGACAATTTATGAACAAGTCATGTGTCTTATAATAGTTTTGAGGAGGAAGGTTCTTGTCTGAGTGAAATGACCCAGTGGTTATCTGAGTATCAGCCATGATAAGAGCTGTCTGCAGTCTCTAAATGCAAAGGAAAGGAGCTGTATTGGTTCCTTTACTATTTCCTTTAGCATCTAATGGTTAGGGAAAGAGATAGATGGGAGGGTTTTTTTTGGTTTTGTTTTACTTTTCAGATGTGCCCAGGGTCTATTGTAAACTGTATGGGCATAGCTGTCATTTAGTCAAGTGAGGAAATGCTGATAAAATTGACCAAATCTCTTGAATACTTAAATGGACTCTATTGTTTACTGTATTTCAGACGTAGAATTTTATGTCTAAAATTAGTGGAATGCTTTACACTTTAACCCATAAAAACCAAACGTCCATCACTGACCAAAAGCATCGACTGATCTACACTGTTTGATACCTGCTGATCCACTAATCCTATCAATTCATCTAAATAACTGGTGTAAAATGTAGTTTGTCATCTTTTCATGGTCATCAGATATGACCCACTTGGATGTTCAGAGGCTCCGTAGTTACCGTGGAAACACCGTCATCTTCTGCAACATTGATTCACCAGTAAAACCCATGGAGTTTGATAAATGACAGTGGATGGAGACACTTGTTTTTTATGTTCAATTGATGATATACTTGCGGAAAAACTTACTTTTTCTTAATTTTTCTCTGTTTCTGATATTATATATTATAACAAGTAACTTTATTCAGAGCTTTTATAAACATCTACATGATCAATAAATTAAATATGGGAAAAAGACAAGATTTTTATTGAAGAAATGCAAAAAAAAGAGGGTAATATTGTAATAAATAGTGATAAATGACTTAAGAAAGGTTAAGTGAAAAATTAATTTGGGAAGTGTTGCAAAAGTAGCACTAAGTCTTTATGGGTTAATCTAAGTTTTCATGACTATCTAAATTAATCGTAGGAAATTAAATATAGGGAAATAGATGATTTACAGTGGAAAATACAAAATACAGAAGCTATTATTTTAATAAATGATGATAAATCACTTAAGTAAATAGAGAGAAAACTTAATTTGGGAACTGCCACAAAAGTAGCTCTGAGTCTTGATGGGTTAAATACTGAAATAACAATACAGACCCTTAATTTTCAGTTAATGATAGATTTTACTGAAAAAAGTTGCTTTTCCGCAGTTTTCTCAGTTTTTGATATAATAACCCTCAACTTTAATAAAAGCTTTTATTAACATTTTTATGATCACTTAATTAAATATAGGAAAATACCTGATTTTTAGTGATAACATGCAAAAGACAGAGGATTATATTATAATAAATGGTGAGAAATCACATAAGGAAGGTTAGAGATAGAGACATTTTTATTTGGGAACTGACACAAATAATGACGGCGATGATATATATGTCAGGCTCCCGGGGCAGAGAAAAAGGCGAGTTTACCAACCTGCAGGGAATCTCAGCCTCTAGTAGCGGCAGGGTGGTGGTGGCCGACAGCAACAACCAGTGCATTCAGGTAAGAGGGAAAAAGGCATCGACAGTAAATACAGTATTTGGTGTAATTCTACTCACTGATACTGAGATAATCGATAATTGATCACTGCAGATATTCTCCAATGACGGCCAGTTCAAGATGCGCTTCGGGGTCAGAGGTCGGTCTCCCGGTCAGCTGCAGAGGCCGACAGGAGTCACCGTGGACATGAACGGTGACATTGTTGTAGCTGACTACGACAATCGATGGGTGAGCATCTTCTCGTCCGATGGGAAGTTTAAGGTAAGATGTCACCTTGACGTTTACCCATTCGAGCAAAGGAAGCTATAAACCCCTAAAATAACATCACACCTCCGTTCCGCGTGTTCCTCCTTAGAATAAAATCGGCGCAGGTCGGCTAATGGGTCCTAAAGGTGTGGCTGTGGACAAGAACGGACACATCATCACTGTGGACAACAAGGCCTGCTGTGTGTTCATCTTTCAGTCCAATGGGAAGCTTGTGACTAAGTTCGGCGGCAGGGGGACGTCTGACAGACAGTTTGCAGGTGAGAAACGGAATGAAAATCAGATCACACTCAAGCAACACCCCCTTCTTTACTGACACTGCAGAGTTCTCCAGCTTTTACAGATTCAGGCTCGGATTCAGAATGCTTTATTAATGAGGAAAATATTGAATGTTACAGTTGCTCCATGCAAGTATAAAAAAAAGTAGCAGGAAAGAAATGATCAGTATTACAAAAATAATTAAATATATGTATATAAAGCTGTAAATATACATGAAAACACAATTAGAACAGCAATATGTACGAAGCAAATATTATCAATATACATGAATAAGAGTGCAAAATATTGTTGCGTGTGAGTATAATTATGTGTTTTTTTTAAGTTGTTTTTCTATTTAACATGGACGCCATATACTCTATGATGGATTCTGGAAGCATTTAGAGCATTTTACAATATATTTTTTTCTCTTTCCTCTATTATAAATACCACTGGCAGTTTGATAAGTGCATTTCACAGCAGAACGCAACAATTCAGTGATATAAATTGGTGTTTTTTTCTTCTAAAATTTGTCGCCATATATTCATTCAAAGCACAGGAATGAAATTATGACAGTAGTTTTAAGCACAAATCACACTTTGAACATCCTCCCTGGGGCTTTTCCAAATTGCCCAGTTTTCTGCAAGGTTATAATAGTTTTGGATTTTTCATTATAGTTTAGTTTTATTTAGTTTTGACTTTTTTTTCTCTAATTCAGTTAGTTTTAATTAGTTTTTAGAACAGGTTTTCTAGTTTTAATTAGTTTTTGTTTTGTTCTAAATGCTTATTTTTAGTTTAGTTTTCATAATAGTTTTAGTTTTTTCATCTTTTATCTTCCTCGCCGTCGTATTCAAAGAAATCCCACACAGGACTCTGTTGCTTTCTCCCAACTTTAGTCTCCATGTTTCCAGGTAGAGTGGGGACGAGAAGCCGACACTAAACGACAAGTGACAGACCGTGAAGTGCCGTATGGTGGCGCCAGCTAAAATTGCTCGAGCGAAATAAATCAATTTCAAATCAATCCGACATTGACAAAGACAAAAACGAAGGGAATTTTATCCATAATTTCTAAACGTTTTAGTTCGTTTTGTTAGCACACAATACAGTTTCAGTTCGTTATCTTTTTTTTCTCTTTTAATTCTAGTTTTTATTTATTTCAGTTAACGAAAATGTTTTTTTCAATTCTAGTTTTCGTTAACGATGATAACCTTGATTCTCTGCTGTTCTCTCTGGTGACGCTTTTACTGCCAGTTTGATGAAAAACTATATTGTTTGTGTGTGCTTTCATTGTGTTTGTGGATATATATCTGTATTTATTTAAAGCTGAGGCTGCAGGCGAGGCACTGACACCCCCTGCTCCCCCTCCATGCTGAGCTCGCGCTGCATTACCCTACTCTATTTTCTTCTTTGCTTTAATCTTTATTTCTGACTACCATTTGTTTCTTTCTTTCTGTTCTTCCTCCTTTTTTTCCAATTCAGAAAAACTTGGTCCAAACTATAATAAATCTGGCTCAGTTTTCAGTAAGTACTAAGTGTGGCCTTGCTGCAACCTTGATTCCACAGTGCAGTGACCTCTGTCTAACCCAACTCCCTGATTCTGTGTCTGACCTCCCGAGAACTCCGATTATTGACAAGTTGTTGGATTCGAGTTGCCTGTACAACAATGATCAGAGATACATGTACATGCCATTGTAATAATCAGCAACTATTACAATAATGAACATTTTGTCATGTGCATTGTGTTTATTGTGTAAAACAGCCATGGGAAGATCAGTGTGAATGATTTTAATGCTCCAACTCCAGTGCCATGAAACTAACAAATGTGTCCTGCATTAATGCACAACAATCGGTGATAATCTGAACCTACAGAGCTCAGGCTGGGATTTTACATGTTTAATGGGAGCTCTGCCATTTACTTTGAAGGTCACTTAATCAGCATCTTATCATAGTTTCATAAAATCTGATACCTGATTGAAAAAAAAAAAAAAACATAGAGAAGTTAGTGATTTGACTGAAATTAAATTTTAAACATGTAAATTAATGCCATTGCTTGTCTGAAATATACTATTCTTTTCATGCTAATCATGTGATCAGACAGAGGTTGTGTATTATTACAGCTCTAGGTTCAGCTACCAATCTGTTTTAACAACTTACTAACAGTAAAGAAAATGGTACAAACTATAGGAGTCAGTTCCAACTGCAACAAATTCCACTCTAACTTGACCGTCTTGTACCTCCAGGTCCCCACTTCGTCGCAGTGAACAACAAGAATGAAATTGTTGTGACTGATTTTCATAATCACTCTGTAAAGGTAAGGAATTCTCTCTGATGCGACCAATACGAGCAGACGAATATGTCATAGTCATAGTTTATTTTAGTCAAATATGTAATTCAGAACAGCAGAAGAAGAGAGAAATAATAGAATTTGACTGAAAAAGGTTCAGGCAGAAGCAAAGTTTATTAATGCCTGCCTACAGTGCAGCTTAAGCTACACAATACATGGTATCAAGTAGAAAGAAAAAAAATTATATATATATAGTCACGGAAAAAAATTATTTGACCACCCCTTGTTTTCTTCAATTTCTTGTTCATTTTAATGCCTGGTACAACTAAAGGTCCATTTGTTTGGACAAATNNNTGTTTTCTTTTCTGTCTGTTTTAGTCACATGATACACACAGGAGTTAGTACTTGATTGCATAATCATTGTTTTTGATAACTCTTGATAGTGTAATCATTTTTTCTGCAACTTTATAAAAACTTTTTTTTTTCAATTACAGCCATAACTTTCAAATGCATATAATGCTTTTTTGAACATACCAAAGGAAGTACATTGCTTGAGTTTTAAATTAGCACTATTCCACAGTTAAACCCCTTTAAAAGAAATACATCTTCTTTTACCTTTTTTTTTAAGCTTTTTGTAACATAAATTTGCATCCATATTTACTTTCAGACACTGTAAAAAAAAAAACAAAACTTTTGCACACAGTCTGGTAGTGTTTTATATTTTACTTTAAACATGATTTGCATTGTTCTACAATAAACCAAGTCTCCAAACTTCAAAACATGATAATATGAAAATAATGTATTGGTATGATAATATAATATCCTGTTTTATTTATGATATATGTATGGCTCATTTTTGTTGTACAACAAT
Source organism: Apogon hyalosoma (assembly GCA_037367295.1). Lineage (NCBI taxonomy): Eukaryota > Metazoa > Chordata > Actinopteri > Kurtiformes > Apogonidae > Apogon > Apogon hyalosoma. The sequence goes on from JAPQRP010000008.1 coordinate 10,401,377, forward strand.
TTTATCAGTTGTGGTTTTAAAAGTAGATTCCCACTGTTAAATAAGGCAGTATCAGTGAGCAGTAAATTAAACATAAGCCTTTGTGAATTAGCATTTGTACATGTATATGTCACGGTATTAGTGTTATTTCCATATTGTTGGACCATATTAAGCTGCAGAAAAATGATATGTTGTCCTGCTCCAGGTGTACAGTGCAGATGGGGAGTTCTTGTTTAAATTCGGCTCTCATGGTGAAGGCAATGGGCAGTTCAACGCTCCCACGGGTGTGGCCGTCGACGCTAACGGAAACATCATCGTAGCCGACTGGGGCAACAGCAGAATACAGGTGAGAAGCGGTTAATACAGTCTACTGTTAACGTTCAGCTCACTTAGTTTATTTCAGTCTCTGTTTCATATTTTTCCAGCATTTGGACAAATAATATTCGACAATAAATTACATGAAAAACTAAATATTGACTGAGAAGGTGTAGGCTGAAGTTATAGTCTATTACACTAACTCTTTTACTTATTAAAATAAGCAGCACTTTAGGTTAAAGCAACCCTGAAATGAAAACATTTCCCTAAAGTTTCTTGAATAGTAAAGAAACAAAAACCACATTTCTAAAAAAAAATATAATCAGAATATTTTAATAATCCCTTGAGGAAAATGGGTTAATTACAGCTGCTCTACTCAATATCAGACATAAAAGATCAACAACAAATTACAATAAAATACAATAAAGCTTAAAAATATGGCTAAAATACAAATATGAACTAAATAGTAGTGCAACTAAAAAGATTGTCCATCCAGTATAAATATTACGACAGATATACTGTGATTATGCACCACTTTTATATTTGTTCACCACCTTTATTCTAAACATTTTTAAGGTGTATTTTGAATCTTCATTCTTAATTCAATTTCAATCGTTCCACAAGTTTAACCCTTTAACACATTTACTTTTTGTAGTGTCTGCAACCTCTGAATGCCATGTGAGAGTAAATGATTTTGTGTTTTGTACATTATCTGTGCAGTCTTAAAATCTACCAAGTCATGAAAGTAGAAGTTAGTAAATATTGTATTGGTTGGTGCAAAGTAATCTGACCAGCTCTGAACCCTTGATGCTCAGGTTAGTGTGTGTTTCTTATGAGTTCCCCCAAACCTCCAAATAATAGGTTATGTTGAGGGAATAGTACAGTCTGTATAGTGACCTGAGGTTCAAGAATCCTTAGGTTTTTATTTATTTATTTTTAATATTGCTCGTGTCTTTGTTTCGACATTAGTTTTTTGAGTTCAGCTTCATCGATCATAATTTTAACTTGAGTCAATTTTACAATTTGCAAATATCGCAAACTTATTTTAACTTCAATTTGTTCATTTATTAATGTCAAACAACATTTTTAATACTTTCATTTCACTTTCTACTGAGTTCAGATGTTATTTCAATATATTGCATCGTCAGCAAATATTTTAAGCAGTTTAGACACGTCACACTTTCATCAACAGATAAATGGTGAAATAGAATTAAAATATCAAGTGAGATACATCTGAGGTTTTTTTTTTTTTAATTACAGGTCTTTGACAGCACAGGCTCCTTCCTTTCATACATCAACACTTCAGCAGACCCGCTGTACGGACCCCAGGGCCTCGCCCTCACCTCAGACGGACATGTGGCTGTGGCCGACTCTGGAAACCACTGCTTCAAAGTTTACCGGTACCTGCAGTAGGAGGAGGACACAGACTGAGGAGACTCTCACACTGACCTTTAACAAACATACTGATAGTGGACATAGAGCTGCAACATAACGCCACGTAGTCATGTTTCACTACTCATTTTCCTTTTCATCACATCGACAAAAATCTAAATCTCTTCCGAAAACAACCACAAAAAGGGTTGTAAGAAGTAATATTAACCCTTGTGCGTCACTTATAAAACTTATACTTCAATATGGCTCAAAATATCAAAAAGATGCCTTAAAAAAAACTCTCTTATCTGTCATTAGTTTTTTTATCATAAATGTGAAATATTCTTTAGAGATCTGATTTTTATCATTGTTTTGGAGGTATTTTTATATACTGTTGCCCATAATGTTGGAATAAAATATATACATTTTTTTTACCGCTTCTCCTGAAATGATTGTGACAATGGGATATATTCTTAAAAGATAAAGTGTAACTGTAAAAGGTGAATACTGATGTGTATGAATAGGAATAAAAAGAGGAATGAGCCTGAAAATGATATTATTCCAACTTTATGGACAACAGTGAATTTTTGTGTCTTCAAAGCACAATGACCTTTATTGAAATTCATGCACAAAAACAATTTGTACTTAGAAGGCATATAATATGATGTTCAATTAGTGTGAAGGTGTGTGTGTGTGACGTGAAACTGTGTGGATGTGAGTGGCAGAGGCAAAGACAGTGAAATGTGACTAATATTACTAAAATGTGCAGTTTAATGCATTTAAGTACACAGTTGACCCACAACACAGGAATAGTTCACAGAAAAATATCATGCATTTACTACATAGGCTAAACATGAGAAAATCAGTCAAGTATTCAAATATAGTGAAATGTAATCTAATCTAAGACCGTGGTCTGGATTGAAAGACTAGTATAATAGAACACATCATTTTGAAAACACAGATTATTTTATAGTCATTATGGGAAATTAGGTTGAAATCTTAGAATTCAAGTAAAAAGACTCACCTTTACCTAATGTTATCTGCATTATTTGCATTAAAACAGGGCAAATCTAAATGTAAAATGTAAAAAAATGTCCTTCGTGATGCACAAGGGTTAATTAATTTTCCTTGAAGTTTAAATAATGAACACTGATCGAGCGTTAGAGACATTTTTAAGCCAGTGAGTTGTGTTTTAGAATAGGTTTGACTAAAACAGTCTCTGGAAATATATAGTGCAGTAAATAAACCCACATTCATAAGCAACTCAGGAGTCAACGCTTAGTGGAATCATGTAAATACGTAAATGGATTCTATGATTTGATTGAAAATCCTTGGTGGGAAAATATATTGGAAATGTATTTCTAGAAGGAGTTTCAGCTCTATTTCTGTCCAGTGTGATTTCACCAGCTCTTAGTCTGACAGTCTAACGTTGGCGATACACTGTCATATTTTCCGCAATGAATATAGGCAGCACTTCCAGCAACCAGCAAACAAACTGAGAAACGCAAACAGCATCCACAAGTACGTGTCTCCAGATGAGAACAATGACGCTTTGGTATTGAGATTACAATGCTCAGGCCTTTCCTTGAACACTGTTGCATGCCAGTGTTAAAAAAAAAAAAAAATTACACTGCTGTCACTGCCTTACAATTTATCACCATCGACTACAACAGAACACACGCAGACAGGCATGTGTAACAAGAACGGTTTCATATTTTTATTCTGCACTTTATCTTCGCACATAAATATAACCGTTTTACTTCCTTTTCCAAACTGTTACGAGATAAACAGACCTATATGCATGTTGTTTGTTGTTTTGGGAAGCCCCAAAGATGAGCATCAAGAAGCACAACAGCAGTTAAAACCGCTAAAAACAGTCATACTTTTAAAGGATTTTTGGACATTTTACCCAGTTCCACATCGGCATCATGTCCGCTCCTTTTTCTTCTAATAACCAAAACATTCTTCTTGAATCTCACCCCACTAGTACTTGCACTTTTGTGTGTTCATATCTACAACATAATGTAGTTGTACATACGCATATTTGGGTGTAAATAAGGAATCGGTGTCCATGTTGTTTCACTGTAGACCTACCTGTTCTAGCATTTACACTGAAAAATGGATTGGAAGTCATGCCAAGTAGCCAACTGAATGACTCGTAAGCATCGGTAGAACAACGTTGTATACACATTATTTGCTGTATTTTATTTTGTAAAAGGACTTAATTTATTTATAATTTTCTTTTCTACATAACTTGTTCTACAAATTATTTTTCTAATTGGTGCATTTGAACTGTCTCCTCTTTGCCAAACATCACTGTACATAAGCCTTGTATCTTGTAGCACTGACAGCTGTTTTCATTCGCCTCCTCCCCCCAATGAGCTCACACCCAAACAATAACTTTCCCTTCTGCCAAAATGTATTGTAAGTTGTTGTTGAACATTGCACAAAATACAAATATTCTAAGAGTTATATAGTTTGCGAGAGTAATATATGCCTCTGTGTATAGTTATCATTTAACATAATCAGAAAATGTATTGTATATTACAATCATATTGTTGTTGTAGCCGACCCGCACCTTGATCATGGGTTTTTCCAGTATTCATTTGGTTGGTTGATCAGTGTATTGAAGGTTTTCTGTGTGGCTCCAACAGGAACACAACACCAGCTTACAAGCAGTGTGACGCAGAACGTTTGTGTTTTATGAATAAACTGTATGATCTGTAATCCATTCTGTCTTTCTGTTCTAGAACTGTAACGACCCATTTAGTTGATTCCCCTCCTCCCTGCTACTTGGACAACAGCAAAATCCAAGTGGTGTTATTTTCATGGTTTTATTTTAATGTCACTCCATTTCTCACCTAGTACCGTCACTGACTTAATCATGCCTGTGTGGAATAAAGGAAGCACATGTAAATGAATCAGTGCATCAGCTATCTTGTGCGGCCGAGTGTAATCCTACAAGAGGCCAGACTTACAAGATGAAATCAGTACATTTATGTAATCATGGCAAAGGTATGATTGTAAATATTAAAGAATGACACTCTGATCTGTTGTGCAGATGTTTTTTTTTCTTCCACAAACCAGGCGTGCGTTTAGCCTTTCAGTCTTTTTAACAAAGGTTGCGCTTTAACAACTTTACTGAAATACAAGCCAAGAAAAACTTTCAAAATCAGCATGTTCATGTCTTCCCCTTCCAATTCAGCTTTCGAATTTGTCTAATGCGCTGCCCTCTAGTGGCTGCTAAAGTAACTGTCAAATATTGGCCGCAAACATGAAAAGTACTATGAAGAGTTGGTAGATTTATTTCCAATCTTCAAGCATTTTTTTTTTATCCTTTTGAGGACGCTTAAATGTTACATGTGTATTATGCATTACTTCTTATATTAAGGTACTTCTTCAAGTAGCATCTAATCTATTACTCTTACGAATAGTTCATACTAAAAAGCTTAAAGGAAATCTTCAAGTACTGACAATCCTAAACCAGTTCCTGTTGTAATCTCTTAATATATTAGTATTATTGGTTACTCAAGGTCAGTCACAAACTAAATACATGATACTTGTGGCAATGTTCAGTTGTTTTATGTCCCCAGATGACGAGTCCAGGAGTTGCCATGGATACCAAGTGGCCCCCACATTGTGCTGCAGCAGACAGCTTATTAAAACAGCTTTATTTAGCCTAATGAGAAGATACGTGTACTTAAATTGGCTTAAAAAAAATACAGCTTCATAGTGACATTATTAGAAACAGTGAGAACATATGCAACTGCGATTGACTGTCTTTTACTAATGAGAATAAACGCTACCACTTAGACAGGTGCATTAGTCATTCTATTACTGAATGCTCTCACTGATTCCTATTAATCCCAGTATCATTGTAAAGCCATCCTTTTATGTAGCTCTTTATTAATAGTATGTTTGTAAAGAAACAGTAAAGTCTCTACTGAGTCACCACCAGAGGAGAGAGAACAGTTTTCTCACCTCCTCCTTGAATGTTCTGGCAGGACAAAAACTGAATCAGCAACCACATCGTCACAGAAGGTTAATTGTGGATGTTCAACAAGAAAAAATGGAGAAAGTGTTTATTTTAGACCACCTTCAGAACACTTCCTCCAGAAATTTCTCTAATCCTGAGAGCCAGAGCATAAACCTAAACTCTTACTGTACCTTCTTTGGCTTTAAGAAATGAATTAGACATGTAGAGCAGTGGGAAGTGGAGGTATAATACAGATTAACAAAAAAAAAAAAAAACCACAAGCTTTTTTTCCCCCTCTTTTAATATAGTCTGAGACACAAAATACATCAGGTGAAGTAGTGGCAATTAATTTCAATTTTAAGATACCAAAGTCACAAAAACGATCTCAAAATATCAAAGCTGAATACAAGGGACAATATATGTGAAAACAGACTTCAAATCAGTTATATATTAATAAAGAAAAAAATGTACCTTCAGGTTGGCAGATTGAAGACTGTTAAGGAATCTGATGAGCTCATCAGTGTAGTAAAGTTTTGTAATCCACTGGCAAAAAAATATATATCTATATGGTGCAACTACTGTTGGCAATCTTTGCATCTGTAGAATGACATTTTCAAGGAGAGAAACAAAATGCTAATAAATATATTTGAATTAAAATTTCAGATTTAAAAAAAAAAGAAAAATAAGTCCATAACCATGTAGATATACAATTCAAATTAAAGCATTACATGTACAAAAAAAAGGGGGAAAATATTCACATAAGTTGGGTGAGCCCTATTAAGAATTAACATGTTAAATGAGTTAAAAGCTAGATCGTACTCGTCTTCATCCGCTTATCCGGGTCCGGGTCGCGGGGGCAGCAGCCTCAGCAGTGAAGCCCAGACTTCCCT
>JAPQRP010000008.1:10409243-10433583 GCA_037367295.1 Apogon hyalosoma
AGGCTGAGGAGTGTGATCCCCCTGTAGTTGGAGCACACCCTCTGGTCTCCCTTCTTGAAGATGGGGACCACCACCCCGGTAAAAGCTAGATCATATAAAATAATTAAATCAGAAAATATTGAGCAAAATGTTTTAAAACCTTGAAGACAACATTCAAATTCAGTCAGTGAGATGATTGGCAATGAATTCAGGCCGTTAACGGAATGACTTAAGTAAAACGTTTACAGGTTCAAACACTGAGGACTGAACCTGATAAGTGATGACATCTCTGGACAGGTCCATCTATACAGCAATCTAATTTCATGTTACATACCTAAAAGCCATTGGCTGTGCCTTCTAGCTGCTCACTTCTAAGTCCAGGGGTACGCGTACAGTTACATGGCAGACTAAGTTATAAGACGCTCCACATATCCAACAAACCACACTGGCAGGACTGTGCCTTCAGCATCACCGCCCACAAAGCAGCAAAAATTGACTTTGAGAAATAAACAGGTGAAAAATGCTCATTACACAAAGCAAAACATGTTACACAAAGCTTATTAAAAATAACCTGCAGAGATACAATCTTAAAGACTGGTTACTTACTAAAAGGCTAAATACTGAGCTCAAATTATAAGCAGGGAAATCTGAGAAACAGTTCAGATAAGTGTCAGCACTGGTGGGCTGTTCAGTCTAAGGGTTCACATGGGAAAATCTTGGCCTTCAGCAGCTATCAATGTGATAACTGCCCCTTATGTTCTTACTGACAAGGCAACTACACTGGTACTGCCCGAATAAACTTGGCCAATCAGTTCGTATTCGTTTGGCATTGCTAATGGGACAGAAGCTGTATAATGCTCCAACGAGAGCATCTGCATCCAGCGGACACAGTGATAGACAGCAGCAAAGCACCTTTCCAACGTCCAGCCACAGTCATCACGGGGACATGAGCCTACAGTGTGTGTCTACAGTGACAAATACAAAATGTAACATTTCCAAGCTCCAAAATGAGAGAAACTAAGCTCTTCATTGAAAGTGAGTTTAGACACCTGATAATTCTTATTAATCCTTTTTCTTTTCAAACCAGTAAAATGACATGGCTCTAAGGGTTAATACAACCCTGTCGCTCCAGCCTCATGCATGTGATCTAAAACTGCCCACTCATAAAAAGGTGAGTGACCCTCAGCTCTTATTTAAAGGCTCATTGAATCTCTTAGTAATAGTGGCATATCTGCAGCCTGCTGCCTGGATCATTTTTCCCTGGGCTGAAGAAAGGGTAGACGGGCTCCTCAAAGCAGGTGTCAAACATGTACAGTCTCTTCATTGTGACCGCATCATAGAAACTAAGTCGGCCGTTGTCGTAGTCAAGATACACACCCACCCGGGGTGAGTTCCAGTAATCAGCGACCGGAATGCGCCCATCCTCTCCGTTGGCGTAGAGCCGGTCCTGCAGACACAGGCTCCAGTACCCTGCAGAAGGGGTGAGGCTGACAAAGCCCTTCCTATTGCTGCACTCGGTGGTGACTCCCAGGTACCACACGCCTTTGTCCTTCACATCCACCTCCCAGTAGTGCTGGCCACTGGCATACTGAGCAGTGGCAAGGACACCACAGAAGCGTGTGAAGCGAGCCGGCAGGTCTGGTTCCTGGTTGCGGACACGGCCCTCCTCTACTTTGGTGTCAAAGTCTGAGATGAGCAGGTTTAGGTGAGCTGTGTCTGGATCCAGGGTGAGGTTCTGGGGCACTAAACAGACAAAGACATCTATTTAATTCAAAAAAACAAACAAAGAAAACAAGACTCCAGAAAACTGGCTGAGCTGCAAATTAAAAAACAATCAACTACTTCTATTTCCAACTTATATTAATTTCCAATGCAGTCTAACTCATCCTTTCAGAGTGGAGTTTGCATGTTCTCCCTGTGTCTGTACAGGTTCTGTAGAATCAAGAAGCATCTAGTACAAAAAACATAAGACAGGGTTCATACATATTTTTCAAGATCAAGAACTTTTAAGGGTAATTTTCAAAATTATCCAGCACAGCACCTTATCGCTAGGGTAAAATCTACAGGAATACGTATACTCATGATTATTTTTTTCACTTTTTATCACAATAACGTACATTGTGTTATGGTATAAACATCTAAAAGTGTTTCATAAAAGCAAAAAGTTTAGAAATTGAAAGGAGAACACAAAGTTTTATCCATAAAAATGGAAGCCACTTTGTGTTCTTCAGGCACGCTGGCACTGAGCCAAAGATTAAGATAAAAATATACCTAAGTCTACCCGAGAGCACCCGCCAATTTTCTTTCTTAAAGTTTTATTTTTCAAAATGCATCACCTCTCTGCAAGTAGCTCTGGCTTGCCAACTAAACTGGCAGAGTTAATATTGAAAATAAATCAATCAATCAATCACATCAGTGTCATAATTGCAAACACTCTCAAGCACTTCAACTAAAATTCAAGCACTTTAACCTTGAAAACACAACACTGAAATTCAAGCATTTTCAAGGACTTCAAGCAGCTGTACAAACCCTGATAAGAGTTAATCATCTTTCATGTTTTCTTTTCCTTCTATATAACAAGCACCATCTTCCATCTCACTTCCTCCCTCTAAACTTTTACAGATGAGAAGGACCAGAGAGCAGTTGTAAATTTACACACATTCCGATGTGAATTCTCACACAATTGTTATTGTTACCCTTAACCATAAATAAATGGTTAGTATAATGTACTTAATGCGACTCAGTAGTCTTATTAAAGAGAGTATTGATTAAAAAAAAAAAAAATCTCCTCTGTCCATGCTACGACATCTATAGTCCAGATAAGACAACTGATTCAATTCATGATTATGATTCTCATAAATTCAACACGCTTCAAGTAATTTGACCAACAGTACCTCCAGCCTATAAATTGAAGGAACTCCTTTCTACTTTAACTCTCCACAGACTGGTAGACTGAATTAAAACAATGGCAATCTAAATGCAATTTATAACTACATTGTAACACACAGTACATAACCTGGAAAGGAAATATGATTCAAGTCTTCTACTCTACTTCACGTAACAGTGACTTGTGTGTATTAGTGTGTGCAGGATACATACTGGTATGCAGAACATGCATCATTTTCTTCCACATGATAAGCTGGAAGGGCCCTGAGAAGTCTGTGAACTCAGTCTGACAATTAACTGGCTCAAAAGACGTGAAAGGTTTGCAGTGTATAGCTCTGTAAAAGAAGAGTAAATACAATAAAGTTAGAACTGTTATAAAATGTGACAGTTTTACATGAATAACTTTGCTTATAAGGATCAAAAGGCACTTACTCATTAAATGTTTCAGCCAGGCTCTGGGAAAGACAACATTCCACATTTTAGGACAAAAATTAAAACCTCACTGATAACATGTTTCAAGGACAAGCAACACCATTCAGTTCATACCTCGGGTTCATGAAATTCACAACCTGATCAGAGAATCTTATTCATCCTCACTTTAAAGCTAGAATAAAAGCACTGTGATTTAAGAAAAAGAACAATATACTGAGACTGACCTCAAAACTAGTTTTTCCGCTGATATGGGTATGAATATCAGCTATAGCTTTGTCTACAGTTGCTGCCTCCACCTCCACAGTCTTCAAGTTGTCATCTATGACGGCCATGGTGGCCACTTCCTCAGCATCGAGGCTCTCCAGCAGAGAGTCTCTCTCATCAAGTAAAAACTGGACTAAGGCACCAACATCTGCCTCAATCTTTTCCTTCAGTCTCTGTTTCTTCAACTGGTGGAAAGAGGAATAAATGACAATTACCAAAAATGTAACTGACTGAAATCAGTTCTTACACAAAGATTCAACTGTGAGTGATGCATTAAATCAAATGTAAAGTTAAGCAAAGCCAACAAATAACTGAATTAGGCTTTCAAGTTGATGACTTACCCTCACTTCACTTTTGGTGCGTTCATCTGCGGTTATCACTTTTACACACTGAGATTTTTGCCAGTTGAGCTCCATAAGCCTGAGTTTCAATTCCATCTGTGGGAAACAGAGACATTAACACAAGAATTCCAGAAACTGAATAATGAAAGCAATAAAGATAGACTAAACAATGGATGAAAAATAGGCACAAACTGTACATGTGGGCTTACCTTCATGTCATTTATAACTTCTGGCACGGGTGCCACGTCATGGTGCCTGAAACAAAGAAAATGTCAGTCACTACTACATAAAGACACCATGCCACAACATAATGGAGTGATTTATTAAGATGGGACTTATCAAATGGATTTGGTTTACACTTGTCATTTATTATTAACCCAATGATCCACTTGTACAATTAAAAAGCATCACTGAAGGCATTTTCAGACAGATCAATAGTTTTTTTTTGCAATTGTTTATTTTGAATTCAGGTTATTAACGTTGTTTAACAAGTTCATTATTTCTATTTCCCTAACTGGTAAATGGTCAAGCTGATTTGCTGTGATAAGTAATACTTTGTTTTCGTATACTTTCAGAGTTTCTTAAGGAGCATAAATAAATAAATAAATAATAATAATAATAATGCTAGAGGACAAACTTGTAACCATAGTTGCCTCTGTTATTAGGGTTGAGTAAAGTAATAAGACCTGGACTGTGTTTTCCAAGTCCAATGATACAGTTACACTTCTCCCTTTACTCCCAGACAGAATTACTTTAGAAGTCAAGGACTTTCCCTGTCTCTTGTTCTCAGGTATGCAATTGCTGACACTTAAAGAAGGCCTTTCACTTAAATTACTAAACCCAGTCATCATAAGGTGCTTACCTTGACCTAAAAGAAAGACATGCTTAAACTTAACTTGCAACCAATAAATATTTTGCAGTTTCCTAGTGAACGCATGTACAGCCTAAGTCTTATATTTACACACAAAGAAGTCAAAACAGTATATGGAAAATGATTTTACTTGGTAAAATTTACACAGGCGACCACAAAACCACAAAGCAATAATTAAAAGCCAAAATGTTTTTATTTTCTCCATTGCAGAATGACCAGAATGCAAACCTGTGTGCTCTAGATTCTCTGCAGACTACACAGATGGGCCTCTTGTCAGTCTGGCAGTATAGTTTCAGCTCTTCTCCGTGTTGCTCACATTTTCCATCCACTTTAGCAGGTTTAGAGGGTGTAGCACAAGAGCCAAGACAGTCCAGGTCGTCCAGTTTGGCCACCAGGTTCTGCACCAGGTAGTTTTTAGTGAACGTCCTCTTGTTGAACACCTGGAAAACAAAGAGACCAACTGAGGACGACAAAAAAAATAAAAAATAATCCGTATATCACAATTTTTAGTTTTACCTGGTGTGATCTTAAGGACCCAAACACGAAAATAGCTTGTTGGCTTTGTCTGGAAACTTAATTGCTGCCGAATTATTTACCTACACTCAGCTAATGTGCTAGCTACCATAGCAGCGGTACCTGCGTAGCATAATGCGTAGTTAACATTATTCTTTTTTTTGTAAACATCAAGTGTCAGACAGCTTTACTTAGTAGTTACAAACCCTCAAAAAACACACAAGACGCTGAAGTGAATAAATACAAAATGCTGAAATAAGGTTGCTATACAGCGCGTTGAAACCAACCGTCCTGCATTGTGGGCACTGATAACCGTAGTCTCCGCCATTTTCATCCCAGTGCATGCAGATGCAAAAGCGGCAGAAATTGTGTCCGCATTTCAGAATGACAGGGTCTTTGAAGAAGTCCAGGCAAATTGCACATGTGAGTTCTTTCCTCAGGTCGTCCCCAGCTGCTCCAGCAGTGGCCATGTTGCCAGCCCAACAGCAGCACAACACTGCCACCGCAGGAAGTGAAGGACGACGAAGGAAGGAAGTGGGCACATTTGGACTGCGTCATTTCCCTGTCGACCAATCAGATCACTCCTACACATACACACGCTCTCTCTCTCTCTCTCTCTCTCTCTCTCTCTCTCTCTCTCTCTCTCTCTCTCTCTCTCTCTCTCTCTCTCAGTTATCAGTAGGAAAAGTTTCGTATGTTGTTAAAAAGCAGGCTATAAAAACATCATACATTAATGTTTTACTTTCATTGGGCTGTTTTTTCACCTATATGTGAACTAATTATTGATGTCAAATATTCATACATTTAATAGATTTTTATCCTTCAAATGCCAGGTTTTATGTAATGATGCCATCATGTTTTCAGATGAAAATATTATAATATATTAAATACAATACATATTACTTTATTAAAAAATCTTATTTTCAATATACTACGTGCAAAGTAGATTTTTTTTCATTCTGAATTATTACAGCCTTTATATGTCAATTATTAGCAGCAACACTGGTTATTTTTTTGCGCAGTGTCAAATGCACTCATAGCACTAGGCACAAAAAATGTGCTTTTCATAAATAAAGTTATATACTATAAATTAATGTTTTATTGTATTTTCATATAGGTTTTACATGCCAGCTTTAACCATTCATTGGGAGTTACATTTTCACAGACTGATTGAATTACAACATGCTATGATTTCTTCCCCCAAACAAGCCAAAATATTGGATTTTAAAACATCACATCTCAGAGCACTCAAGCTCAAATTATGTCATTTTTTGAGTCTTTAGACTGAACTTTGCAGCTAAATATTGTTTAAAGTGGAGAGTCTCCTGCGCTGTGGGATCCCTGCATGGTTTGGTGACTTGACAGTTCAGTCTCAGGCGCCAATTAATACATTACTTCAGACAACCATGAAGGCTATGGGAATCCATCAACACTCCAGGATTCAAGACATTTTCCACAGTGTATAATCAGACAGGCAAAAAAGATAATTTCAGATCCTACTCACCCTCCTTATCTGCACACTCAAGCTAAAATTATGATGGATGAACTAAAAAGGATGTATGAAATTAAATTTTTGGACATGACAACTGATCCTATATTATGTTGGAAATAACCTCTTGTGGAGGTCTGCAGTACCATATACAAAACCACCACTAATCCAACATTTATGACAATAAGATATGGAAAATATCAGATTAATAGACTCCAAACAGTACAATATTTACTAACTTACATGCATTAAAATGTCATTACTTGTTCCACTTTAAAACTGCACAGATAATGTATAAAGCTCAACATAATTTACATCCCAACAGTATTTAGAGAATAGATGTATATCTGTTAAAGGTCAGATAACTTTGACAAGGAATTGACAATATGTGATAACGTTTTTTCACTAAAAAATGTTTATAAAAATGGTGTAAAAAAACATAATTATCTGACTTTTCATAGATAACTAGAAAACTAAACTAACTAAAATAGGTATTAGGCAAATGCAAAAGTATTGCATTATTTTATTTTTTTTTTATAAAACACTTTTTAATGCATTTTTTGATCGTTATTTTCATTTTCTTCAGATAGACATATAGAGCTGCTTGCTTGGTGTATAAACTCTAGCTGTAGCCCACAGCTTTTCAGTCAGTATTATCAGATATCTCCATGTGATTTTGTATCTTTTTGTTTGATTGTTTGTATGAATTCTGAAAAAAAAATCAGTAGAGACTGAAATAAAGTAACTGAACTGAACTGACATAAACTGAACTGAACTGGGGCTTAAATACCAGCTTTTTCCCTCAGGCAGATTGTCTGACTCCTCTGTTCTCAACCCTTACATACCACCCTTAAAGCCTTTAATACCATCTAAGGTGGAATGCGTACATTCCATGCTTATATTCTTTATTCTTGTCCATCACTGCATTATTGTAAAGTGTGTGAATTTTGGGCATGTGTTATTGAAGGATGTAGATATAGTTGTTTTTATTGTGGTTATATATCATTTCTTACTGCAGACACTGTGAAGTTCAAACCAAATTTCCCACTGGGACAATGAAGTCTATCCTATGTTAAATTAACAGCAACAGCAGCCTATCAGTAAGATTCAATATTTATTCTTCAATACATATACATAAAAACCCATTCATAAAAAGACACAAAGTGAATATCAAGTTTGATTGTTTGTGCTAAAATTGTCATATACATTGGGAGAACTGGCTGTGGAGTATACGTTACATTGCATAGCTTGGATTGGCATGTGAGGGATGTGACTCAAAAAGTGCATTCAATGTCAGATATGGTGGCATTTCCAGATTTATCAAGGCAAGATAATCACAGCTGGGCATTTAGCACAAACACCTCTCACTGACAGACATCCTGGCACATTCTCAGATTAATCACTTTAGCCAGCCCTGATAAATAATGGAAATAATTGTACAATGATGACTAACAACACCATAAGAAGACCAATATTTAGAAACACTGATATCAGTATGTTGAATACCCATTGCAGAATAAGACACAGGATTAACAGCACATGTAAACAAGAAATTTCACCAGTGGCATTGACAAAATTATAGCAGTAAGAGACTTGTATCAACATCTCAAAAAAAAAAAAAAAAAAATCTTCATGAGGACATACTGATCTGTAAGCAACTATTTTGTTTGCATCCTTTGTTCAGAAGAAAGAAACCAGGCCACATAAAATCCCACCTTGTATCAGAATGAGAATGTGAGAAAGTCAGGGCTCAAATCATTGGATGTGGATACAGTATCTGCATGTTCACAGCACCTCACTTTTTGCTTTTTTTGCAGTGTAACACATAAGTTGCCAGTAGCTCTGCACAGATCCCCCTCAGTCAACACCAGTAATTGTGTTGACACATACAGTCCACATTGTGTAAAAGAAATAAATCCTGAGATGTGTGTCTTGACAATACGTACCATAATCAGTGTCAGTTTCAAAACTTATGAGACAATATCCCCAATGTGTTTAGAATAAATATGACAACATTGCAGAAACACACAGTGACGCAACAACTCATGTGAGGTCTTGAAGCTGTTTTAGAATCAGTGATGAATTGAAAACACATGAAAGAAAAGACTGAACAGTAGGCAGGTTTCTATCCTAATGTACCGAAATTTAACACAAAAATACAGTAAGTTTATGCAGACTTTAGAGTTGGTTCTTCATTATCATCTGAAAGTTTGCCAATTAGATATAATATTTAATAAAAAGCACAAAGCCTGAGCTCGTGATGTAGAGGCTGATAAACATAAGAGGTATTTTGTCACAAAAAAATTAAAGCTGGCTTGAGATTTTCCTCCAAAATTGAGGGTCTAGATCATATACTATAACATTGTTTCAAACTCTAATATTTGTTTCTGCAACTCTTCATACATAGTGACATTTCATTAAATATAATAAAATCTAATACATCTATATTCCTGTTTCTTTCTTGTAATAAATTGGTGAACGTTGCACTCTATTGGCCCACACATGCACACACATGATAATAATTTGGTTAAATCTGTTTACTGTGCTCTGTTTCCACTGTACTTACCACCTTTTGCACTTTTTTTTTCTTATAAAAACATTTGGATTGAAACACACCTAGTGAGTGAGTTTACAAAAATACAAATAATACTATAAAACTGGAAAAACAACCCAACTCAGCAGCAACAGAAACACTCAATAAAACATTCCTTGTCACATAGTCAAAAAATAAAGAGACAAAATGAATGATTAAAGACTTGGAATGGTTAATGCTTAACACATATTATGACAGTGGTGGTATTCATTTCATTGAGTCTGATTATAGAAGTTTTGTGGTTTACTTCGCACACCAAAAACAAGCACTGGCCTGTTATTTCTACATATTGTGTGATCCTAAAGTGATTCTGTGAAATAAGTATAATTTATGTGCTCTTGCAGGATAGTCAAGATTTTTGTAGATTTGCCTGACGTGGGTAAGTTGAAAATGTCAGAGTTTCATGTTTGGATGAACTATTCCTCCAAATGTGAATGTTGACATCGTGTCGTCTCCATTTCTTGGCACATACCTGCGGCACTTAAATCTGTCGTGGCCTGTGTGATACTAGCATTTTATGAGAAATGTACTATGTGCCACTGGAACTGCCCTGAAGGGACATAAAGTGGCTGCTTCAGGCACTGTAACACCATAAAGCCAAGAAGTGAGAGAGGAAATATCACGCTACAAGCGGCACAAGTTGGAATGTTGAGTTGAGTAAAAACAGCATGTGGGACCGTTGTGCTGTTTTCTGTTGCAGTGGTCAGGGTACATAAGGGATTTAATACTGTAGAAATCCCCCAAATAACAGACATACACACCCAGTAATGCATATGATCAAACTCAGATTTTTTTTTTTTGTGTTATGAAAGTATTGTAATATCAGTAAAAAAAGAAAAATAAAATGCAAAATTTTATAAAAGCTCCACATGCTCTTTATCTTTTGTCCATCTGTCCATCCACACATCCAGCTGTTCAGACCTCTGAGCTGTTGTGGCAGTCTTGCATCCTCACCACCAACATGGGCTCTGTACTGACAGATCCTTTCACCACCTCCTGTACCCCCTCCCGCCATCCCTCTTTACCATCCTTTTGTCTGGATCTGAGGACCAGTACAATGGTAATGATGATGAGGACTGTGAGCAGCATCCCCACCAGTGCTCCCACAACAGTCACCAGACCCTCCTCATCCTCCTCTGCAGTCAGCTCACTAGGTTGCAGCCCATCTGCGAATAGTTCATTCGGCCCTGCTGCCCGTCGCTTTGTGCGGTCCAGAGCAATGTGCATAATATTGGTACCACGATTGTTTTCTGTTCCGATATCCTCAGCAATCTCTGGGACCTCATTGCCAGCAGACCGCCTGGGGCGAAGACTTCTGCTGTTTGATGGAGCCAAGTCAACATCATTGCTTGCGGAAACCAAGGAGTGGTACTCAAGGCTCCGCTTTCCAATACCTCTGTTGGCATTCTCTTTGGAACGCACTGTATAAATGGTGTGAATGAACCATTCACGCCCTGCAGTAACCTGTGGAAAACACAACATTTGAGTTCCTTTCCATGTGAACAGACACAAAAGACACAGACATTGAAATGCTGAACAAAAGGAAATACAATCCAAGTTGGATAAGTGTTCACAAGGGACATATTTTGCATATAGATGCTAAATTAACTCCAGATTAGTAGATGTTTGTGTTTTTGCAGCTGTAGCACACCCCACTAGAATACATGCACTGTAAATCGCTTTTAAGTTGGAATGTCAGTTGCTTCCACAAGCTGCTGATTGACATTAGGATACCTGGAACAAGGCTGTTGAATCCACTCTGAAACCATCAGATCCTGGCTGTCTGACGAGGGGCATGGCTGATGGATCATCCACTGCGAGCACCGCATTAAATCCAACATCCCCAAATACACGTGTCTGGGTCTCTGGTTGCGCTTTGTCCTGGTGAGATGCATTAAAACATACAGTAGTAACCAACTCATTGTACTCTGTAACATTTTTTTTGCATGTTACAAACATACTGGATTTATATTAAAAGCCTACATGTACTTACAAGAATCTTGAACCTGTACAGTAGTGAAGGAGAGTCAGCCAGGCAACCGAATTCAAACTTGGTGGGGTTGTACTTTGGTACGTATCCATCTGCACCAGTGCAGAGGAATACTTTCTCTATGCTACAGAAGAAAGAGTCTCCCAGGTTCTGCACAGGGTCCACCATGACTCGGCCGAAGATTGTATCCCCTAAATTAAAAAGAACACAAATTCTTAAATCTAACATCACATTTAATGACTATTAACCATCCATTCAAAGTCTTTTGCTTATCCAGGGCCAGGTTGCGGTGGTAGCAGCCTATGCTGTGAAGCCCCAACTTCCCTCTCCCTCAACCACCTCCTCTAGATCTGGTCCCTCCAGGGTGTCCTGGGGCTTTACTCCCAGTTGGACATGCCCAATATCAGACACAAATCCAAGTACAGAAAACACAAAAGCATTAATGGTCTCATGCAATGGATTCATTTCATTCGAAGTGGCAGAAAAGAATGTATAAAAATTGGTTTTGTGTAGTTAAAAAGCATCTGACCTCCCAGTTGCTGGGGGAGTCTTGCATCCTCATCCCCAACAAGGCCTCTGTATTGACAAACACTTTCACCACCTCCTGCACCCTCACTGGTTTCATTTTATTTGAAACAGCAGGAACGCAATGTGTTGATGAAAGAATGCAGCAAATACACTGATGTTTACTCATAGGTTATGTAAAGTAAACAATCTGTAATATAGTGCTTTAAACTGCACTGACAATACAGAAACTGTCACTAATCATTACTTAAACAATTATGGTGGGATATGGTTGGAACAAGGACATATAGTTCATGTGCCATTAATCAAAAAAAAAAAAAAAAATGAAAGAAAGAAAGAAAAACCTAAAAAAGTTATTGTTGCAGGGACAAGAGCTCACCCTCAGAAAAAGCTACATCACTCTCCTGACCGAAACCCATGGAGCCATCAGACAGCCACAAACTCTTCTTTGATAGCAAGAACATTTGAGTGTTCAGACTGAATTCAACTGCAACTGGGTCACTCACCTACAGAGAGTTTGAGGAGACACAGAAAAATAAGAAGGACAAGAAAGAAAATCTTACTGGAACAAAGAAGCATGCCAATTTTAGATCTTCAAGTCATTAAATCCAATTGTAGGCTTACTTGCTGGAATCTAATATCTAGGTCAAAGGTGACTGGTTCTCTTGGACTGCAGACTGGTGGGACAGTGTATTCCATATTCTGGGCTGCTGTACAGGGGATTAGCTTCACTGTGTAAGTCCCAGAGTAATCTCTCACCTGTATGATGTAGAAAGGAAAAATAATCATGTATCTGCCTCCTTCCACCTGTTGCTCTGGTATATAGATTTATACAGTTCAATTTCAAGGTTGTTCACAAGTGAAAAACAATTCCATGTTGTCATACTAACAGCAAAGTCGGAGGTGAAGGTCCACTGCTGGACTGGCTGGTTGTAGGTGGGCTCACTCCTCACTAAGGTGAGGTTGAAGGTCAGACCAGGATGGTCCACACTCATCACCATGGATGACATAGCATTAGCTAGATGAAAAATGGTGAAAAGTTTACAACAAACACACTGTACAGAGAGTATTTCTATCAGCATTGCCTGTCTGTCTGTCTGTCTGTCTGTCTCACCTGCTCTTTTAATTCTGCCTCCAGAATGAGACTCCACAAACAAACCCCTGAAACGAGCCTTGGTACGGAAGTTTACCACCAAACGCCCCTGGTCATTGATGCGCATGCTGGTAGGATACAACGCACCTGCCAAAAACAACCGCACACATTGGATTTAAAGACATGCATGCATAATTTTCAGTCCATTATAACAAAATATGATGTTCTCACCCACTGGCTTGTCAAATTACCTTGTAGCTCAGCCTGTGGAGGGCTTCCAATACCATCCTTCCATAGGATGGCTGTATCATAAACAAAAGTGAGACGCAGTTCTGACTGCAGGTCGAAGTGCTGCCAACCTCCCGTGCCCACAGGAGAGTGGAACACATAGGACACATAAAGCGGTACACGCAGGGTAACGTAGGACTGGACCAGATTCAGCACCTGTCAGGAAATTTACATTAGCAATGAGGAAAAACTGGGATTTGAATCTACACAAGAGAATATCTTTATCCGACTAAAATGAATTTTAACACGTTTTCTAGTAATTCAAAGGCATTTTGAGGTCAAAGTTAAAGGGAAAGAAGTGTTTTCAGAAACCTATATTATCCCTTTTAGATTAATGTGTGATGGTAGGTCGATAAGCTGTAATAGGCACTGAGAGGCTAGAACAGATGAAAATACTGTTCTCCTCCACAAGGTGCCTGAACTTCTTTCACTCCTACTCAGTGTTGTCAAAGATGAACAAAAGTCTTCATGAGCTGAACAAAAGAGATCACAGTAGGCAGCGATGTGGGTTTCAACTGCTATTTCTGAGACTTTTAGTTTTCGTCTTAGTTTTCAGTGTATTTAAATAAACTTGATCGTGCTTGATAAATAGCATTGAAGTGCATGTAGAATTTCAATCAAAAATATCACACAATTATAAGCACTTTCAATATAATGTTGAAAATCAAAATTACAAAATGAAACATCTTTATCTGTTAAATACTTAGCTATTTTTACTTGAAAATGACATGATATGAGTCTTAATGGATTTCTAAATTTTTTATTTTTTTGCAATGTATTTCTAAATAAGTAACCACTAGGTGTCTCTGCTCACCCATATTATTTCTATGAATATGTCACTTGATATGAACTATATGCCCACGCAAGTCTGACAAAACCAGAGTTTGTCTAAGAGAGTGATTTACAGTCCATAAAATGATCTTTGTTTGGCTTGAACTAAAAACATGTGTTAATTTGCATAGTCAATTACCAAACTGAATGCTGGATGGGAGATTAGCCGGCAAGAGAAACTTGAAAAGCAATTCCCCAGAAGATTTTTCAGTACAATAAAAAAACGATTGTGAATCCTAATCCCTTCATTGCTCTCTCCACTGATCAACCATTCCTTAACACTTTGCTATGTTTATATATTATATGCATATTGCAGCATAAGGCATTTCATTGTGTTTTGAAATAACAATGTTACACTGTTAAGAGTCCGGGAAAGAAGCAGTTGATTGTTATTCAAATCACTGAACCAGGATAAATATTAGAAAATAAATGACTTTGTTCCTAAATCTTTATGAAAACAACATCATTAGAAATGTTCACCTTAAGATTCAAGAGTATAATGTCCATTTCAGGAGTGTTACGGAAACTTTTAGAAATCCATCTTCTCTTCAGAGTAAGACACAAAGTTTGAATACCACATATCATTCATTACTAATGGATAGTGGCTCAGCTAGGTTGTGATTGTATTGCTTTATCCCTTTTGCTCTCCTTGGAAAAAACAAACATAACCCAAGTGACAGTGATCTCCCTTAACAAAGTGGACTTGAGGTCTTGACATGAGTGGGTGACGAGTATCATATATAACTGCCTGTGCAAGTGGTTTTCATTGTGACTGGGAATGATAAATTCATTTCGCTTTATCCATCTTGTTCTCCGTCTCCTTCTCATATACACAGATTCAACAGTCTTATCAGCACCAAGAGGTTCCTAGATCAAAGGTGGGAGGAACACAAAAGAGCAGCAGGACATGAGCTAGGGAGCAAGGGTCTGCCTCCTAATCCACAATAACAACAAGGAACAGGAGAATTCTGCAGCTCTGTACTATACAACACAAACAATTGCAACATCCACTGCAATGATGCAATGACAGCACAGTGCTACTGGCGGCTTGTTAGGATCTAATTGACAGCCAACCGCTACAGCAAAATGTGACAGCGATGCCGGACTTCTCTAGTGAGCCGCAATCAACGCTCATACCAGAAAACCCATGAAAGGAAAAACTGATCAAAGCTGCCTGATGGATAATGGTGACTTCTGCTGTAGAACCACACACCTCCAAATAAAGCAATGGTATTTCATGATTTCACTGCTTTCCTTTTAATCAAAGCTTCAATGCCCTGTGTGGTTAGCAGTGGCGAGCGTTAGAGGAGTGACAGCCAGGTTGGCAGTGCTCTGAGTGTATGTGCATGAGTGTGTGCGTGTACTTGGACACTAAAGGTTGTCAGTGATATGCTGGGATACAAAGCTGGCAAATACACACCCACAAACATGCAGTGACAGAGACATAAACGCGGGCAAACAGATACGGTGCCGTTCTGTCTGTGGAACCCTCTCAATCAGAAGGTTGTAAATAGACTGAACATACAGACGCAAACACACACACAGGTGGACACACACATATAAAGGCTAACAACTAAACAGATGTACATACAAAGCCTAGATTGGAATTTACATAAGTGTGCACAGAAACACACAAAAACAAACACACACACCTGTCCATCAGTGCCTATGGTGCCTCCGCAGTCTGTGAGCAGTTCAGACATGTGGTAGTAGCTGGTGAATTCCCACAGACAGGCTTCCAGGTTGAGGTTCCTGTAGAAACGCAGTGTGCTGTTGCCCCGAAGGCCATTGCTGTACTGATAGGGCGCAGTGTCCCCCATGCTCTCCGGGTTGCGCATCGAAGCCGTGATGAACCCGTGACCTGTGGTGACCTCATTGTGGTCAAGCAGGTTGGAGCAGCGGTGGTTTCCGACCCGTGTCCCATCAGGACTGAGAGTCAGGTCAAAGTTCATGAGAGGGCGGGTAGAGATTACAGGAAGCATGCCTGCAATGTAGACAGATGTCATGATTCTGACTGTGTTGTGTGTGTGTGTGTGCGTGTGTGTGTGTGTGTGTGAGAGAGAGATATACATATACTGATCATTTCAAAAGGAAAAGAAAAGACATAGTTGAGAGAAGAACTGAGAAGTGATGCAAAAACAGCAAAGAAATAGGAAAAAAAACTATAAGAAGTGAAACCTAGAGAAGACGAAGTAGAAGCAAACTGATTAAAAATCGAGAAGGGAATGTTAAGTAGCATGTGTGCTGGAGGGTTTTTACAGCAGGGTTCGATGCAACATGGTAAGATCTATATTCTGGCTGTCACGCTCCTGAGGAGCCCCAGACGTGAATATTACACACACTACATTACACTTCACTTCATCTGTGGTATGAGTCCTGCCTCCAGCTTCTACCTACCATCTATGTGAGGCATGGTGACAGTCACTTTGATGAGGTTGGGGTGTTTCGGGTCGTCTGCTCCAGTGTAGCGTAGCTTGGCAGAGAAAGGCTCAGCGCCGACTGTCCCCATCTTACGCGGCTGACACATGCCTTTATATGACAGAGGATATGAAAGGTGATGTTGAGAGCATAGGGCAAGCTAGGAATGGGAGAGAACAAGAAAACTGGATGGGTCTATAAGGGATTATTTAGGTGAAAAATCAACCTTCTTTAGAATTTGTAATCATTACATTTATTACAAGTTTTACATACACACATTTTAGTGATACCTACATCTTCTATCACAGTTCTAAGAATACACTTTGCCATTTAAGGGAGAACATGCATGAACTTGTTGCATGGACAGAGTAGTGTAAGCATGATTTTTCTTACTGGACTGTGTTTAAAAAAAGTGTGTCAAGCTATTAAATAATTAATTAATAACAGTCAATTAAACTGAGCCTCTCCAATGCTAGGGAATTACTTTTATAATGGTTTACACAGATTTTTCTATTCTTCCAGTGTAAGGGGCTAACATTTATTTGAGGCCTTAGGTGAATAATTAGAGACATACAATTACTGATGGTTAATTAACTCAATATAACAAAAATAGGGCCATTTAGGTTATATTTTCAATTATGCTTTTCAGTAATAAAGGTGGATTTTTCTTTTAATGTTCTTTTCTTTTTATAAATGGTGTAGCGGTTATGTCGAAGCAATATTGCCATGAAATGCTTATGTCTGCTGAACAAAGCTATTTAAATTGTCATTGCGACATGATCTAAATAACCATTCCTTTTCTCAAGGGAAAACAGGAAACGTAAGAGACAAAGAGGGACGTTTATTGCTCTGTCCTCACCTTCCTCCTGGCTGATAGTGACAATGGGGCTGCTGAGCTCTAAACCTTCATCCCCATTGGAATTAACAGCCCTCGCAGCGCACTGCACCCTGGAGCCTGCCTGGAAGTAGACTGAGTCCAGTGTGATCATCTTGGAGGACGTAAAGAAGGTGTCAAAGTCCACCTCCCTCATGGGACTGGTGACGCCATCGGGGCCAGCCGGGGCGCTGATGAGCCAGCGGTAGCGGGTCAAGGTGTTGTTGATGTGCTCACTGACACAGATAGAGCCTGTCTTGTCATAGTCTGGGTATTTTGTGTCACAAGCCTGCAAGATGGAAGATCAAAAGAGGAGAGAAAGATGAAAAGAGTGAGTGGTTGTTGCCAGGGTTATCACAAGTTCTTCTTCATCATGTTTTTTTTTTTTTTTTTTTTTTTTTTTTTAATTAAATTTTCTTGTTTTTGATTTGAAAATCAAGAATAAAGAAGAGATCCAGATTGGGAGGGCGAGATGAAAAGCGTTTCTGTTTGTTTCCTTTAAAACCTCTTGGCATTGCACTTCCTGGTGCAGCACTTCAATTTAGACAAGACTACTTCATTTTGTCTCCGCAGGGAACCACCAACGCAGCTGACCAAAACACAGGGAAACATAAACACACACTCTGAAGCACACAGAGCCTCAGGTACACACAGCTGTCACCTGAGAAGCAGAAAACTTAACACGGCACGAAAATCCATTTAAGTATCTTACTAAGCCTTCAGAGATTCTCCAGTGGATAAAAGCACGCGGACTGTGGCCTAATAAACTGTGTTATATGTCTTTTAAGGACAGAATAGCTACTACTCCTGAAGGACAGTTTAACTTTGGCTAAAGAAAAGTATCCTGGGGGGATAATAATGTGCACTACATTCCCACAGGATGTGGGTCCTAAATGGGTCCTGTAAACTCTAGAGAAAAGCCAACAAAATCAGCTGCAACATCAGCACTTTAGCATTGTGCACCTTTTTAGTTGGTTATGGCTCATAACTGAACTAATGAATGCTGAAATAACGGGTCATAAATGAAAGTGAAGGAGAAATAGATGAACAGTATCCAGATCCAGAGTGGGACAAGAACTTTTCGTGTTTATCTTTTAAACAGGCTATCAAGACAAACAAATAGTTCAGACATGGTTGGTACCCACAGGTAAACTAGGTTTGCAATATCCATCACAGTTTTGACCCAAAAAAAACCCCACAAATACAGAGAATAAAAATCATTAAAGGACTACACAAAGAAAGCTGCAATTCAAAAAGCAAATAACTGACCCATAAAGACCCAGTGCTATTTTTGTCACAGTTCACAAATTATGTGTTTTGCTCCTATATTTCACCTTTATGAAGTGATTTATCACCATTTGTTGTATATTATCTTCTGTGTTTTGAATTTTTTTTAGTGAAAAACTGGTATTTTCCTCTCTTTAATTTACAGATCATGTAGATGCTCATAAAAGCTCAGATTAAAATTGAGGGTTATATCAAAAACAGACAAAAACTGAAGAAGAGGTGACTTTTAAAGCAAAGTCTATCAATAACTGAACATAAACCAAGTGTCTCCTTTCGCTGACATTTATTAAACTCCATGGCTTTTACTCATGAATCAATGTTGTAGAAGATGCCGGTGTTTCCATGTTCACTACAGAGCCTCTGAACGTCCAAATGGGTCGTATCCGACAACCATGAAAAGATTAAAAAACTGCATTTTACACCAATTATTTACAGGTACTGTTAGAATTACTGGATCAACAGGCATTAAACATTTTACATCAGTTTTGCTCAATGGTGGATGTTTGGGTCTTTATGGGTTAAAAACACCATAAAAGAAATACTGTACAAGACATAGGTTAAGAGAATGAAACCGGTTAAATAAGATCAGACTAAAACAGTACGATAAAAACAACACTATACATAAAAATAGAAATCCATGTTTTAAAGTGTCTTGTGCACTTATGGTGGCTTCATAACAAAACTCATGTTCACCAGAGTCTGCAGGATTTCTTCTTGCTATCTGCACAGAATCTAATGGCAATCATCCATGGAGTAGTTGTTAATATATTTTCTTCTGGAAAAAAGCCGTGGACTGACAGACCAACACTCAGTTACACACCCCTTACCTCACCTTTGCATTACAGGAACCTTGATTAGACCTTGGAATCATGATTTTTATTTCAACACCCACATTTACAGGTTATAGCAGTCTGAGATGTGGCTTAAGCCCTGCTGCAACAACATGTCATTATGGCTATATCCGCACAGTAAGCCTTATTACTCAGTTTGGATTGGAAACTTGGGATTTTTTTCCCACTTTTTTTCAATTATTTTTTTCTTGTGCTGATCTTGTCATGGACAAACACACATGCGCATGAAAACAGTCACAAAGTCGTCACAAGAAGCACACAGTCGCACTTAATATGGAGACCGCTGAAGTCAGTTTAATTTACAAATTGATGCGCAGCCGCCATTAAAATTGTAAATAAATAATCAGGATGAGGATGGAGAGAGACATGATTTTCCACAAAGTGACAACTGTCGGTGCAGCATTGTGATGAATACTGGTTTAGACAGACATAAATGTTGCAGAAATTCCAATAAGACTGCAAAAAAAGTCTGATTATGAAATATCTGGTATATGATTCCATGTGATTTGTGCTGTTCACACTGTTATGAAATGATATGACTTTAATGTGTGTTTCCCTACTGAAAACATACCATGATTTTACATAATTGACACATTTCACTCACTTAGTAATTAATGATCCTTTCTAATATAATTTTCCCATATCCATTACTATTCATTTTTCTTTCTGGAGCCATGTTTCAGACTTGTCAAAACATATTTAATGAATTCATACCACGGTAATCAATGTGTCCTGTAGAGGTTCTGACCATAGCATTCTTTGCATCGTATGTTCCTTGAGCACATGCACTTCACCACCCTACTATTGAACGCTACAGCTGTAAACTTGTGTAAAAGCTCACCATTTTGCACCAAACACCAAGTCATTTATTTCTGTTAATACATGCTTAAATCACACAAACATCTGACAGGATTTTCTTAAATTATAAGGCATGAATGCAAAAATACTGATGAAATTGGAGTGGTTTTTCTTGTGTGTGTGTGACAGAAAACACACAAATAAACAAGGCAGCAGGGTTTTCTAGGTCCAATCTCAATACCCATATTTCTTCTGAATACTGGTATGATTTAGGCTTTTCAACACAGCACAGTAAAACCATCTGAAAAATCACTCACCTGCTGCCGCCTCATATTAAACTTTTGTAACAGTTCACTGAAGATCATTTGTGTTTTTTGCACATCCTCAACTAATATTGTTATTAATTAAAAAAACATGACATTTGATTATAGTCCCAAAATCTACACTACATCTGAGTCACAGGCAGGATACAAATGCATGCAAAATATTATTTTGCTTAACCATTTATAATAGAAAGTGGTTAAGATCACTTTCATGCTTTTCAGCCCATTTTTTTCTTAACTTAATATTAACCCATAAAAACCAGTGCTACTTTTATGATAGTTCCCTAATTAATTTTTCCCCTATATTTAAACTTTCTTAATGGGGTCATATTTTGCTAAACCCACTTTTATTAGTCTTTGGTTCATTTATTTGTGTCTTTGGACCCTAATAGTTCATAAAGTTTGAATTTGAACCCTCCAGGTGCTGCAAAGCTATCTTTATATTCATTTTGGCAAAAATTGAGTAGACTTCTACAACCTGTTTTAATTTCTGCTTAATTTGTTACGTCTATAACTAATTACATCACAACATTCGCACATATAAGGTCAAGATTTCCGATGAACGTTTCTCAGAGTACGACATAATTGTTTGTCAGCAGCAGTGGTTGTAGTCCAGACTGAAAATATGTCCAAACTTCGAGCCGATTACCTAAAATGTTCAGTGGTTGGCTGAAGGGGACAGAGCAGCTCAGTCAACAACCTGGAGGGGGTGGGGCGTGAAGTGGCTCATTTGTATTTAAAGGGCCAGCGCTTGAAATGACCTTTCTGGTGTCATTACTCATAAATAGGGTTGAAGAGGGACCTGTGGAGTTGAATTAATGAAGAACTCAGACCCAAGCAGAGCATTTACAGTTTATGTAGATCACAGGGAAATGTTTGAAAATGCATAATTCCATTAAAAAAAAAAAAAAATCACTCCTTTAAGTGATTTATCACCATTTATTACAATATTATCTTCTATTTTTAGCTTTTTTTTTTTTATTAAAAATCATGTATTGTTCTATATTTAATTCACAGATCATGTACTTTAATCATCATGCTGAGATTACATTTGAGGGTTATTATATCAAAAACAGAAAAAGCTGAAGAAAAAATGACTTTTTCAGTCAAATCTTGCATTAACTGAACATAAGTCAAGTGTGTCCATCCACTGTCATTGATCCAACTCCATGGGTTTTACTGGTGAATCGATTTTATGGAAGATGACGGTGTTTCCACATTCATTACAGAGCCTCTGAACGTCCAAGTGGGTCACATCTGATGACCATGAAAACATGACAAACTGTATTTTACACCACTCACATGCATTGATAGGATTAATGGTTCAGAAGTTATTAAACATTTTAGATCAGTAGATGCTTTTGGTCACTGGTGGCTGTTTGGGTCTTTATGGGTAAATTCAGTTTATAATAAAATTAAAACATAGTGATATCCATCATCAGTGTGAAAGTAAATGTAGGTGTCTGGCTGTAGGTTTTAAAGCAGTTCTGGTGGTATTGACACACACACGCAAGCCAGATGCAATAGTACAGCGAGGCAGCTGTCACACACTGTTCATGTAGGCGGTGTGTGGCAGGCATCACAGGGATGCCATTAGGTTGGCTAAAAAACCTCAGGTGAGCACAACTGTGAGATGAAGAAGAAACAGTAAAGACATGAATAAAAAACGGTGTCTTGTACTTTTTTGTACTTTTTCTCAACCAACTATGTGTCTTTCTATTATTTTCAATGGACTTACTGTGATACAGATGACGGGGTAACCGGCTGGTGGGTGGAGGTTTTCTGTCGTCCTAGCAACATCGTCATAGTGAAGTAGTGACAACACATGCGGCAGAGATGGGAAGGTGACATCGGCCATGCTGTTGGTCTCCTCGATGTAAACGATCACTTTAGTTACCTGTTGGAGAAAAATACCGTAGGTTTAAGACAAACAAGAGCTCATCCTCTATTGTGAATTAACATGAATCAAATGATTTATCAGCTCATCATTGAACGTACTGAAAGTAAAATAAAACCTCTGGTCCTTTACTTCTCTTTTTATCCTTTCATTTATCTTGAGCTGCATCTCTTCTTCTACTTGCTGTTTTTTTTTTTCCCATAGATGATCTATTATTTATTGTGAAATGTTTTCATTGTTATTTTGGCTGCAACTACAGTAAAGTGCTTCTGTTGTCTGGTCCAGGATACCCCTGTAAATGAGATCTCTGGTCTCTGCGGAGTCAACCTCGATAAATATGGGTCAAAACAGACAAAGTAAAAAAGTTTTTTCCCTTCTTTACTTTTTCATACAGCTGTAATCCACAACTGTCAGTTTGAATTTTGTGTGATGGTTGTGTGATGTTGAACATGAAGACATTTCTAACCTGAGTTTCAGCAACCATGTTTTCGTCTGGCTTCAAATGGAGAGTAAAAGCTTCCCTCATCTCTCTGACCCCGTCGTACAGCACCTCCACCTCCACTATATGCTTCCTCTCCCCCTGTTTGAATTCAATGTCTAGATAAAAAAAAGCAGGAAAAGCAATTTTAGAGCACACTAAATGCAATTTTTGAAATTTCCTTAACGGTGTAAACGGTGAAATGAGTTTCTCTGCTTTTCAACTGAATTTAGCATTCTGTAATTTAGCTTAAAAAAAAAAGAAAAAAAAGGATATGAAGGCTCACATTTTATTGCCCCAGAAACCTATAAACTAGGCTAAAAAGCATCAGGGATTTTTCTTTGCATGCTACCATAAGTGATCTATGGCTTTGCATTAGAAATATGCTGCAGAGAGAAAATATTGAACAAAATGAGAAATTCAACACTGTCTGATTCAAAACTGCTGGGAAATTTGCACAGTTTGAACAGTGGGTAGTCAGGTATGATCTGAACAGACTGAATATATTCGTATAAATATTTCATACTTTGATTAAGCGAAAGAAAAGTTCAATGTGCTTGAAAATGAGTAAAGAGGCAGGAGGATTTCACACTGCTGACAAAGCAGGAAAAATATTGAAATTCAATTAAAATTTACATGACCCTTTGATGGTCTATTGAAGAAATTAAGTTTCCCCATTTGAGATGAAATTAACAATCAATGACTCTTTCAAAAATAATTATTTTTATCCATTACCATTCACTTAACTTTCAGGAGCCCTGTTCCAGACTAGTCAAAATGTATTTAATTAGTTTTTTCAATATCTACATACCACGCAACAACCAAGGAGTTCTGTAGAGGTTCAGACTACTAACGGGTGTTGTAGAATAATGTTTTGAAAAGCATATAAAATGTGTATAATTTACACCATGTGCTCTGTTTACACACACATTTTGTTACACTACTACTAAATGCTACATCAGTAGTATATGTCGCAATCATTTGTCCCAACTGGAGCAATTTTCCAGTAAAAGCGCACCAGTTTAGCAGCAGTTACCGGGTCCATCTTTTTCTTTTAATACATGGCACTAACTGGAAAGACAAACAAATAAATGTATGAAAAGATTTTCTCAAATTACAAGGCATGGATACAAATAATTAGACTGAATAATTTAATATTCTTTCAGCTGTGTGTGTGGCAGTAAACAAACAAACAAACAAACAGTGCTGTATAGCTTGTTGTGTTTTATAGATCCACTCATCAGTATGTTATCATTGCAGCCGGCCCACATTAAACTCATGTAGGAGCCATTTGTAAATGAGTTCTGTTTTTATGTCTG
>JAPQRP010000008.1:10434493-10446813 GCA_037367295.1 Apogon hyalosoma
CACACACACACACACACACATGCACACGCACACTTTTTCAAAACATCAGAGTTTCATAAAGACAAAAATGAGGAAAGTTCCAGCCCCTTCTGCCTTAAAAATGAGTTTATGTTGAAGCACATTTACTTCTGGCAGTTACAGACAATCACTCTTTGTGTTGGGGTTGGTATAAACCTAACATTATGAAGGGATAAAGGGAGTGAACAGTTATCTGCACAGCTGGCTGCTCTGTACTTCTCCTTATGTTGTAACTCAGTTTTTTCCTTATGATTGTTATTTCTTTTCATCATTGTGTTTTGTGGGTCCCTTTGATGTCATCACACTCAAAATAATAAGGCTGTGATCTGTCATAACTGCATACATTTATATATTCTCAACCTCACTGCTGTCAGATGATCATTGATGTCTACATTTCTTTTTGTTAAACTTGAGCTAGTTTGACTGTAAAGTCACAGTATGGGCTCCCATTGAAATGACTCTAATCATTACAGTGTTATTATAGTGTTTGTACATTGATCCAGTTATTAGACCATTGTCTTACAAATTCATGATCTGTGGTTGTTAACCCTTAAAGACCTAGACCTATTTTTTCGTGTTTTCTTCTACATTTAACCTTTTGTAAGTGATTTATCACCATTCATTATAATATCCTCTGCATTTTGCATTTTTCAGTGAAAATCTGGTATTTTCCTATATTTAATTTACTGATCATGTAGATGTTTCATAAAAGCTCAGAGTACATTGAAAGGCTATTATATCAAGACTGGGAAAACGGAAGAAAAAGTGGGTTCTTCAGAAAAATATAGCAGTAACTGAACATAAGAACAAATGTCTACAACCACTGCCACTTGTCAAACTACATGGGTTTTATTGGTGAATCACTGTTGCATAACATGATAGTGTTTTCACATTCACTACAGAGTCTTTGAACGTCCAAATGGATCAAATCTGATGCTGTAGAAAAGCTGAGAAGCTGCATTTTACCTGAATAATTGAAATGTATTGACAGGATTAGTGGCTCAGAAGTTATTAAACATGTTAGATCAGTGGATGTGTTCAGTTGCTGGCCGCTGTTTAGGTCTTTCAGGGTTAAACTTCAAGTTACTCAAATCTGTCAGAAATGAAAGGATATGTGTAAGATTTACCTTGAGACACTGGGTAATAATCTTCTCCTGAGATTGCTGATCCGTCTTTGGTGTGAACTCGGACCACCGACACCTTTGACGTGTCACCCACTCTTATGACAGGGATCTTCACGGTTACCACAGCACCCATTTCCTTGGGTTCACTTACACTGAACTTGGTTTCCAGAAAACGAATAATGGGCTCTGAGGTTCACAGTAAAGGAGACAAACATTATCAAATCATGACACATCATTTGATTGTGGAAACAAATATGTGTTCTAGTCACAATGCTCTAAGCTATACTCTGAATTTATGTTTCAGGTATAAGTTCCTCCAGACCAATATAAAAAACACTGAGCTAATCTTTATTTTAACACCCACGGTATTTTTCTAACTTCCCCACTACTTCCTACCCCTTTTATTTCACTTACTGTCAGCCGTGTCCTTGATTTTCACCAGGGTCTCATTCAAAGCTCCTATGGATGCACCAAACTGTGAGTCGCTCTTCGGGTTCCCCAAGACTAACCGAAGCTCCTCTCCTTCCTCATACACTGTATCATCAACCAGTGACAGAATACACAGCTTCTCTGCTTCGCCTGGAGTGTACAGCGAAATAGTAATGATGTGAGATGTCACATTATTCGCGAAACAAGAAGGGATAGAATACATTGCACAATAATTCTTTTTCAGCGCATAACATCTTATTGATACAACTATTTGGTTACATCTGAGTGTTTGGAACCTGTTTGCAGATATTCTGTAAAAATAAAGATGAGAGTGAGGCAGGCAATTTGCAAGTCCTTTTGTGAAACTGCTGATTTCGCAAAAAAGAAAAAGGTGTGACAAGAAAATGAAAATTCCTAGAGGAGCTGTTTCTTTAATTAAAGGGGTGCAAACTTTCAAGAAACATAATAAATACATTAAAAAAAAAACATGTGTGATGTACTTGTGTTATCCGAGGTACCTGGTAAGAAAGTGATAATAGATGCGTCCGTGTTGGGTCGCTCGTCAAAGTCGGAGACGACCTGCGCCGAACCCTGACGAGTGTAACAGCGAACAGTCGATTTGTGCCTTATGTCGCCACTGCGGTACACTGTTGCTGTGATCTGACCGTCGTTCTCCTCCCCGGTGTACAATGGCTCACGGAACTGCACCTTCGGTACTGTTATGGTACAAGACGAAACGAAAAATAATGTTCCAAAAACTATGGATTTAATGTAGGAGTGAGACAATGAAATACCTGTAGATACCAAACATGAGTGAGACTGATAAA
Organism: Apogon hyalosoma; assembly: GCA_037367295.1. Lineage (NCBI taxonomy): Eukaryota > Metazoa > Chordata > Actinopteri > Kurtiformes > Apogonidae > Apogon > Apogon hyalosoma. The sequence goes on from JAPQRP010000008.1 coordinate 10,436,892, forward strand.
TGAAAATATGAGTACAATGCTAAAAAAATACCAAAAACATAAAACATAATTTCTTGATGATTACATGATGCTAAGTTCATATGCTTTAACCCTTTAACAACAGTAACCTGTCCGGAGCTGCATTTTGCACTTTAAAGCATTCAAATTATTGTAACACCTGAACTGTTTGCTCTATCCACAAAATTCAAATGGCATTGGAAAGCTGAGATGCTGAGCTTTCCAACACTATATAATGTTTTATGGCAGCAGTGTGGGACTCTGTTATAAGTAGAAAAAAACTGTTTCAGAGACTTCCACACAGGTTTGAAAACACCTGGAATTAACAAAAAATATGAAGCCATAATATGGATACTGAATGTTCAAAACCAAAAAGTATGTTTGAGCAGATGTAAAATGGTTGAAAGTTTACTTCTATTATCTCAAAAAGTATTGTTATGGACATTTACAATTGTTTCTGATAATAAATATGCTAAAAACTTCTAGTCTGTTTTTTTTTTTTTTTTTTTTTTTATTAAAACACACTGTTTTAGGAATTTATTATTTATGATAATATAATTAATGACCAGATATTGAAAGTGAAGTTGTTCCTGAAAACAAAGGTGCAAAAGAATTGGCAAAAAGACAATTTCTGACCCTTTTATTGCGAAGAAAACATGAAGACACCTAGACGGCCTTTTATAATGGCAGTCTTAAAAGGGTTCAAATTAAACTGGAAATGACAAAAAATGAATGAGTGCAATTCTTTCTGGGACTTTTTTTCCTATTATCACTTACAGTCAGACAGAGAATCATTGATGAAGACTGTTGCCTTCCCAGGTTCTCCCAGGATGCCGTTCATTGGCATACGCAGGACCAAGTCAAAGCTTTCCAGTCCCTCCAGCTCCGGCTGACCCAGGTCATCTAGGATGGTCACCCTGAACGTTTGCATGCTGACGCCTGGAGCAAAGTCCAGGTTACGGCTGATGCCCACGTAATCGATACCAGCTGGAGGTGGGACAGATGATGGGAGGAGGGGTGGAAAAACCAAGGTTTTAGCAGACAAATACGCAATGCAGTCACAAGGAACTACAAAAGGAGGAGCTCACCTTCTGCAGAGATGGGCTCGGCCTTGCGAGAGCGGACCGTGACTGTGCCGGTTCTGGACAGATCGGTTCCCGTCCTCCACACTTTGACCTCCACATATCCATCACTCTCATCAACGTGGTACTCCATCTCTCCAAAGTAAAACACAGGAGCTGGAAGAATACCAAACAGAAACAACAATTGGCCATTTTCATGAACTGTACAAATTATTTTAATGTCTGATCCTTGTTTCTGTTTATGAGGCTGATTTTGCTCAATGCACTGATAATTTAACTTTTTTTCTAGTAGGGTTTGTATTTAAAAAAAAAAAGCGATTACTTTATTTCTAACACAAATAGAGCATTTTACTGTCACTTAGTGTTAGCAGAAGTTATTGCAGACAGTGGATGATCACTAGTATCATTCTTCTCAGTTGGAAATAATGTATGTCACCTATATTTGTTTTTTTTTTTGTGCTACTAATTTCCACATTTACAGTGATGACTTATTTGGGCATTTATTAATTAGGACCTGTTCAACAGTTGTAATAATAATAATAATAATAATAATAATAATAATAATAATGATAAAGGGAAATATTTATTTAATTTCACACATATATAAAGGATTAAAATATTTGGGGAATGGTTGGTGATCATACAGTGTTAAATAGGCTATTTACATTTCCCTGCTCCAAAAATCTCATTAAACAAAGCTGAAGTTCCGCCTCCTCTGGTGTGCTCCATGGGACCTAACTTTGATAAAAATATGAACAGCTGTCAGTGGAGAGAGACAAATTAGTTTTTGATCCTGTTGGAATTATGCCACCATTTAGACAAATGATGTTTGTCAATTTAAAAGTTAATTTTACAAGAAAGTCACACTTTTTGGCAAAGATGGCAATGTAACATCTAATTTTGTGTGAAACTATAAGCTTAGTGGACTGCATCACCAACAGCTGCCAACACCAAAACAGCCACTGCACTGGAATGTTTCATGTCTTTGATAGTTAGATGAAAAAATATAAAATAGGTGAAAACCACCACAATCTGGTCATGAAGCTACAGAGACACGTTCAACACCTCTGAACAATCATGGAGACACATGGTTACGACATCAGTCCTGTGACTTTCAGATGTGTAGACTTTCTATTTAGGCTATGTGTTTTCACAGATTGATACATTAAACTCCACCTTACTTATAAAATTTGTAAAATTATATTTTAACATATGTGTAAATGATGACATAACTGAAACTGGATTAAAAAAAACAGCCCATCTCTTGCTATTGGCTCTAATACAGTTTGCCTTTTTAATAAAATGGGGTTCCATGGGGCGCAACCAGAGGGGGCGGGACTTCCTGTCCATAATAACAGCCTTTACTATACCTCCTGTAGTTGAAGTCAAGTTCGTATTTGTGTTGTTTAACCTTTTGTTTTGTGTTGAAGTTACTTGTCTTACTGTCGATATATGTGCAACTGTGGTAACCTTAGACCTATCGGAGCGACCCAGACTTTGACACAAGCGATTTGTAAAGCCAGGGGCCGCACTCAGAGGTCAAACACAGACGGTCCATTAATCTGAAATTAAACTGCAGGGAAGTGTGACCTCTTAGCCTTTTCTGGCCTCCAACCCTGCTGCATTGTTACTACTCTTTCAGCAGAAATTGTACTAAGTACTGTGAAAAAAAAAAAAAAAAAAATGATGATGTGTGTGCGTATGTGCATGTTCTGTGTGTTTTTCTCTGGATGTGGTACAGTGAGATGGTGAGATAGAAGAAGCGGCCCCCTAGACTGCTCAAAGGCTTGTTTGAACTGGCATTGTTTCCTAAGGCAGCAAAGAGGAGGCAGTTCAATGTGTATTTGACAGCTTCATCTCTCACAAACCCCCCTGTCAAGGCCAAACAACTGACAGTCTCTGTTTTAAGCTGCTACTCTCTTTCTCTCTCACTCGGCTCCTTTCATATGTTCTGGCATATAAGCCAAAAATAACTGTAATATATTTTTTTCATGATCAAAAAACATCAGCACCTCCTTATTTTTTACTGATACATAAAGTTAATCATTTATATTCCTTAAATAGGCCAAATAACTAAGCATCACAAGATATTTAAAACTAAAGGAGGGAGGACAAAAATTGTACAGTTACATTGACAGAAAAAGTGACAGCCCAGGGCAGCAATATCCAGTGAGTATCACACATCAACTGCAGCCTGTGCCCCCTCTACCCATCTAAGGACTAGTTTCCTTAGTGCATCTGTTATTCTCTCATACTTTCTCCTCCTACACGCTCAGTTTTGCAGAACAGATGTAGAGCTGGCTTGTAATGCAAATGCTGCATTTGCACAATGACAAAGTAAAAAAAAAATAAATAAAAAATACAGATTGTGTAGGTGGGGAAAAAAACTAAAAACATCTGACCAATAAACTGGTAAACACTGTGGGGGCTGTTTTTGTCACTGTTGCTTTCTTTCTTTTATTTGCAGTTGAGATTACTGCTGTTATGCTTAAAACATGCCTCGACAGTGGTAGCGGAAACATGTAGCATGTCTGTACATACTCTGACACACACTCCTCTTAGGCTCAGAGTGTAAACTGCCATATATGTGTTAATATACATGTCTGCATTCACACATGTCCTGACTACATCCCAGGATGACAAAATTCCTGACGCCACTGGAGGGGGGTTGAGTGATGACTGATGAGTGAGAAGTGCATCCTCTCCCCCCTCTGGGGTTCTGCTGTGGTTTAACAATCAGCAGCGTGTGTGAGGTCTGTGGAAGGTGTGAAGCCAAATTGTGATAATTACTATGTGTGTGTGCGTCTGTGGCCATTTGTGTGTCAGTGCACCATTAAATACAGTTTACAGAACATTTTCAGCTGTCCTCTGAACTGCACCCCTGAACTTCAGAAACATGTAACAAACCAGCCTTTTTTCTGTAAATAATTGATGTTGTTTTTCATTTACTTATATCCTCGGGATGGTAATGTAACAGTATGTACGCATCACGAGCCAAGTTATACACTAAACATTGGTGCTTGGTTTTAAAAATACTACATATTAGAGTAGGAAAAAAAGTAAAATGATGGAAGCAAATTAAATTGCATAACCACTAAGGCAGTATGGAGCTTGGGGTCTTGAACCTATCGTAGAGTTGCCAGAAAAAATAGGAGGGACCATGCAATTAACAGAATAAAAATGTTTTTTTTTTTTCTACACACATTATCTGATGTCTTTAATATAATTATTTTTTATATTAAATAGTGAATAGTTGTGTCTTGTCGTGTGTTTAAAAACTATGCAACTAATTAAATGTAATATACAGCCTGTGTCACATTAGTGGCTTTTCCATTGGACATCTGTGCAAAACTTTACTGTAATTTACTAAATGTCGAAAAAACAGAAGTGTGTAATGTCGGTTTTTCCATTAAATCACAAATGCAATGATTTGTTTATTTATTATCATGAGATGACACGAGAACTCATTCCATAAACATGGCACAAACATAAACATCACATTGATTTACAGATATATTCATTATTATTAGATATTACCCCTCTAGCCCATACTAAATTAAAAAATGATTTGCCTTCCTGGTGTGTCCACACATACCACCTATGCCTGAAAAACCACTTCTTGCCAGTGCAAAAACTTTTTAATGAAAAACAAGAGTTTTGGCAAAATTGACGTTTTTCCATCAAGTACATTTTTATACAGAAATTATATCTGCGCAATTTGAGGGTCAATGAAAAAGTGACTATTGTTAGAAACTTGGCTTTAAAAGGTAAAGAGTTAAAGCTGCAGTGTGAGATAACTTTTTTTTCACCATCAGACCATAAGACTTCTGCATCTACTCTTTGCTCATGTTTCAGGCTGTGGAAAATCTAGACTATGACGCATAGATATTATGTATCCACAGCTGTTTCAGACAGGCAGGAGGGTTAAACACATGACTGACAGCTGTAATTAGGATGCAGTTTTAGTCTCCTTCTCAGTTTTAGTCTTACATATTATATAATATTTTCATGGTTCATTCATTCCTTCATTCATTCATTAATCCTGGAGATGGTAATGGAAACTGTAGTAGATCCCAGCTTATATCGGGTGAAGGCCAGGTACACCCTGGGTGTGCTGCCAGTTCATCACTGACCCAGAGAGAACCCATATGGAATTGAGGAAAACAAAAACTCCATATGTTTTATATTTAATTAATTTTGTTGTGCATGTACAATGACATTGAAGACTATTCTATTCTATTCTATTCTATTCTATTCTATTCTATTCTATTCTATTCTATTCTATTCTATTTACCATTTGCTGCTCAGATTCTGTCAACTTTTTCACTATTCTGCTCTATGTCAAGACCAAAGTTTAGAAAAGTGCGTTCACTTTTCTACAACTGCATGAAATGACACCAGGCTCCTTTATATCTATATTTAGTCTTTTGGAGTCTTTTAATTTGGACAGAGAGGAGAATACTGCAGAAACAAGGTGTGTATTTGTCTTTCTGGTGCTTTTTGTCTTCCTGGTTTTAGCTCCTGCAGCTTTAAAGAACAAAATGCACATATGCTATGCTGATAAAATAAGTTTCGCTAGTACAGCGTAATTGAATTCCTAAAGAAGCATCTACAGTATGTACAGTGTATAATTTACAAAATAGCAAGCATTTCTGCTGCTATGGGAGTATAACCAAATTAAGGCTGCCTTAATATTGAAATGAAGTAACGTATTTCCAAGAAACACTCCAAACTAATTTACAATTCTACCAACTGAGCTGTGGCCATATGCAGCCAACTGAGAGAAGCCTGAGTGTCCTCTCTCCTTGGCAGGGTACAAGGAGATGACAACACTCACACTCAGTCAGAGTGTGCAGCCATGCAGAGCGCAACACTCAGGGAGACAGGTACTGTAGAGTTTAATCTGATAAAGTACTAAATCTAGCAGACACCCTTGGGCCTTTTTTTTTTTCAGCTAAAGTGAGAGAAAAAAGTGTGTATGTGTATGTGTGAGTGCTAATGTGTGTGTCTGGGGTGGTGGTGGAGAAATAGATGGAAGGAGAAAGGCAGACTGAACTTGACTTTGACCTGGGGGAAGGAAAAATGGGGCTAGAGAGAGCACAAGCATTCACACTTAGAGTTTTTCAAGTGCTTCTTTCACCACTTAACTTTGATGTAAAATGTGAGATCTATTGTTAACTCACGGTGCTCATACACGCACATAAACACACATACAACAGCGTACGCAAGTAAACAGATTAGAGTAACTTTTGTTTGCTATTTCTTTGGCATGCTGAGGTCGCACTAGAATGAAAGAGCTGCAGTTTCACCGCCTGGGTGTAGGTATTAGAGCCCTGTCAGGCAGCGTATTATCCTTCGGGAGGCTAAATATGACACATCATCTCTCTCTGGAGTTGGGGATTCACAAATGCATTTCCATTCCTTTGAACTCAGCACCACAACTGAAGTCTTCTGACAATTTACTAACTATTCGACAGTGTGTCATGTTTCTTGTTAACTAGCCCCCAGATGCCTCCACACACATACACACTCACATATTCAATTTGCCACCATTGTTTGTATCCTTAAATGAGTTCTCAGTTGTAAGCTGTCATTGTTTTATTTATCCAGCTGTCTTCATTGCAGTCTGTTATTAGCATGACATTCAGTGACACTATTCTTCCTAATAGGAAGGACAATTAAAAAAGAGAAATCTGTCAAAAACATGAGGACCGACAGGATTAAAATGGAGCTTCTACTTTGAATCTGTCAATGGACGTATGGCTAAAAATGCCCATTATATTTTTACTGTGACTTAAGAAACTTGTATTGATAATGGCCAGATACTCCATAGTTAGGTTTTGTTGTGTTTTTCAGGTAAATGGAGATGCCTATTAACAACGCAACGCTCATTCATATCATAGTTATAAATGATCTTTATATTGGTATATTATATCTTCTTCACAACACTGAGGCTAAAAGTCTCACTACAACATTAATAAGGGGAACAGTTTCTATGACTGGTACTATGTGAATGTTCTCAGTGTTCCCTTCAGTAATTTGCTTGTATTTGAGACAATTTTACTACACCAGCTCTCCCTTGTGTATAAGAAAAGCATTCTTGCCTTTCACTAGAACAATCTATTGTGCGGCATTTTACAAGAATCCTCGAGCAGAGACATTCAATTTGACTATGCCTATAAAGTAAATCAATTCAGAGCACTGAGATGTCAGGTAGCGCCTGTAGATTGGAATAGGTGTTTCCCAGCAGGCTCTCTTGTTCCCGGATAAATCCTCTACATCATATTCCTCTGCCTCAGACAATCTAATCTAGTTTGTGAGTTTATCCATACGATGCTGTAACACGATGAAAGCAGACCAGGGACATGTGTGATAATGCAGTCCCTCTGGACTCGTATGTGAGTCTCAACTGTAATTAAAAATTGTCAGAATGACAGTGAGATGGGTGTTTGATTTTATCTGTCTTCTGGGGGTTGCATGGTCTACACCAGGGTGTTTCCAGGGCTCCCTTCCTGTACAACTTGACAAGCAGTAAGCAATTTTAATTAAGAAAACCAATGCAATGTAAAGCCACACATGATAACTCACACTACAATCTCAAACAACTCTAATACTGCAAATACACACCCACATATTTGCATATGCCTGTGAGTATTTGCATGTGTTATTTGACTTTTTATCATGTACACATTTGACAATATCAAACAAATGACATTTTTGCAAACTCTATTTGTAGACAAAAACGCTTTTTCTTCAACCCAGGAGATTTCTGTGCTTCATATTCTAATATAAATATAATTTATACATAAAGTTGATTAAGAGACTGACATTGTACAAAATATTAAAGATTGATACAGAATAAATGTATATGATCAGTGCAGTACCAGTACACCTTACCGTCATCCACATCTTCCAGAATGTTGACTTTAGTGGTGGGGTAGTGCATTCCCAGACGCCCCCCAACAGGCAGTGACAGGCTGACGTTGAAGCTCTCCTCTTCCTCATAGAGGGAGTCATCAATGATCACCACGCGACACTGCTTCTCCCTCTCGCCCTTGTCAAATCGAAGGATGCTGCCATGCTCCTCAGGACGGGAGATGTAATCAGAGTAAGACAGGACAGTGGTGGGAACTGTCCCTGTGGCCGAACCTTCAGAGGAGCCCAGAAGTGACAACAACAGGGATGAACATTAGGAAACAACCTAAAGACCAACACATATGGAGAGGGATCATCTATAGTACCTGAAGAAATGAGTCTAGTAGTAGTAGTAGTAGTAGTAGTAGTAGGGATGTTTGTTATTTGAAATATATAAAACTGGTCACACTCAGGAATGTAAATGATTAGACGCCCTAAATGTTATCGTTTTAATACATTCATAATTACAGAACCAGAATAAATGTGAAAAGCAGTGTAATGAATTTAAAAACAGTGATTTTTAAACAGGAACAATACACTCATTAAGTTAAATCGTGTTAAATGTGTTTGCTCTTTTCCTTTCTCCTTTTCTGTTTAATGAAAATCACTCTCCATTATGTATGTATTCATTTTAAAGCCAGAGCAGAGTCTGAAAATAAAACACCCCCTCAGGTTTTGTTCGGGAAAAAAAAAGCCTGTGGAGCTACAGCCACCATCATCTGACCTCTAAAAACCCTCCGTTAGGTTAGTGTGTGCACATTTTTAAAACCTGGAACAATCTCTTCAAGTTTAGTCACATTATTCCATGTAGGATTTTACTGCACGAGAGGACCTTAAAGGTTAAAACTGCAGCGAGTCCTAAATATGCAAATGTCAGTGTGTGAATTCTACACATTCCAGTAAGATGGCTTTGTTTTTAATAGGCTTCAGTAGCACTAATAGGCAACAGATCTACATGAATGCAATACACTTTAAAACAATAAGAGTTAAACACAAAAAAATTCAGCCAATTATTCTGCGCCACTAGAATATATCATTCTGTAAAGAATCAGTAACAGCAGAGGATGTTGCCAATAGTGATTTATGGCTAATATTAAGCTTATGAACTATGATAAAAGGGAAAGTAATAGCTCAAAGGATAAAAAACTTTTTTGTGTGATTAATCTGATGTTCAGTTCCACACTGAGCTTCATTTTCAGTGATTTAGATTACATTTGAGTATTTATTAGTTTGACTGTATAGCGCAATTGTTATTCAGATTGTAATGAGGTGAAAGATAAGTTAGGCGAGATAAGCTAAATTAATTTTAGACACTAATAATTAATTTTCAGTGTCAGATTTGTTTGGGATAGGGCAGAGATGATATCTGCTGCTTGATGGGCTAGCTGTGTTTTCCTGCTTCAATCTATCGTTATTATATTAACCCATAAAGACCCAGTGCTACCTCTGTGGGAGTTCCCAAATAGTTTTTTTTCTCAATATTTAACCTTTCTTAAGTGATTTATCAGCATTTATTAGAATATTATCCTTTTTATTTTGCATTAATTCACTGTAAATCATGTATTTTCCTATATTGAATTCACAGACCGTGTAGATGTTCATTAAAGGTGAACATGGGCCCGTGGACCCTCTGTCACTGCCTCCAGCAGTTCACTGTGTGGATGCAAAACAACTTCCTCCAGCTAAACTCAGACAAAACTGAAGTCACTGTCTTTGGCCAACAAAAACCAAAAGAAAGTGTCAGCAGTCATCTGGAACCTCTTACTTTAAAAGCTAAAAATCAGGTTAGAAATCTAGGGGTAATACTAGACAGACCTAAACTGTAACAGCCACATTAAATCAATAACATCCTCAGCCTTTTACCATCTCAAAAACACTGGTAGAATCAAAGGTTTACTGTCTAAACCAGACTTAGACAGACTTATCCA
>JAPQRP010000008.1:10447705-10460618 GCA_037367295.1 Apogon hyalosoma
AAGCTGCGTTTCAGTTCCATGCAGCTAAACTCTGGAACAGTCTTCCTGATGACGTCAGACAGACCTCTACTCTGACAATGTTTAAGTCCACACTGAAAATGGCTCTGTTCAACTGTGCATAGAACGACTGAAAGGGTTCTATCTGCTCTCTGCTCTTTTACTTTATTTTAATTGATTATTATTTATGTTTTATTGATTATGTTTTGACTGTAATTGTGTGTTTTTAACTTGTCTCTTTTCCATTTTGTAAAGCACTGTGAGTTGCCCTGTGTATGAATTGTGCCATACACATAAATTTGCCTTGCCTTAAAGCTCAGAGTAAATTCAAAGGTTATTATTACAAAACAGAGAAAAATTAAGAAAAAAGGGACTTTTTCAGCAAAGATATAATTAACTCTACATAAACTGTCTCCATCCACTGTCATTGATCCAACTCCATGGGTTTTACTGGGGAATCAATGTTGTAGAAGATGACGATGTTTCCATGTTCACTACGGAGCCTCTGAACGTCCAAATGGGTCACATCTGATGACCATGAAAAGATGAGAAACTGTATTTTACAACAATTATTTACATGGATTGATAGGATTAGTGGATCAATGGTTATTTAACATTTTATATCAGTAAATGATTTTGGTCACCGGTGGGTGTTTGGGTCATTATGGGTTAATACTATATCAAAAATTCACTCTGTCGACTGCCAACACGAAAACCAGGTTTACATTCCAACCAATAATCCTAAACTAAGAGTGGAACCTAAATAATTAAAGTGGAATGTCAGTACTTTCTGTTAACATCTCAAAATCTATTACTTTCTGTGTAAAAATATAAAAACATACAATATGTTTCAAGCCATTAAGTACCAACCTTCACTTTGATATGATAATTCTGAGCACTTGTTAAGCTGCCTGGCTAGCAGACAGACAGGGCAAAGTGAGGATTAACAGGTTAGACGAGGTGAAAAAGACTAGTCCCTACCCTGCTGTGTGTAGCAGACCACCATGAGCTCCTGGCTGATGTCGCCACTGCGGTGAACCGGGATGAAAAGCTCTCCAACATCCTCCTCTGCTGAGTGGATCTGCTCAGGGAAGAACACAGTCGACTCTATAGAAGAGAAAAATAATGGCAGAAGTTAGAGAAAAAGGCAGAAAATGATATGTATAACAGTCTGCAAAAATCCACAGCACATAAGGGCCATCAAGGAAGGATACAGGCTTTTGTTCAGGCTCTGCATTAGTGAGCTGCAGCTGACATTTTTTTATGCAGATCCATTGAAGTGGTGGTCCTGTGGTGTGCTTATTCATATTCAAAAATAACTCTCCATCACAGTTTTCAGTTTGATGCAACCAGAGGTGCTCTTCAAAGAGACCCCTCCAGAAGTTTTTCGTACTGCCTGGTGTGTCGCAGACAATTACACATGCAAGCCTCTCAGTTCATCCCACAGAGTGAATCAGCTGGGAGTTTCACACATCAATTCGTCTATACAGACGGGTCAGCCACACCACCGCTCTTATTTTCTGCTTCTCTTTCTACACTGTCTTCCCTTTGCCTCTCTGAGAGAAGTTTGTGATTGAGAGAGAGACTTAAGGCCAGTGAAAGCATCATTTATCAAAACGAAGAACTTACTCGTATTATAGAAACCATAAATGTGCGAGTTGTTTTCCACTGACGCTCAGGGACCAATAAAATACTAAGAGAGTGGACTTAGATTCGCTTTGGCCCAGATCTTCCCCTTTATCTCTGCTTTTTGTGCTTCTGCTGAGAGTGAAATGAGTGAAAGAATAATATGTACTGGCTTACTTGTACAACAAAAGGTTGCTCTGGAGTATGTCAAATAAGTTGAAAAATAGATTTGGGGGATGATTCGTACAAAAGCGTAAAATAGTTCAACACCTGAGACAACTTTTTGGGATAAAGTCATCAACATAAGACAATCTCACGCACAACAGGAGGTCCAACATTCTGCTCCTCTCACAGTAACTTGCCCTTAATCGTTCTCATTCCTCTCAATCTTCTCCCCTCGCCTCCATTTCTCTTTTCTTTTGCTGTCCACAATCTGTCACTCCCCAGGGGGGTACAGGGACTCATAGTGGGGGATTAGGGTCCATTGCTTACCTATTCCATACGCTCACACACCACTATACCAACATTTTCTTCTCTGTCCCGTCACACACACTGCGAATATCATCTCCTCACAGTTCTTTCAACATTTAACCTCACATTTGGCATTTGTTTTGCCTCTAAATCACAGGCGTCAAACATACAGCCCACAGGCCAAAACTGGCCCACCAAAGGGTCCAGTCCGGCCCTTGGGATGAATTTGTGAAATGCAAAGATCAGACTGAACATATTAACAATCAAGAAATTTAAAGTCATTTTAGTTCAGGTTCCACATACCAATATGATCTAAAGCGGGTCAGACCAGTAAAATAATAACATAATAATCTATAAATAATGACAGTTCCAAATATTTTTCTTTGTTTTAGTGCATAAGAAGTAACATAACATGCAGCACACGTTTAATACCCCTCGGCCAAATATAGTGTAAAATTCTGTTGGTAGTTACTGCCCTATAATATGCTCTATAATATATTTAGATTAGACAGTCTTTGTGTAAAACTTATTATATACATATTAATATTTGAAAGTACTCAGATATTATAACTGCACAAGGCCATTGGATCTTGAAAAAGTAGGTCAAGGTCACCTGTTTTCAATAGGCTTCTGCTCCAAGCCAAGATGCATCCACAGTATAAATTTGATGCAGATATCTCAATGTATTCTTCAGATAACATAATTAAATCTTTGAATGGACAGACAGACGAACAATAAAATGATTACAGCACCCCTCAGCTGAGGGGTGAACATTCCATGACAATGTTTACATTTACAAATTATCTTTTCATAAAAAATGTGAATAACCTGAACAAATATGATCAACATGAAATGTCTTAAGTGCAATAAGTACAATTTTAACAATATTCTGCCTGTTATTAAATGTTTTGTGCATTTGTACATCCACTGTGATCTGTAAGTTGTAATGCACATGTGTAAGTGATAAACTGAGGCATAATATTACTAAAACTGCAAGGATTTTTCTTAAAACATTTCAGGTTGTTCATGTTATTCCCATTTTTAAGGAAACTTTGTAGATGTAAACATTTTCGTTATGTAATTGTACGTTTTTCACTGTTATTATTTTACTGGTCCGGCCCACTTCAGATCATATTGGGTTGAATGTGGCCCCTGAACTAAAATAAGTTTGAAACCCCTGCACTAAATCCATGCAAGATTTAGAAAAGCACATTTCCAGCCGAGTGGATCAAGCTTACCTCCTTGCAGAAAAACATGAACCCATTTTAAAACATTCATGATGAGAGACAAAACTCATGCCACTTGCAGCTGATCTTGTTTTTTTGCTGACTTGATATCTTCCATTATTGATCATTTTGAGAATTTTTCAGATCCACACATATTTTCCAGCTTTTGTTGTGGTAGTTGGACATTTCACTTCGCATGCCATAATATGTAACTGTAATTGTAGAACAAAACGGACTCAAGAGATCTGCAGTGTCAGTAACAACTCATCTCACTAACTACAGTCTGCAGGAACATTAGCTTACAAACATCACAGGTTCTCAATCTTAACTGAGACAGAGCTCTCATAATTACGCAAGAATGTACTTTGACTTCAGATGACATTCTTTGTAGTTGTGGACAAATTACAAGGCTGAATGCAGTTCTTCATCATGTTGTGGAATGACCTTGGCACATGATACATTAAGAAGAACAACTTCAGCGACTCTGCTGTATCATCGTTGCTGTAAAGGAAACAGGAAAAATATCACCAACAGTGGTGAGATGTTAGTACTGCTTGCAGCAAAGAGTCAAACAGCAGGCTGCCACCTTCATCTTTAGTCAGCACTGTGCATGGATTATATATGAAAGAAAGTAAAGTTTTCTAGAAGGCAAGCTTGGCTATAACATGAAGTAATTAAACAGAGTTTGTGCCTTCTGCAGAGCTGAGAGTGGGTGTGAGGCAAAGACGCTGAAGGACAAAACCACTCTTTGTTATTAATCAAAGCAGCAACAGGCTAATACAGAGAGGTGGTACTGTGTTGATAAAAACAAAACAAAAACAAAAACTTTAAAAAAAAGCATATGAATTAAATATGGCGTAGCTTAAGGCAGTGGCAAAGACAAAAAAAAAGACTGTCTATGCCATTAGAATGAACTCAGCTTGTTATTTTTTCTTAATTTCTAGCCACTTTTGTATAAAGCTTAGCAATCCTCTCTCCTCCTCTAACGCTCAGCTTAGCCTTGCTGACATGTCCTCTAGGGAGGTGAATCTCCAGGCTAACCAGAACACCAGACAAAGCCAGTTTTCATCATTAGAGAGAGAAGCTGGAGTACAGCTAACGCCACAGGCATAGCTAAAGCTTCACTGGCCCATTAGAGTACAGAGTGGCACATCTCTGTCACATTAGACAATCCCTGGAGAAGACAGAAAACAAACCAGCCCCTGCCCTCCACACACACCATAATTAACCCACAGGGGAGGATAGATTGAGAAGGCAGAGAGCGGGAGTGTGTAAACGGGGCGCGACAGATTGAATGAATGAAGAAATGAGAAAAAGAGTAGACAAATGAGAGAGAGGGAATGATGAGAGCATGTGTTGTGCAGCGCTATAATGGAAGCTTCAGTTTCCATCTTCACACATTTATAATTACCTAAAAGAGGAGGGGAGTAATGCATATGAAAAAATATCTCATATAATGTAAAAGCTGCTGAAGAGTAAATGTAACCTTGATGGAGCTGAGCAGCTGGTTTGTCGCACTACTCAATATCATTAACATTTCAATTTACAGAGAAAGACAAAAAAAAAAAATCAGAGGAGTGAAAATGTCAGGGAGAGAATGTGAAAGTTGTTCCTTGTGTGTTTGATGGTGTAAGTCTCATGCTGTACGTAAACATTAGAACAGACCAGTGTTTGTGAGTTAAAAGGAATATGAGGCTTTTAGAGGAGGGACACCCGAGGAGAGGCTGCATGTGCTCCTCAGGGAAGCTTTGTTTAGGCCCAAAGATACATGGAAAGGGAATGAGTAACTCTAATCATACTGCTTTTGTAATTATTGGTTTTTAAAATGTGGGTATTCTGTGCTGTGAGTGTAAAAACCAGCACAAGACCCACGCAAAGTGCATAAAACATCATTCCCGTAATAAATCTCTACAGACTATACGTCAGAAGTGATTTCTGCTTCTCGCCTGCGGGCACATTTGACATGACTTTGTTTCTACAGTAGACAATGTTTATATTGACATGTCTTTATTGTGTCTGTGCCACAATGACTGATGGTTCACACAGCAAATATGATATACGGTGCAGTAAAAGGTTTTGTCTTTTATATTTATTTATTGTTTTAGGAACGATTGAGTGGTATGTTTCGTGGGATTTATAAATGTCAGAGACCTCAGCTTCTGTTGTCACATCTGTTTGTTCATCTGCTTGTATTCGTTCAGTGAAACCACCCCTTCTGCTGACTGTCTGTCCTCTAATACTTCAATTATCCCATAATGAACAGGGGCGACTTGAGATAGACTGAATTCACAGAATAAAACACATTAGTTACAGCACACACAAAAAAATATCCTTAATTTACTTCAAAAAAGCAAGTAAAATAGATGTTCATAACAGTCTATTAAACTGTGGTACTCAGCTTCAGGTCAATTTCAATTTCAGCCCCCTATAGAAAAGTTTGGTCATGATTGTCAGCACTGTTTTTGAACCAGTTCTCTATATCTTAATCTTTTTCACTGAAATGAAACAGCCTTTAAAAGTACCCAGACAAATTGAAATTACATTTCAGGTTTTACAGTTTCTTTTGAGCTTATCTTCAGTCATAACATTCAGAGCGTGTCACTGTCTGACTGACTGATATCTACATTCACCCAAAGAGACGGATTTCAGTCAAGGCCAGCAGTCCACCCAACCACAAAATAGGAACCATGTTTTATTTTTTCAACCAAAGATGCTATGACTAAAGAGGGAAGATGCAGCCAAAATTTTCACAATGGAAAACATAACAACAGGACCTAATTAGCTTAAAGGGGCTACATTTATTATTTCTGCTGGATAGTTAGAGATATGAACTGAATATACAGAGTCAGCCAAAATAATACACATCAGGAAAAGAAAAACTTGCATAAATATTTTAATACCAAATTTATTCAGACATCACGAGATTAATACAAGTTACCTTTGGCCTCTACAATTACAAGAGGTGCTCAAAGTGGTGGCCATTAGCTTCCAGACATTTATGTGTACGGCGAACTACTGCATGGGTAACGTTGGCCAAAGAGTTCTCCTGATTTAACACCTGCAGAGGAAACCGACTACATTGGTGGCCCTTAGACAAGAAATTGAAAATGCATGTGCAGCAATCCCATTGGACACTTTGGCCAACGTTACCCAAGCAGTAGTTCGCCGTACACATAAATGTCTGGAAGCTAATGGCCACCACTTTGAGCACCTCTTGTAATTGTAGAGGCCAAAGGTAACTTGTATTCCATCTCGTGATGTCTGAATAAATTTGGTATTGAAATATTTATGCAAGTTTTTTTTCTTTTCCTAATGTGTGTATACATTATTTTGGCTGACTGTATTTACAGGGACATTCTGATGGATTTATGTGGCCACTAGAGGGAGTAGTGAATCATTGTTGGTCTCCCATGGTAAGGAAAACAAACACCACAGGCCCTTTGACTGTAGCATCAGAAAGTGATAAGATGAGATGAGAACCACTAAGAAACAGCTTTTAAAGTCAAAGACAGTGACAAAGTGATAAAAGTCAGAAGCTCTGTCATCATTTTCACCACTGGATGCAGCTCTAAATGAAAAGAATGGAGTTTGATGTTGCAATCAAAGCATTTCTTCTACACGGGTGAGTTTGATCATGAGGCTTATGAAAAAATAAAGTTACTGATAATAAGAATAAGAGTAAGGATAAGAATAAGAATATGGATTCGATTTCCATAGCGCTTTTAAAGGCACCCAAAGTGCTTTACATTATTGATCCATTATCCATTGACTCTCACATTCACACTCTGATGGTAGCAAGCTAAATTATTATGGGATGTGATTATCTTTGGAATGGTCACTGTTTGCTAATCCACAGTTCACAGTAAACTGTAACAGTTCTGATCTCGACTGGACTAAACAGATCTTTATTGCAGTTACTGACAACACAAACAATCCAGACAACAGAGGTGATCGAGTATGTTTTACCATCTAAAAAGAGAGCTACGCTAACTGAGCTATAATGTAAACTATCAGCTGATGGAACATGTAAAAACAATGAGACACAGAGTTGTTTTGATTGGCTGTCAAAATAAGTGGCTACAAGTTTGTTTGAAGAAGAAACCCTGATGAATGTGTCATAACAGTGACTTTTTTTTTCTTTATTCAGCAAGTGATACAGTCTGTGTATACATAGTGTTGATTCTTTGGTGGTTTTGGTACTTGTAAGTGTGTTCTGATACATGACTATGATATCAATATTGTTGCTGTTGGGTGGAAACCTCTTATATCCAAAGCAGTTATTTTTCAGGAAACTGGAAAAATGACGTATTTTCTAAATAAATGAATGGAGATGTAGTCACAAGCCATTTTCAACACTTTTCATTGGTTAAATATTTCTAAAACCAACAGGCCAACGTGAAGACTGTCCAAAACAATATTTTTATGACAAAAAAGAGCAGAAATGGACTTACAAGGTTTCTGCCAGACAGTGACAGTATAAACCCTTTAAACTTTTGCCACGTGTCACTGTGAGCCAGTGGTATCAGTGTTGGAGTTAGTCTAATGGTACAGCAGAGCACATTTGTCAAACATGTAAGATCCTTTCAGATGCCACAAAAACATTGCTAGAGTATGGATAATCCATTACAGAGAAGCAAACAGGACAAAACAGGAGTTTGTTCAAGAAACTGAGTCACTTCTCTAACAGGACTCCATTCAAACAGAGAATTCTTTCTTTAAAAGACCCCAAGGCCATGATGTGTTTACAACTAAAACTTGAAACCCTGTCTTTTTATTCGACCATCTTTAGCTAAATCTAGACAAATACATTTTTCATTTTAAACATGCTTCTTAAAATGAAAAGTTTTGACATTTCAGAAATGATCCCCAAATAGTCAATAGTCAAACGCATCTGAATCACATTTCCACGGCCTTTCAGCTCACTGGGCATGTGCACGCTGATATAAATAGGAAGCAGGTGGTTGGGTAGTTGCTGGGTTACGGAGCACGCTATATGGAGGAGGAAAAAGTACAAGATTTTTTTTTTTTGGACACACAATGAGGTCCAACTGTTACTCAAAGCAACAGAGAGCATAGATTGCGGAATGTAGATTAAATACAGTGACATGTTGGAGCGGTATGGGAGAGTTAACCATCTGTATTGCATCTACTGGTGCAGTGGCAAAAGGATACGGGTGCATACATAATTTCTGAATGTCTCTTTTCTTGTCTATTTAACACCAACACAGTTTCCAAACTAAAACAGGGTCGGCTACATTTGTCAAACTCCCACTGGAGTCGTATGCATACTAGGTATAAACACAGCCAATTCTATGCAAACATTAGTGTGCACGGCCTTTCAGTTGATGCAACCGCTGAGTGGAGCTGACTGTTACCATTTTAACAAGGGTTTTAGCTTTGTTTATCAGTCAGTGCTGGTTGTGGGTCAGATATTTATTTATTTTTTAATTAACTGTTGCCCTTCAAGTGTGAAGATTATAATCATTTTCAGCACTCAGATTGTCAAGTCAGCCCGAGACTCTCCAATGTTAAAGAATATGAAAGAAAAACACTTTATTGGACAACTGAAAATCCATAAAACCTTTCATTATATTTAATTTTAATATTATTTATCATATTACATTACAATATTATAATTCAACTGGTCTCAGAGGACACAATTTCTCTGCATCTACTTTTTCCTTGTTCTCATACTGTAGAAAATCCACCCTGCGATACAAAGTTTGTCTAATCACAAGTGTTTTCAGACAGGTAGGAGGGATAAATACATGACTGACAGGTGTAATTACTGGTTACTGTATAGATTTCATCAGACATGACCTTGATGAGACTCTACCGCTCTACACTGTCACGACACTGTGTTTGGAAAAGTAAGTTATTTATGAGTATGTTTACATGTACTATTGCAGAAACTGCTGAGTTTTTTGAGTATCCCATTTTTGAGCTGTGCATGTAAACACCAACCTTACAGATACAACCAGTTCTGAGATGTACCAGGTTATAATTACACGTAAACGTTTTATCCTGTTGCTGACAGTGGGTTATTGCACACATAAAATGGTGTAACACAAATAAAATATAAGGCAACAACAGAAACAAAAGCATCTAACTACAGGAGCACAGAGACAAACAGTTTTATCATAACTAGCCTGATTATATCAAGCCTGTAATGAAACACCAACAGGTCACAGTGGAAAACACTACCAAAACGTTATGGATTCACATTAAACCCAGTCACTGAACACCGTCATAATAACCCTCTACTATCTGTCATGATGGCATATCTTCATCCTCCTCATATATGTTGATGTTACAGAATAAGAAGAGGACATGTTTACCTGTTAATCTCACTCCCCTTTGCAGATGGTAGAAGATTATCCACAATGCAACGCTGGCCTTCAAAAGTGCTAAATCTACTGTGAACCACAGTGGTCTTGTTTTCTACAGCCACAGAAACATTAAAGTTTAATGTAATGTCAGATTAAATCAATATATAATGTTGTAAACATCAGAGGTGCCTGCTCAAACAGCAGCAGTAATGAGTAACATGGGTATGAGTATTTATCATGTATAATCAAAACTGGGACACACCTCATAACTGGGATTCTAGTGTTGCATGTAAATACTATATCAAGTCATCTAGATTTATTTAGTCTTTTGGCAGAAGAATTTTCTGATTTTTTTCCCTCTAATTTAATCCCTTGTAGATTTATGTAATTTATCCTTGACCCTTACCCTACTCTTCTAAATTTCTTGAAAAGTGTGGCAGTTTTGTGTAAGTCTCACGGACAGGTAGACAAATAGGAGTGATTCCAGCTTAACCTCCTGAGCCCAGTAAGTAGAAGTTTTGGCTTTTTTTTTTTTTTTACATTAAATTAATTGCATGATGCAACAGTTTTTCAGGCATTTTTTTAACGTCCTTTGCAGTGGACAGCATTTTTGTTTAAACACTTAACCCACAAAGACCCAAACAGCCACCGGTGACCAAAACCATCTACTGATTTAAAATGTTTAATACTTGTTAATCCAATAATCCTATCAGTACATGTAAATAATTGGTGTGTGTTATCTTTTCATGGTCATCCGATATGACCCATTTGGACGTTTGTAACACTCCATAGTAAACGTGGAAACACTGTCATCTTCTACAACATTGATTCACATGGAGCTGGATCAATGACAGTGGATGGACACACCTGGTTTATATTCACTTACTGATATATTTTACAGAAGAAGTCACTTTTTTTCAGTTTTATGTTTTGATATAATAACCTTTGAATTTAATCTGAGCTTTAATGAACATCTACATAATCAGTGAATTAAATACAAGAAAATACATGATTTACACTGAAAAAACACAAACTAAAGAGAATAATAGTACAATAAAGGGTGATAAATCACTTAGGAAAAGGCTTGATATAGAGAAAAATGTATTTGGAAAGTGCCACAAAAGTACCACTTGGTCTTTATGGATTAAACATTAAGTGTTAAACATGTTTTTTTTCCCTTTTTTTTAAGTAAAGTTGTGAAACTCTTGACCCCTACATGGGAAAAAAATGCATTGGTGGGTCTCAGGAGGATACTGACCCCAGTGGTGGAGGTGGAATCTGTGTTGTGAGAAGCTTAAATATCAATATATGTGTTACAATGCAGCACTACTGACCGTCATTGGGATCCAGGATCTCTATTGTTGCTGTGTCCGGGAACTCCATCACGCCCATCACCGGCTCTGACAGCAAGATCTGGAAAGTCTCTGCCTGCTCATACTTCCCATCTGTCAGGATCCGAACCCGCCACGTGGCCACGGTCTGTCCCGGGTTGAACTGAACCTGCTTCTGGGACTTACCCCTGAAATCCTCATCCTTCACCGCAGTACCATCTTGGGTGCCGATGCCTGGATGATACAGACAGTGATGGATGTAAGACAGGGAAAGGGGGCCAAATGGATATAAAATACATAAATAAATAAAAGTAGGGAGGAGGGAGTGGCGACAAAGCAAAGAAAGAGACCATGAAAGGGTGACAGACAGGAGAGAGAAACTGATGAAAAACAGATTAGATATTCACACTCTTTAATGTTCAGAGAGTGGTGAGAAAAAGAGCGTTGCATCTATTTTTCTTCACTGATCACTTACTGAGCCTCAGGAATGTGTGAAATGAATTTGTGACTGAAGCGTTTAAATAAGCATATTCCACCTTACTGAGATGGATTAGCTTCCATGGTTGTTTCCCAAGGGTAGGATATGTGTATGTGTGTGTGTGTGTTTGTGTGTGTGTGTGCGTGTGCATGTGTGTGTGTGTGTGTGTGTCGCCTCCTCTCCTCACAATATTTCATTCATAATAGCGCTTTGATATGAATCCACTTTACAACAATCCATCTAACATTCATGCTCATCAATACACCTTCAAAGACGGGGAGCTTATGGTACCGGTGGGTTTCACATCAAACACGCACCCACCAAACCCAGGTCGTATAAGCCATATAATAATATCTTACAGTAGGAAATATGCTCTTCATATTCTTTTGTCTAAATTCATAATGCCGCAAGAGAGTGAGACTAGCAGAACTATGCCGGGGCTGATGCATGTGCCTGCAAATAAAAAGGCTTTGTTTTCCTTTTTCAGACACTTAAAAGCCTGCACAAACAAAGAAAAAAGAAAGTAACAACCACATGCAGATAATACGGTAGATCATCCACACCCCACGATCTGTATGCAAACTCACGCCTAAAATATTCACAGGAACACATACAAACCAAGCTGTTTCACTACTCCTGTGAGGGCTATATTTAAGAATATAATTAATATATTTGATGAAATTATGATTGAAATCCCTAATATTATGAATGAGTAAAAAGACTTATGGTTTTAGGCTTTGGATTTCTTGCTTCATTTAGCTGCTGTTTGCCTTTCCACGATGACTAAGTGCCAAATTGACTGCAGGGTACATGCAGAATCTGTGGGTGTGAGCTCTGACCACAGAATTTTTTTTTAGCTCAACCAGAAACATCAGTAGTAAGTTTTATATTTATGCCTCAGTGTAGGAAGAATGTCTGGCTAGCATGGCTGTTTTAGACTGATACTTAACAACAGTCTCCAAACAAAAAGTCAAGAAAAAGTTGCTTCTTCACTGATTCATTAGCAGTCTCCCCACAGCAAGTTACCGCAGACATATTGTTCAACCAAAAGGATTCTCTGTTTTTTTTTCTAGAACAAGAAAAAAAAAAAGTTTTTATTATTGTTCACTGCAGCTGCGCAAATACAACATGAAATATTCGTTCTCTAGGGATTTTGGAGGTCATTCTGGAAACCTCTAACATGATTAATGGAAGTTCAGTGAGAACAACATTTGGGTCACTTGGACCTGCAGCTTTACATTGCTGGATCAACTTTTTTTGGTCTTTTTAAGTGAAAGCAATCAGATTTCTATGTTGATACATGACTCTCACCTAGCTTACCTGGAAAATATAAAGCACAAATTATTTCAATGCTCACTTCCTGCAGAAGGGCGACACTGTGGTGCAGTGGGTAGCACTCGTGCCTCACAGCAAGAAGGTCCTGGGTTCGATTCCAACACCAGTCGGTGGGACCTT
>JAPQRP010000008.1:10478637-10489112 GCA_037367295.1 Apogon hyalosoma
TCCATCCATCCATCCATCCATCCATCCATCCATCCATCCATCCATCCATCCATCCATCCATCCATCCATCCATCTTGATCAGTTGTTTCAGAAGTAAATTCAGTTAAACATTCCATCTCCACAACTGAACACACATCATGTTCAACCCTGTATCTGATTAGTGCCCAAACATTAGTTGTCGACATGGCGCTAAAACACAGCAGAGGTGAAATCTTCAGCACTTTCCGTTTTGGCAGACATAACTACAACATGTAGAGGTGAGGAGACGGCTAATATAATCTGAGCTCATGTATCCTCCAAAATGCCTGTAGGCCCAGTGCTGGCTTCATTTATTGGGAGCGAATACAACATCTCACACAAACCACACACAAGTCTTTGGTTCCAGCATCTCTGACCGCAACCTTGACTTTCCTCCTAGCTCCCTGATAGTAAATGCATCATAAGCTGCCTGAAATCTTGCGTGTGCAGCTCTGCGTAGTTGTTTGTGTGTGCATGTTTGTGTACGGATAGCAGTCCTTCTGAATGACCTCCCACTGGAGGTGAGGAGCTGTGCACAGACAATAGGGATCTGAGTCAGTGGGCTTCAGACTGTTTCATTCCTGCAGCCTTTTGGAGGGATAAAAGACCTTGCACATGTGCTGACCATACAAAAAAGCAGCTTTGAAATCATCCTCAATAGAGCTAAATTCACTTTACAGCCTCTTTCAAAGGCTCTCTGAACAAAAACTCACCACCACACTCACTTTTTCTTTTTTTCAACCAATTAGGGATCACAGTTTCTGTATAACACATTTCAAGGATCAGGGCACTCAGAGAAATCTGCAGAGAAAAACTTTGATGCTACAGTTTTGATGCTGGCTTATGATGTATTATGTCTACTTAAAGGTATGACTGCTGACAGCTGTCCAGTAAGACATGACCGTTTAATCCAGGTCTAAAAGGTTAAAAGTACCTGATTTTAAGGTATGATCAGTGGTGGTGTTCTGTATGTAAATGACAACTAGAAAGAATGGTCTTTGAATAATGAGTTTGTGGCTTTAATTTCAAACTATTGTGCTGATGGCCTACAAATACTACAGAAACTGATAAATCTCTCACACACACAACATGATCACTCACAAAAAGGAGATAGAAACATTAATTAGTAAACAGAGTAAAATGAGGGAAGATCAAGTCAAAGTTAATATTGGACTTCTGGCCAAAAACATGACTTGAATGGGTGGATTTGCAGACAATAAGACAACTGTAGCACCTACTCAGCACTACCTACAGGAAAATGTTATGTATACTTTGTGGAAAATCATCATAAACAAGTGGTGCCAGGCACAACAAACTGCCCCTCGCATGTACTGTATCTTATTTTGTCATCGATCCAGCTGATGTCATCATGTCTATGCATGTGGTGATGTCAGCATATCAACTGCCTCTATATATGTGCCAAGTTTTAAGTAAATTTAAGCTAAATTGATGTTTTTATAGACATTTGAAATTCAGCCCATTATAAGTAAATGGGAGAAAAAAAGATTTTAAAAATTCATAAGAAAATTTTAACTTTGACCTACTTTTCTCAAAATGTAACCACATCTATTCTGGGTCACTGGCAATCTATAAACCAATTTAATTTTTATGAATTCAATCAATAGTTTTGCTGCTACAGACATTTGAATTTTCGCCCATTATAAGTAAATGGGGGAAAAAAATATTTTAAAAATTCATGAAAATTTTTAACTTTGACCTACTGTTCCCAAAATGTAATCAGTTCTATTCTAGGTCACTGGCAATCTATAAACCCAATTTAGTATGAATTCAACCAATAGTTTTGCTGCTAGAGTGTTAACAAACAAACAAACAAACAACCACACTGAACCAAAAACAATACCCCTTGCCTCTCCTTCGGGGGGCGGGGTAAGAAATTAGAGCCAAGAGGTGTGGGCAGATATAATACTAAGTATTAAATCTAATCACATCAAGCCCGGCTGATTATAAAGGTGAATATTTTTAAAGAGCACACTGATCATCTATCTATCTGTCAGACATTTCTGGCTTCAGATTCGGGACTGGAGAACCTTAAAATTCTCACCTGGTTCTATGTGGCACAGAGACATGATAAATGCTGCCATCTTTACATCTGTAAATCCACTACTGGACCCTTTATGTCATCTACACCAGACCCTACCAAACTCTATCTACCAGCTAACTATTTAATGCTTCAAGTTCTGTGTTTTTATTCTTGGCATTCTGTGCACCAAAAACTAATTTTCTGTATTTCCTCATTTCCTTTTTCCACCACTGAACAGTTCACAACACCATCTCAAATCACTTCACCTCATTGCGAATAGATGCAAAAAATACAATCAATATCCTTGAAAGCGAGGGCAATCTCAATGATTGTCAACGCTTAAACAAAGGTTTTAAAGGATTAATTAATCTCAGATTCAGCAGTCAATTTGAAATAGAAAACCTAGAAATAAAAAATACATTTCCAATTCAATTAAATCTTTTGTCTTACACAAGGTATCAGGCAGAGCTTTCATCCCACTCATTTGTCTCTCAAAAGATAAATCTTCAATGCCAAAAACAAACCTGTTAAAGATCTAATCGGTTTTCACAATTCAAAAGCATAACAAAACCACCGTAGTGTGTCGGAACACCTGCTTTGTTTCTAACTGTACTGCTATTCACTGGCCATTTTTCAGTTGATTTTAAATGGAGATGACTGCAGAGTCAAAAATTAGTGGCTCAGATCTGAAATATTTTTAGTTTTTTTTTGATGATTTACACAAGTTAGACTAATACTTTTTTTCCTTATATTCTGTATGTCATATGCAGCACTAGATTCATTTTGCTCTGGTGTTGATGGAAATATGAAGTTGAACCATGAATACATATTTTTCCTCTAAGCATGAATACATTTCCATCTCAGTTTACCAACCCTCAACAGGCACAGAAAATATAGGACCACTTATCTTCCAAACCTCGTAGTGGCTGCAATCTCAAAATTGCGACAGTAAATGTTCACTTCACAAGTCTTGGTTTTTTTTTCTTTAGAAACTCTCTTTTTCAATGTGCACTTCAAGTTTGTCCAATAAACATAACTCATTCGGTGCCCAAACATAAAGTTGGAACTTTCATTCATAAGTTCTGTTAATGTGTGTGTGTCTCAACTAGTCTAAATATGGATAAAATGTGCCAAACATCCTCCTCTCTGGGGGCATGTTTGTGTTCTGAAAACAGAAACTAATCATGCATTTAAGACTGAAGATCATACAGTAACGTAGCACTTGAAGCGGAGTTATAACTACCAGATTAATAATGAAAATATGTCGTTTCTTTTTTTAACATTCAAAACAACTGTGCGATAATGCTCTTAGCCTCAATGCTAAAAACCCAGACTGTCTCGACTTCTTTCTTTTTTTTCCAAACAGACTCCACTACGATCAAAAGACATTTTCCCCTGCAACTTAATGCCGTCTGCTGCTCAGTGCACTCATTGTGCTGTTGGCGGTGTGGCCGTTCCCTCACTCTTCTGTCTCCATCTGCCTCTTCCACTCTTTAGTGTATGTGATCCCAACTCACATTGCAGCTGGCAACCAAACAGTGAATTGCAAGCACCAAACCTAAAGATCTCACACCACAGACAGCTTTCAAGAAACATTGGACTAAAACGTAACTGCTTAATCTGTAATTACTTCAGCCGGCAAAATGCTTGCTTTCTGTAAAGCAAACAACAAATGAAGAGCAGTAACACTGTGCTGCTGATACAGAATACTAATATTTCACTAGGATAAGGAGTCTACACACCATCCATGTGGTGGTATAAAGTCTGATTCTGTTGATAAAATACAAACATCCAAACGCACCCTCAGGAGATTTCAGTTCACTCTGAGTAAATAATGGAAGCGGATGTTTAACCTGACAGATGTTTGGTAGCAGTATTGGCAGAGAGGTTTGCTATCTGGCTACTGCGAGTGATTTCTTTTCTCTACAAGGTGTGTGGCTACGCATGTGTTAAAGCAGGTCATTATGCGGGTCTGTAAGCAGCATCTTGCAAATAATCCAGTGTGTGTGCACGTATTGTTGTGTGTGTCCCACTAGATTACACTTTGCCCAAGGCTGTCAGCGTGATAGCGGGTATCTTCGATGCAGAGAGCTATCAGTACGCTGACCTGGAATTCAGGGCCCTAAGCAAATACAACCATTTACAAAACACTGCTCAACTTAGGGGCAAATCAAAGGTAAAGTGTATGAGCTTAATGTGTTGTTAAAGTATAAGGGTCGGGCAAATTAGACGCTCTCCATTGTTTTTTTATGGGTTCTATTTTTCCGCTACCCACTGTGCACAATAAATGAGCTCAAGCCACAGAATGAAGTACTTCAGAACAACCAAAATGAAAGAATCTGGTGCTGAAGCCTTCAACGCATGGCTGTGGGAGACAGAATAAATTAAGTGCAAACCCAGCGCCAGCAACATCCTTAAAGGTGCACGATGGAAGATTTGCTTATGTGCATGTATTCATGTGAGGTTTATGTTGTTCTGGGAGCAGGTTCTTTGAGGTATCTGCATAGAAGTCACTCTACAGCTTTAGGTAACAGAGACAATCTTAGAAGGTACTCACTTTTGCTGTATGCTGCAATTTGTTCACACGTTAAATATACATTAAACAAGTGGTTCCAGGCACAGCAAACCCGCCCATCGCACGCATTGTAGCTTATTTTGGCATCGATCCAGCTGATGTCATCATGTCTATGCATGTGGTGATATCAGCATAGCAATTACCTCTATATATGTGCCAAGTTTGAAGTTAATTTAAGCAAAATTTATGTTTTTATAGACATTTGAAATTTTGCCCATTATAAGTAAATGGGAGAAAAAAAGATTTAAAAAATTCATAAAATTTTTTAACTTTGACCTACTTTTCCCAAAATGTAATCAGATCTATTCTGAGTCACGGGCAATCTATAAACCAACTGTGGTATGTATTCAACTAATAGTTTTGCTGCTAGAGTGTTAACAAACAAACAAACAAACCGAACCAAAAATAATACCTTTTGCCTCCCCTTCTCGGAGCGGGGTAACAAAAAAGTCATGTATCCCCTGTAAACAGTATGTAATTACTGCCACTAGAGGTCTCTCTATGAAAATAATAAGTAAAAACAAAGAATATAGTCAGTATTTCCATAAAATGTTAAGCAAATTTCAAGCAAACTTGTGAAAAGCTGGATAAATGAAAATGTGAATTAATGCCACGTGTATTTCCATACAATAATTTGGAGTGATTAATCTAGCCTATGTTGTGTCTCCAGCAGGTGGTGCTGGAGTTATATTACATATGACTAATAAATAGCAGAAGCAGAGCATTATGCTGCTGTTGTCCATTCCTAATGGCTGTGATGTCTTTTTCACAGATGAGATAGAAGAATAATTAGTCTACGCTACCAGACATGTTTTCACACTTTATCAGAATATCTCGGAAGGCGCAGCAAACAGCAGAGCTGTCATCTGATCAGTCACATGAGATAAATGTTCGCTACATCAGAATTCATTAGAAAAAAGTGTTTGTATTTCCTCTTCATGCAAGGCAAAAACTACCTCTGGTAAGTGGAAAACCTTTTCAATAAACTCCATGTCCGTAAACATTTTCTAGTGTGATATTTCAAATGCACATTATGTTTATGGAAACTCATCTACTGATACTGTGAAGTAGAACGGGATTATGGGAGTTGTTTTTACCACCATTGCTGGTAAAAATCCATTTGTCTAAATTCAGGCAGAAATTAAGTTTACACAGGAGGTAAAGCATTGAAATTTTGATTCGCCTGATATTTATTCTATAATATATTCACATAATTCTAAAAAAAATTGCCACAAAAAAAGGTTAAACATAGATGTTACGAAAGGAAAAATGACACCACTGACTGGTGACCAAAGAAAACAGGACATTACAATGAATAAAATTAAAGATTAGATATACGTACACAAATCAACAAAATATATGACATAAGCCAAGTCCTTTTAGATGCTTTTCAATGCAAAACTGTTACATATTTTAGCATTAAAAGATAAAAGTTAAGTTCAGTGGAATAATACATTGTTTCCTTTATGCTACAGTGTATTCGATAGCCATTAGGCATGACGGCATGGGGTTCAGAAACACCTTAAGCGCCCTCGCACATGAAACCTTAAGAAACTGACATCTGAAGTAAAAAAAAATCCTCTCTCCTTTGAAGTTCTAGTGATACCCTTAATAACCATGAGGGTTTTCATTGATGTCTACAAAGACAGCCATATACAACCCTGGGCAGTGCTTAAAGGGAGAAGGCTTGGGGACAAAGAAATGGCGGCTTCCTTGGGGTGCATTATGGGTAAGTCTGCATGGTTGTAGAGTACGTCTGCATATGCATAGGCATTCGTGTATGTGTGTAAGTGTGTACAGCTCTGTGTGAGTGTCAGATGAATGATAACCCCTAAAATCATTTGTTCTCCTGCAGGATTTCTTTGCACTTATCACAGAGGCAGAACTTCAGCATCCCTGTCACTTCAGTGTAAGTCTCACTGTGCCACTCACATAATGAGTTCAATGTGTTTCTAGGTGGGTACTGACACTCCTAAGAGACTAGCACGTCAGAGTATGAATAGCACAGGTACTGAACTATCGAGTTCCTTCTTCCCACTTTCCACTCCCATCACTTTCCACCTGCTCATTGCAAAACTAAAATTTTATTTTGTAGGAAAATTTTCATCTTTACCTCAACAACTTTCTCTGTGTTTACTTTAGATGTATGGTTTTTAATAGAGGGTTTCAGAAACACAAATAACAAAAACAAAGCTCACAATGGCTCCCCAGTGCAGTATTCTTATCCAGTACTGGAGCATTCATAAAGCAATGTGTGATGAAAAGTGTAAATGAATGTATCACTTTACATTGTGATGCTTAGGCCTGTAGGATTTTAATATAAATTAGGGATCCATTAAGAGCCATTAAAAATGAAATAGCACCACACAGAGAGGGAAATGAAGACAAGAATGAGAATTACATTTTATAAAGTTCTCTACTTTTCTAAACACCAAAAAATCATAAGGGCGACATGGTGGTGCAGTGGATAGCACTCATGCCTCGCAGCAAGAAAGTCCTGGGTTTGATTCCAGGTGGGAAGTGTGGAGTTTGCATGTTCTCCCCATGTCTTTATCACCAACCAAAGGTTAAGATAGGTTAACTGGTTAATATAAATTGTCCATAGGTGTGAATGTGAGACTGATTGTTTGTCTCTATACGTCAACCCTGAGATGAACTGGCAACTCGTCCAGGGTGTACCCCGCCTTCGCCCATAAGTAGCTGGGATATGCTCCAGCGACCCCCGCAACCCTAGTGAGGATGAGGGGATACGATAAACCAAAAGAAATGCTAGGATCAACTATGCCATTGATAACTGAGAGTAAAATATGGAATATGTAAAATATGGATTATAACATTATAGAAGTAAAATACATGCTCAAAAAATGCTGGTTTTCTTCTGTTCTTGAGATTAGAAGGTGTTTGGCCATGTTTATGTGTTTACAAGTCATGGATCAACTGTCAAGCATAGAGAAATACAGAATCAAAGATGATTAACATGATGAAAAATCCCTTCACATCTCTCAACAAGTCTCACAGTCTCCTTTTTACACTCTAATGAGATGCAGATCATTGCAAGCGACATTTGCAACTGCAGAATGTGCTGTAATCCTACAACAGAGAGGTTCATCAGTGGCAGCGCTGACAGACAAACACGACAGGCGGGGACAGACAGCAGGAAAAGACAGCGAGGGTGTGACAGTAAAAACCAAATCCTGAAGCCTACAACAGAGTCTGCACTCGCACAATAAACCACGACTCTGCAAGACAGGACGGCAAAATACTAAGACTGTACCTAAGGAGGGAAAAGAGGACACTGATAGACGGCACTGAAGACAGACAAAAATAACAGTAAAGACCGAAATATATAATGAACACAGATGCTGCACAGAGTAAAAGAACTGAAAATGAATAAAACACACCCAACAAGATCTGACGCTGACAGTGTGAGAAGACAGAGATGAAGAGGATAAAGATAGGAGAGTTGGGCCCTGGGAGAAGTGAGTGACAGTAAATTCCTGTATGCAGACAGATAAAGAGAATCCTCTCCTAAAGCCAGGGGACGTGTGACTGTGTCTGTGCTGCATGCTGAAACGGCTTTGCCCACTTTAGTAAACTGCACTCGATCGGTTAACAACAAATGGAAGGTCAAGGGATTAACCTGCTCCGTTCATAGTGACAGGAGGTTTGGACCTCTAAGTGGTTTTTGAAATTCTCTCAGGTCTAAACTCTAAAGCAGGTAAGATGCAGCAACATTACAACATAGGGCTGCACAAAACCCAATAGGCAGTTTTACAGCAGGAAACAGTGGTAAATGTTATGTTATTGAATAAAATTACCAATCAGTATTGCAGGCTAGTATTTCCAGAAACTCATATTTGCAGGAGGGAGGCTTTATAGCATAGGTGTCAAACTCATTTTAATTCAGGGTCACATTCATCCCAATTTGAATCTCAAGTGGGCCAGAATAGTAAAATAATAACATAACAGCCTGTAAATATTGACAACTCCAAATTGCTCTCTTTGTTGTAGTGCAAAAAATAAAATACAATTTTGAAGTGGTGTACATTTATAAATTATGCTTTCACAAAAAAATGGGAATAACTTGAAAAACCTTAAGTTTTTTTTTAAGGAAAACAAGTGCAGTTTTAATCATATCATGCCTCAATGTGGATCAACATTGGATCTAAAAATGCACAAAACATTTCAGAACAAGAATAATACAATAAAATAATGACATTTTGGAGAGGTTGGTACTAAAATGAGTTTGACCCCCTTGATTCTTAATTTCTTCAGTGTAATTTTTGCACTTCTAAAAATCATCCCACGGGCCTGATTAGAACCTTTGGCAGGCCAGTTTTGGCCCATGGGCCATGTTTCACACATCTGCTTTATAGATTTGTGATTTATTCTACTTTTATTTATTTATTTATTTATTTATTTTATCATGTTTATTTATCATTTTTTGGTGCAGGCTTAACATTGGACATTTGAATATTCAATTTCAGAGGCGTTAAGCATGTCCCATTTTTTCCACCCCCTCACCCTCCTACTCCTGGTCCTACATAACGTACTTAATGATAGTAATAAAAAAAATAGCAAAATACTCGTAAAACAAAGAACGTAAAAAAAAAAACAAAAAATTAAGTAATAAAAACAAAACATGAGCAACAACCTAACAATAATAGGCAACTCTGCTTATTCACAATTACATCCTACAGACAAGATATGGACATGTAGTGTTATTAATATTACTAGAGAGTACTCAAGTATACAAGTATATATAGCATGCTGAACAGGAAGAACAGAGAAAAAAAGAAAAAAAAGGGCGTGCATCGGAAAACTGTGCTAAGAACTTTTGTGTAGACACTTATTTTAACAGCTGATCAAAATAACAGAGTGTCTTATAATCTCCACATGCTGATAGTTTACATTATAGCTCTGTTAGCTTAGCTCTGTTAGCTTAGGTCTGATTTTAGACTGAATCACCTGGGCCTTCTGTTTGGTTTATGTTGTCAATAGCTGAAAAATAAAGATCTGTTTGAATCTAACAAACAAGGTCAGAACTGTCACAGTTTAGTCTGAACCGTGGATCAACCTACGGCAACTTAGCAAAGATAATTAAATCCCATAATAACTTCAAACCTTCACAACCCTCCGAATCAAACTCAGCCGTGTAGAAGAAACGCTGACGTTTCAGCATCAAACTCCATCCTTGACATTTACAGCTGAGTCCAGTGGAGACGACAACATCCTCTATTTTTATCACGTCTTTTCTTTGAGTCTAAAAGTTGTTTCTTCATGGTTCTCATCCCATCTGGTCAATTTCTGATGCTTTGATCGTGATTTATTTGCTTGCCAAAACGTGTATGGAACCGGTTACATATGCGTTACACGGGTAAATATTACAGTATGCAAGCTCTGGATAGTTCGCCAGCGTAAACATCCCATAATGCAATGCAGCCGTGGCAACAACAGACAATGACAGATGGTGAAGACAGCTCGGTAGACAGTTGCCAGTGCGTACCAGTTCAGTCCGTCATGGTAAATACGTGGTATTCGAGGCGAAATTGGCCGATTACCAAGGTCACGAGCTTTCAGGAAGTGACATGTATTTACGTCCTGGTGAGTTCTACTGTTCATTTACACAGACATTTGTTGGATTTTATATTGTATGGTGTACTGACACGGTAAAAATTATTAGACCACCCCTTGTTTTCTTTAGTTTCTCGTTCATTTTAATGCCTGGTCCAACTAAAGGTACATTTGTTTGGACAAATATAACGATACCAACAAAAATAGCTCATAGTAGTTTCATTTCAGAGCTGATATCTATCCATTTTCCATGTTTTCTTGATAATA
>JAPQRP010000008.1:10489212-10505049 GCA_037367295.1 Apogon hyalosoma
TAAAAAAAGCTTGGCCAAAATTATACAATACATGAAGTAACTGCTTTGATTAGAACCAACTTCATTGTATTACAAAGAGAAATAAATGAAAAATAAAAACAATATGTTTAAAGCTTTTGTCTCAAGTGAAAAAATGACCTTGCAGGTGGATTGTTACTCCATTTTAATGCTGCATAAAATAAATTGTGGTTAATTAATTGTAATGCCATAAGATCACGTCTCCTCTTAACCATCGACTGAACATAAAGAGTAGATGGACAAACTGTGACGTTATCCCTGGTGTTTCTGAACTGCTGTGTTGAAGCCAGTTGTTAGATTTGGCCGTCGACATGTTGGCTTTTTGGAGCCAGACGCGACCATATTTGGACAAAAGAGGTGGAGCTGCTAAGCATGAGCGGTCAGAGCCATCTGTGAGAGGCCAAAGAATACTATATAAGAAAAAAACACTACACTATAGTATCAATAAAACAGTAAAATAAACCCCATTGACCACAACTACAGAGGAGCTGTCTGTCGGGAAAAAAAAACAGTTTTATTAAATAAATCAAAACTCTGAAAACCTGACTCTGCAGGTGAGTGAGCTGTCTTACAGACCTGTCAATCAAAGCCTGACACAGTGGACGGCAAACCTTCTATTTGACCTGAGATCTGATTAATGGAGGAAAAAAATTAAAAATGAAACAGCAGATCACTTAATAGAAGGTCCAAATAAAATGGATGAGACAGGAATGACCACTGGGAAAAATGACAGAGTTATAATTTTTATAGAGAAGTTCATTGTATTGGCTTAATTTTGGAACAGAGGTCCATGAACCTTGACTCTGTAGCATTTCTACTGGTGGAAAATATTAAATAATTTGCTGCCTGCCTACTAGTTGTAACTTGGAATGCATTGATCTGACTTTTTCAGGTCTAATGTCTAATAAATGTTTAAATAAATGTCAAATAAAATCACTTATTCCCTTGGATGATACCAAGTACAGATCCAATACCAGTGTTTAATTAATAAGAGATATCACTCTGTATGGATGAGACTGGAATCATTTTGTGTGAAATGTAGTATCAAGCTTGACTTTAAAGATTGTTTTCTAACTCTTAATAGAAAAAAAAAGACCCAAACACCCAATGGCGGCTAACATGATTTACTGAGCTAAAATGTTTAATACCTGTTGATCCACTAATCCTATAAAGATGTAAATAATTGGTGTAAAATACAGTTTCTCATCTTTTCATGGTCATCAGATATGACCCATTTGGACGTTCAAAGGCTCCGTAGTGAACGTGGAAACATCGTCATCTTCTACAACATTGACTCACCAGTAAAACCCATGGAGCTGGATCAATGCCAGTGGATGGACACTTGTTTAATATTCAGTTAATGATAGATTTTACAGAAAAAGATACTTTTTCTTCAGTTTTCTCTGTTTTGCTATCATAACCTTTGGATTTACTCTAAGCTTTAATGAACATTAACATGATCAGTAAATTAAATATCAGAAAAAAAAAACCTGATGTTCAGTCAAAAATGCACAATACAGAGCATAATATTAGAGTGAATGGTGATAAATCACTTAAGGAAGGTTAAAAATACAGAGGAAACAGTCATTTGGGAACTGCCACAAAAGTAGCACTGGGTCTTTATGGGTTAATTAACAATTTTTAAAATAATAAATTGTGTATCATCCACTTGGTAAATTTTTTTGTCGGTATAAACACCCCCAAAGTGAAGACAGGTTGTAGAGTGAAAGAAGAATTATTTTTGTTAGGATTATGTAGAACACAGAGCTACATGTTTTGATTATTGGCACTTTTCAGATTTGTTATGAAGTTATAAAGACATTACTGTTTTTCGTGCATAGATTGCTTGGTAATTGTTCCGACTGGCAGAGCAAAATCCACATAGAATAACACTGAATTGAACGGCATTATCACAGAGACGTATTCCAGCTCTTTGGGTCAGTATCGGATCAGTACATACCTAGTTTTAGCAATGCTACAGAATGTCAGTGAATGAAAAGACTGAGGCTATGATTGTAGTTTTAGCTTCGCATCATCCTGATTCTCTCAACCTTAGCTGCCGACTTACACGGCTCAGTAAAACAAAACTAAAAGAAAAAAAAAAAAAAAAAAAGATTATTTTGGATTATTTCCTTCTGATTCAGCAAAAGAGGCCTGACGTTAGTCATTAACTGTTATCAGAGCCAAATACCAAAAATAGTCCTATTAGCACAGATGAATCAAACAATTAACTAGTCTATGTCTAATTTATTTAAGAAATTAAAGCCAGTACTAATTCAGCTGCAATTTGGCTCAGCTCTACTACAATTCAATGATTTCTGTTATTCTAATTTATTAAAAACAAAAAAATTGAACAAACAAGACAAATTTTAAAAAGTGTCAAATGTAATATTTCTAATAGCAAGCCAGATAATTTATTCATAATACAGCAGTCTACACAGATGTAAGTATGGTGGCTGATAAGCAAGCGCGCTTCATATACAGAAACAACTTGCACGTTAAAAGACATGCTGTAAATACAGAAACGCACTGTACCAAAAGAGTGCTGCAGAAACTAAAACAAATGTAAGAAGAAAATGCTGCATATCCACGCACACGTATGCGTGCTCCAGGCCTCCAGGGGCAGCACTGACATTCCACAGACAACGGCGAGAATACGTACCTTTACGTCTGTGTGTGCTCTCTCACGTCAAACATCTCTTCAATCCTTCCACCATAAACTGCTCTTCTCCCTGAAACCACTTTACACTTCTTCTTTCACTGTGTGCATTCTTCTAACAACGTAAAGGCACGTATTCTCGCCGTTATCTGTTTCTCAGGCGAAAACTCAGCGCTGCCCCTGGAGGCCTGGAGCACTTCCGTTGTGTGAGTGGTTATGCAGCGTTTTCTTCTTGCATTTGTTTTAGTTTCTGCAGCGCTCTTTTGTCACAGCGTGTTTCCGTATTTGCAGCCCTTTTCTGTTTTTGACGGGTTTTCCTCAAGCATTTGTTTTCTTATATGCAGAACGTTCTTTTAGTATGTAACTTGTTTCTGTACATGAAGCTCATTCGCCCCTGTCGACCACCGTATAAGACACAGCCTAGTCGGTTTAAAGGTAACTGAAATGTGCTATCCATTTTACAATAGAACAAACAGTACTGTGCAAAAGTATTGCACAACATGTAGCCTCAACTTTATAGAATCATATGGAAAAAATAAATCCAGTATTTAGTGTGGTCTCCCTTTTGTGCTTGATATGTCTTCTGAGCAAACAATATGAGATTTACTGTACTAATCTTCAACTGTTTTACACCACTTTTCATTCATCTGATATTGAATGTTTCTTAATGTTTGGGCTACTTTTTTACTTTTTTCACAGGAACATATGTCACCACATACTGAGTGTTGACTGTAGAAGCCATTAAGTTTCTATTTTTTGTGAGTTGTTAATATTATATATAATATATATAGTATTTTGCTGTATTTTCTTGTTGTAAGTTAATGTATGTATGTTAGAGACTGAGAAATAAATATTATGTTCATTACAAACCTGTAAAACAACAAAAATTTGCACAGTACAGTATATTATTATATAATCCGCCATTGTTACAAACCTGTTTCCTGTATATGTTTCAGCTTTGTAGAATAATTCAACACAGATGTGTGATTTAAATAATTTGCAGATCTAAATGATCCTTTACATGTGTTGTGACAGAATCAATTTCTAAGTTAAATAGTTCGTGTATGTTTAACAGTATAAAAGTCAAAATTGACAGTTTAATGTCTTTGTCAAACAACATTCTTTTCATCCACTGGAAAAAAAATAGGATATGCATAAATCATCTTTTGTGCTATCATTTGCCAGAGAAAAGGGCAATCATACAAGGTCATTTTATTTGAGTGTTGCTACAGTCTCTTACCAACAAAGAAAACAAAAGAAAAAAGAAAAAGAAAAAAAGAGTCTTTTGAAGAGAGGAGAAAAAAGCCTCAGTGAGCCACTACAGATCTCCACCCAATCACACACCAAATGGCTGATAAAGAACTCGTGCCCTGGCAATACGCCCGTCGTGATAATTACTCTTTTGACAACAAGAAAATAAAAACTATTTAGTGGCTTTAGAAATGATGAGGAAATACTGGCTTGTTTTGCAAGTATGTCCTTCTCAGGAAAATGGTCCAGCTGCTTTGTAACCAAATTTTAAAAAAGGACAAAAAGGGACAAATCCTAACTATCTTCTTATGCATTATTAAGTGGAAGGGTTGTTGCTGCAGTTCAGATTTTAAGTTATACAAATGACCAAAAACTGAATTAAATATACTTACTTAGACCAGCTGGTATTTGTCTCTATTCTGTTACCAAGAACTGTCCCAGGCGCTTTGGCTACCCCACAGATATCCCAGTCAACCAGTCTTTAAAGGAACATTTCTTTCATCACATACGTATCAGTCTGTGTCTGACACCACTGGAGCTAACTGACAGTTACGTTTGTAAAATGTGTTGACCCACCCTTTTAGTATTTTGTCATTATGATCTTAAAATCTGCTCCATTTTCTGTAACATGTGTTGTTTCTGCTGCTCCATAACCATTTGACCATGCCACATCCAAACAGAAGCCTGGGAAACAAGTCCCGTTCCAGCCCATTACAGTTAACTACAGTGATCCCAGCTGGCCTTAACCTGTGACAGAAGGTGCTTCCTGCTATTCTTCCTCAGCAGATGAGCCTGTAATAGGGTCACATAATTACCAGTGGCTGCCTCGAAGCTCTGCCCAGCTCAGACGCCCCGGGCTCTCATTACCCACAATGCTGCTAGGGCTCTTAAATATCAAACACCTCTTTGTGCTGGAGGCTCTACCGCCCCTTAGCCTACGGCTACCCCTTTCTGATCTGCTGTGCATGCATGTGTGTGTGTGACTGTTTGCGTGACTGCCACACATGCGGATGTGTCTTTTAACTCTTCTTTAAAATATATACTCTATGTACCCACACACGCGCATGTGTTACATGAACAAAAAGATTAGTATCTATAAAACAGAAGCTTGCAGGCACTTGGAAGTTGATTGCAGGGATATAAGGGGGAAGTACAAAAAGGCAGGTGTTAAAAGAATGTGAACTTTAGTTTTTGTTCTGCAGTTACAAATTGTAGAACAATTTGGTTTACATTTACTGCTACAGAATAATTTTAGTAACATCACCTCCTGTTGCCCAGGTAGATCTACACTCAAGGACTGAAAATAAACGTCAAGCACAGAAACATCTGAAAATGCCTCAGGCCTTCAGACTAAAAAAGGCTATTACCAAGAGTGGAGAATAAAGAAAACTGTACAGAAGCATGGACAATCAATTAGTCAATGTTTCCTCTTTCATGTGCATAAAGGAAGTCTTTTTAGCATTAATCCTTTGTTCTAAGTCCATTACACTACATTTTAAAAACACTTCAGAAAAATGAGTTTCAGAACTAATTCATAAAATCATTATTTCCTGTTTTTAGACAGAAAAGACACAGTACATAGCTTTGTTGGTGTTGGTTAGGAGTCAGTTGTACGAGGCAGAGAATAACCACCTAAAAAGGAATAATATTTTAGATTTTTGTAACAGAATCCACCTAGCCCTGTTGATGTATTTTAAAGTAACCTTGAAAAATGGTTCACGATAAGAGTATCATGCTTTAAACACCTAAAGTGCTGTGAATCGCACAGAAACACCATGTTATTTAGCTTGACTTCAGAAAGTAAATCTGGAAAATGAATAGCCAAGTCCATTAAAATAAAATATTGCATAAATGAGAGGATTACAAGCCTTTACATAAATTCTTCTGTGACTAAAATGTTAACA
Source organism: Apogon hyalosoma (assembly GCA_037367295.1). Lineage (NCBI taxonomy): Eukaryota > Metazoa > Chordata > Actinopteri > Kurtiformes > Apogonidae > Apogon > Apogon hyalosoma. Next base: position 10,495,045 of record JAPQRP010000008.1, read on the forward strand.
CACTATCATCATATCTGAAAATACAAGAGGAAAATTCATGGAGTGAAGGCAATCGCTTCTGAATCTGCTGACTGCTGCCCTTTTGTCATGCACTCTGTGTCTAAGCATGTGTAGCAAACAAAAATGCACTTCTCATTTATACATTTACTGCATAATTCAAGGAAAAGTTACACAATATCTGTGTGGTTTATTGTAACTGAGGTTACTGACGTCTACAGTACAGTTACATAGGTAGGAAATTTAATCAAATCTTTTCTGTAAAAGCAAACGAAATGCAAGTACTTCCACGGTACTTTAAAACTACCAGGAGAGAGGGAGGGAGAGAGACAGGAATCAATAATAAATAAACCTCTTCTCAATGCTGAAGTGAAAATCAGAAGTGCAGACTAGGAGCTGTGGTTCTGTGGTTCTCACACTTAAACCTTAAATAAAACCATAATGTGAAGGTCACGAGAAAACATGCATTGCTGCCTCTATACATTTTTAATACAGTCTTGTATGATGTCACACCCTGGTTTTTTAGCTTAAATTTCTGCATTTTGCAAACTTGATGTAAGATAACCTTATTGTGGCCCCCACTGACAAGTTCATTCCAGATGATGCTAATAGCATAGAGATGAACATTTTTTTAGTACTGCAATTATATTTCTTGTGCACAGTTGCTAAATGTCTGAATAATTTCCTGTGCTTTCATTTGATGTTTACAAGAATGCAGCAGCTTCATTAATAAATGTTACTGTATCAGTTAAAGTAGCCTATATTTTGTTCTTTCTGTCTGAGTATTCTGAGCAATGTTTACTATTAATCTACTATTTAGCTCTTATCAGTGCCTAAACTGGCCAACTGATAATCAGTCAAAATTTAGTCATTATGTATTAAAATGTATGTTTTGGACCATGTAAAAATACAAATGTACATTGCAACTGATGTAATTTGTAGTTAGTAATAAATAAAACATGTATGTAACATAAATTCCACTTTCTTCCCTTTGCTGGTAAAAAAAAGGCAAGGAAGATGAGCCTTGCGTCAAGATTAAATATAATATAATGCTACTTGACACATCTAACGCTCATATCCACAAATTACACAGGCATTAAAAGGCACTGACATCTCATTAAATCATTGAACTGAGAAAATTATATGCATTAATCTCAGCACCAGCAAAACTATCTTTGATCAACCTGTAAGCCATCGGTTTACTAACAAGCATATACAATGTACCATAATATGAATATGTTGTATACAATTATAGACACTAGGGCTCTGTTGGCTTTCACAGGTTCATCAGAAATTGATATTCTGACCCACATCTGCACCAGCTTCTGAATCAAATGAAGTCAGTGTAAATATCAGTCACCTCATGCAGCTGAAATTGGCAGAGGGGAGGTTTCCATTTAGCACAACCACTGTAAATTGGAATAAGAGAAATATCCAAAATATGGTTCAGTGAAATTGTTTATAGAATCTGCCAGCAGCAATTTACAAAATTAAACTCACTGTCATCTGTAATACAACACGTCACAGCTGACATGCAGGTGGTCTGTGGAGCGCTAAGTGATTGTCTCCAAAATCATTATTTGTGAGTGATGAGTAATGTGAAATTCTCTGAACCCTGACAACTGGAAACCAGGAAATCAGAGAGAAAAGCCCAATCGCACCTAATCTCTGTTCTCTCTCGGGTGTTGAATCCTCACTTGAGCCATTGTGCTTCTATCCACATTTAGTCCAAACTTCATATTGATTGATACTAAGCAGATAAACTATAAATGCAAATAAATATAGGAAATTGTATTGCATTACCTTTATCCTCAACAGAGAAATGGAAGAGGTCTGATGTAGCATTTTCCTCACTCCGCAACACGTAGCAGATGTTCAGGTCATTGATGTCAGCTGTAAAGGGAAGAAAATTACTACCGATTAGTTTCACGTGGTTTTGTTATGCAGAGAAACCTGGAAGTGACAAATAACAGGAATATGAACACTGGAGTAAATAAAGAAATACATAAAGGTTTTATTCATGAAGTTATGTTAAACCCCTAATGGCACCTCAAAACCAACTAACAATAAACAAACATGAAAAAGATGATAAACCAAGAAAAACAAACGGTGTGATATGATTAATAGCAAAATGCAAATGAGAGGCAGTGTGCGCTGTTTTTAGTGGAAGGTTTTGTCAATGTGACATGATGCATGATGAAAATTTAAATAATCACCTTGCTCAGATATAAAGCAAGGTGATGGCTAAATTATGAATTGTATATTGAAGCGAGTTAGCTTTATCAGGATTAAAGAGTGGACTTATGCAACAATTTGCATATTAAGATTTAGAAAACCTTCATGTAAAGTTTCATGCTGGGTACAGAAATAGCCTCAAACACACTTTGAAGTTGTATTATGACTTGTTCACACACTCTCTGTCAAATAATTGTTCAAAGATGGAAGCTGTCCCGCTCCAACACCATATCAGCTACAGTAACAGCAGGTCTCTAGTATCACACTGATTCAGTTCCTTATCAGCACTCAGCATGAACAATTTTCTACTAGAGAAAGCATTCTCAAAGTCATGCATCCGTAATCCAGGATGATAAGGCCACAACCTAAAATCTGAAAAGGTGGAAGCTAAACCAACAGAAAATGTTAAAATCCTGAACCTGCCAGCTATCTGTGTCAACAGCCCTGAAAACCAGGTGATGGTGGATCCTTTAATGACAGACAAGCCTAAGAATGTTAAAAACAGGACCGTAGCAGGCGCATACACTGTCACAGCTGTTTTCTTTATCCTGAATTACAGGGCTCAGATTGCATTTTTTCCACGGTTCTCCACAAACGTCTATTACAGTGAACAAAAATCATCAAGACTGTGAAAGGGCTTGGCCCTGCGAACCACCTCCTTCAATAATAGATGTTGGAGGAAGGAGGTTCATAAAAGTATAAACCCCAGACTCATGACTGAGGCACATCTTAAACCTTGTAGATGGCTTCCTGTCAGCGCTGCCAGTCCTTTTTTTTTTTTTTTTTTTTAAATGGCACAAAGATGAAACTATAGGGAAATCATCTGAAATCATTTTACATCACTCTCTGACAATGCTGTTGTGATTTCTTTCTATTATTTCACATTAGTGAGTATTAATGTAGTAATACAGGAGAGACGGACTGAAGATGATCCGGTCTCAAGTGAAGTGGTGCAGCCTTGAACCCAAGGACCTTGCAAATATAAAGTCAACACAGTGAACCACGGGCCCACAGCTCATCAAATATTTAAAGAGAATGTCTCATGGGATGTGCCCTGGAAATGGGATGAGTAAATAAGAGCGAGGGATTGTCTCTTTCACCTGACTGATTCTTCTGACAAGGCTGTTTGCTCTCTCTCTCACGCCCCTTTTCCTCATTCTTTATTTCTCTCATGCCACCTGCACCCCCCACTTCCCTTCTTCTCTCCTGCCTCCTTTGCACTCTTTTCCACTCTGCTCCTTTCCCACTGCACTCGTGTCTCATCTGTGGCCTTTATTTTTTCGAAGTCTGCAGTCACATAATTATTGTCAGAGGTGTCCATCTCCTGCTGACTGAACAGCTCTTCCACTCAGCATCACTAGCTCCTACCTGTGCTCGTACTAAACTAAGGCATGAGCAGGTGCATTTTTTTACTTGTTTGCCTAATTACCTCATCATGATCTGCTGAGGTAATATGCATCTATATATATGTGAATAGTGCATTGATTGGATGGCTTTACATCTCAATCAGCAGCATTGTTGTTTTGTGAGTCCTTGCAATATTGATCCACTGTAGCGTGCAAACAGGTAATGCGTATAAATACATCATATTGAGTTGTTTTAGGGACAGCTTTCTATATTTCTGTCAATGTTTAAGATGCACAAATGCAATTAATTGTTCTGAATTGAAAATGACCTGGTGAAACATCAGCGTGTGCTGCAACTCAAATGCCATCCTGTCACTTAAAGGTCTGCACTGACCTTTTCACATGATCTTCCACTTCTCTTGCGCTTCATTTAACAAACCACTGTAGAGAACATCAGATGTGAACATTTCCCCGGAGATGGGAAAATAATAAATTATTCATTTCTAACCGTCTACAAGACATTTGCGCGAAACATCAGCCTCTACTTTGGTCTGCTAATTATGATTTGATGAGCAAGGCACATCTAAATCAAGCTCACAAATTAACTATTGAAATTCCCAAGCCACCACTTGTCACACGAAAGAATAATTATTACTCCATAAATTACAATCTTTGGTAGGCAGTGTGAAAAATTAATCAAGAATTAAAGAGATTTTTAACTTTCACATATTCTAACATTCTGTGTGTGTGAAGTTCACATCAAGCACATTAGGTTTTTATTACAATTTGATAACCAAAATGGAGACTACACTCAAAACTACCAAATAAACACAGTAATGACACTATTTCTGAATTATTTAAAACATTGTCTGGGAGGGGAAAAGTTCATACTATCTGTTATAATATTACTATTTCATTATTTAATAGGGTAAAAATTTATGCTACATTTCTTACCAGAAATTACACATGTAGTCATTAACTTTTTTCCTCTATAACACTACAACTGAATATGTAATAGGTGCAATCTGAATGTGACATCCACATGTGTTTCCTCTGCTCTAAAATGCTGCTGGGTGCTTATTTCAGATCTTACCTTGGCTGTATGTGTTGATGGAGTTGTTTCCTTGTCCCAGGTTGACGATGTATCCATGTTTGGGTTGTGTGGTGATGTGAAACACCAGGTAAGCAGGGCTGCTGTCTCTGTCCTCTGCTCTCAGTACTTTGGGGCTGAGGGGGAACCCCAGCTGACCTGTAGGTAATATCTTCAATGTCGGAGCCCCTTTATTCACCACAATTTGGGGGACACCATTATCAATTGCCACAATGGTGATTTTCATGGTTTGAGGGCGGCGAGTCTCAAAAACAGTGTCAGGAAAAACAAAAAAATCAGTGTGTGTGCCATCAGTTATGGTAAAAGAGAATGAGTCCTCGGATGATTCAGTCCCGTCGTGTTTGTAGCTGATGAGATTTTCATTCAGGTCTTGTTTGGTGAAGCTGGTGACAGGTGTGGACTGGTTGTACAGGAGTTTACCATGAACGGGCAGCTGTGTGATAGTGAATTTTAGCAGCTTTTCACTAGAGTCCTGGTCCTCAGCAGTCAGCTCGAATGGAGTAATAAGCTTATTCTGCCCTTCTGTGACTGTTAGACCGTTCACAGTCACAACTGGTTTCTTATTGTCAACATCTACAATAGAAATCCTAAATGTTCTGAAAATAGGATTGTAACCATCTGTTACTTCAAACTCAAAACTGTCCATTTTCACCTCATCGTCTGAAGTGTGTATATAGTAGATTTTGCTGCCAGCGAGCTGAAGCTGAGAGAAAGACACAATGGGCATCCCAGGTGTATCTGTACACTCCAGGTGGCCTCTAACAGGGGCCCGTGTGATGGTGAAAACCAAGTTCTCATCAGGGCTGTTGAGATCTGTGGTGCTGAGAAGATCAGTGGTTAAAGTCACTCTGCCGCCTTCTTTTAGGGATACGCCTTTACTGACCACGTCCGGGAACACCATGTCAATACTGCCCACAGTGATGTAGAAGTAACGGTCAATTAGTGGGTTCATTCCATCGGTGACATCAAATTTGACCAAGTCTCGGATGCCCTCCTGTCCGTTGTGTGTGTAAATTATAAGCCCTTCATCCACATCAGCCTGTGTGAAATTCATGCCAAGTGTGATATTCTCCAAAGACCCAGACGGGGTTTTTCTCTGCAGGAAACCCTGACCAGGCCCAAAGCGGATAATATACATGAGCATACTATCATCAGAATCTAAATCTGTGGCTTTGAGCACTTTATTGTTGATTTCTTTGGTCTCTCCTATTTCCACCTCCAGACCGTCATTAATGAGCATTCTCGGGGTCTCATCATCAACAGGAATGATCATAACCATGGCTGTTTTCTCCACAGAGTACTTTCCATCCGTCAGAATGACATCAAAGCTATCCTCTGTTGTTTCTGAATCATCGTGCTCATAAATAATGCTCGATGCCTCTCTAATCTGCTCTAAAGTGAAGTTAGTCACCAAAACCGAGCCTGTTGATAGCTGGTTTAAAATGCTACCGTGTTTTGGAGGTTTGGTGATGACGAACAGCAGCTCTTCAGGCGGAATATCGGCATCGGCTCCATTCAAAAGGGGCGTATCGATAATGATGTTCATCCCCTCCATCACAACTATCTCTCTTAAGTAAATCTCAGGCTTTTCATCATTTGCGGGAATGATAACAATTGGGAAGAACTGGTTTTCAGAGAAATTGATACCATCAGAGCACATGAAGGTGAATCTATCCTCAACCGGCTCTACTCCTTTGTGAATGCTCTGCACATAGTAGATATTTCTTTCCCTGATATCTCTGATAGTAAAAGCACTGATTGCTGCTCCTGACCTGGACTTTTCTGACCCTGGGGCAGGTGATATATTTTCCACATACCCAGCAGTGGGCTGGACAACTATGGTGCAAAGGATATCTTCCACCGGAGTGTCATTATCATCAGCGTTTAGGTGCTGAGGGCCGATGGCATATTTTTCCCCTTCGATGACACTAAACTGAACTCCGACTCCAACCTCAGGGGACTGGCTGTCGACGGGAAGAATGGTGACTTTAACATGGACGCCATTAACCTTATTTCCACCTACTGTCCACTCATCAGACATGTCCGTGAGGGTCAAATTAAAGCCGTCATGCTGAGAGGTGAGGCCTATCTCGCCACCTGTGTGTGCATATACAACCACGCCATTAATAATATCAGCCTGTGTAAATCTCGTAGCTGGTATTCCTTTAACCAGGATTTCTCCCATAGCCGGAGGATCTTCTACAATAAAAGTGAGCTGGAGATCATCTGTGTCATCATCGTGGCCTTGAATGACATTAGTTGTGATTTCTGTTGCTCCGTTTTCCAGCACATCCATATGAGACCCGATGGTTCCCGCAGGCAGGCTGACAGTTGGGGTTTCATCATCAATGGGTTTTACTGTGAGCTTGACCGTTACCGTGACAACATGGATGCCATCACTGACATCTAGCAGAAACTCGTCGGACACAGTCTCCTCCCCGCCGTGAACATAAGAGATCTTCCCCTCTGAAATATCCTCAAGTTTGAAAACCCCTTTTTTCTCAAGATCAGAGAATGCAACCTGGATTTGGCCGTGTTTAGGAGGCTGGGTAAGAGTAAAGGTTATGTGTCTGTTCTCTGTGTCTGGGTCTGTGGCATCAAGCTCAGCGATGGTGATAATGTGCATGCCGCGCTCTAGCACAGTAAAGCCAGTATTTGTAATCTGAGGAGGCTTGTTGTTGACGGGCTGGAGGTAGATAGTAAAAGCCCCCTCTACAGTGTTCCCTGCTGTGTCCTCAACAGAATAACGAAACTGCACAACATGAGCGGTGATCCCGAGCTCCACATCCGGGGGTCCATAGGAGATTTTGTGATGATTAATTTGAGCTTGTGTGAACTCTGTGACTTCGGTGTCTGGGCTGTCTGTCAAAACCAAGGAACCAAACACAAGTGGATTATTTTCATCTGTGTCTGTAGGCGGTTGAATAACTGTGTATTTGAGGTCACGGTCCTCAGAGTCCAAATCTGTGTAACGTAGAACTTCTTTGCTAAAGTGAGTGAGTTTGTACTCCTGAACAGTCAACTGTAGAGTAGTGCCAGGGAACAGCTCGGGGGGCACGTCATCAATGGGTAGAACCCGGATTAAGAAGACATTCTCTCCTGATTCATTAGGGGGGTCATTGTCATCCTGAACAGTGAATACAAACTGATCCATTACAGTATCGGTGTTATGTGGGCCCGTGTGTTTGTAAAATAACTTCCCGTCTGTGATATCTTTCTGAAGCCACTCTGTCACCTCCTTCTCATACACTTCATCTTCAGCATTGAACTTCCAAGACGACGGGTCCTCTGGAGCATCTGACTGCCTTAAGAGGATGGTGCCGATTGTAGAAAAAGGGGGGACGAGGGTGAATTTAATAGTTGAGTCTTCAGAGTCGATATCAGCAGCACTGAGCATGAGGGGAGATATAGGCATCATCTGGTTTTTAAATAACACCAGGCCAGTGTTTGCGTTTATAATCGGCGGCTCATCATCAGTGGGAACAATTGTTATGGGAAAAAGGAATTCTACCTCATTTTTCCCATCTGTCATTTTGAAGATAATGTTGTCACTGTATGTGTCACTCCCATCATGCTGGTACACGACGACTCCTGTTTTAAGGTCAGCAGGTGTGAAGAACTTTTTGTGAGAACCCAAAACCATGAGGTCCCCATGGCGTAGCCCGTCTATCACAGTGATAGTGACAGAGTCCAGGTCGTCCTCATCGCTGATCTCTAAGTTGTGGGTACTAAAGAGGGGTCGGGACTGCCCTTCGTACAGCAGCTGACCTGTGTTACGTGTCACGACCGGGGCCAGGGTGTTCATGGGCTTCACAACAATCATGAAAGCGAAGGGGTCAGAGACTGCTCCGTCTGTGTCTACCACCTCGAACTCCAGCTGGAAGATTCTCTCTGTGTCTGAATCCAGGGAGGGGGGCTTGTAAGCTATTTTCAGGTCACGCAGGTCTCTCTGGTAGAAAGACGTGATGGGCAGGTTTCTGTCATCGGTGCTGACAATGTAGCCCTCCTCATAAGAGAGTGGAGAGGTGATGTTAAAAATTAGCTCATGTGGGTCTGACTCTGCATCCTCAGCTGCAAGCATGTCAGAGGTGAGAGCTGTCATGACAAACTGACTAACCTCCATCATCATCATGGACACAAAGCTGGGCTTGGGGGGAGTATTTTCCTCTCCTTCTTTGATCCGGATCATGAGGTGAAAATACTCCTGTTTCACTAGGTTGCCTTCCATGTCATGCAGCTCCACAACCATGGGAACATAATCTCTGTTGGGAGACTTGCGATCGAATGTGTGCTCATAGCGGATGTCAGCTTGGGTGAATTCATCACAGTCCATCGTCGTGGAAAGTTTCCCCCCATCAATGAGACTTCCGTACCTGGGCAGTGCGCTGCCGCCAGACAGAGACGTCACCTCACATTTAAAAGAGTTCCTATCATAAGTGAACTCTAAAATCTTCTTATCAATAGGGTTACTGATCCCCTTGAGGTTCTCGACAGTCAGAGGCATGTTTTTGGTGAGTAACTCAAGCTGCGTAAAAACTACCTCCACCTCCATCATAAAGGGGATTATAACGGTCTCGGTTTGCGCGTCATACCTGAGCTGCAGCCTGACTCTGTCTTTAGCCGGACTCCTGGAGCCGTAGTGGGAATATGTCACATCATTAGGACCGAAATCACACGGAAACTTTTTAGGAGAGAGATGTCCCGGTCTCTGTGAAAGAGGATCGTTATCCAGGACGGTGATGCTGCACCGGTCCCCAGGCTGCGTCTGAATCACCAAATCATTGATGGGATCGACGAACACGGATCTCCCGAAAGGCACGCGTATTCCGTTGTTGGCCACTAAAATAGCATCCTCTGACAGCTCAGATCTGAGTGCGTAAAATAATCCAGAGCTGTCAGATTGGCCGAATGCAAAACCTGTGACTGAAAAGCACAGGAGAAGTCTACAGAGCAACATCTTTGGAACGGATGCGATCCAAACCATCCGAACAAAAAAAAAAAAAAAAAAAAAAAAAAGAGTCAACCCTGCGGGGAGAGGATGAGGAGAAGTGGTTCGTTGTTTTTTTTTTTTTTTTTTGTTTTTTTATTTTTTTCTGAAGTGCAAAGCTCCAAATCCTCAGAGTGTGTGGAGTCAGCCGGATGCTTTAACGGTGACTCCCATGCGTCTCCTCGTCTGGATCCTCGACATACTCAGCGAGACTAGCGCGAAGGACTTTTAACTTCAGGTACTTGAGAGGCTGCGTAAAAGAGCTGCCGCCCATCTCTGCACATATTGGAGGATTTGGAGGGCTCGTTAGGGCCAATAGGCAGTGAAGA